>OY755212.1:8299877-8899877 GCA_963576765.1 Draba incana | reverse complement strand
GTGGTTTCCTGGCTGTGGAACGCTGATCTTACCCTTTTTATAATCTTGGATCAGTAGGTTGTTCAGATGACGACATTCCTGGGTGGAATGTCCTGATCGTTCGTGGAAATCGCAATATAAATTAGGATTGTGGTTGTTGTCGCGCTTCCTTTTGTTGTCTGGTTCGACACTCGTGGAACCTTCTCCGACTAAACATGCCATCGCTCGTCGTACTTTCATTTGGAGGTCCTGGCTTCGCTGGTTTGGACGCGGGTCATTGCGCGGCTGGGGCTGTTCTGGAATGTTGGCGGGTATGGGGGCTCCTTCGGCGGCTTCTTCTTCTTCAATCCTTGTGAAGGCTTGGGCCCTAAAGAGAGCGTCTTCGAGCGTGCGAGGCTCATTGATTTTGAGCTCATACTTAAAGCGGACACCTCGCAGGAGGCCGTTCTGGAGCGCTGGTATGGACTCGAAGTCTGGCATGTATGATCGCAAGGGGATATCTCTGTAAAGATCAATGTAGCTCCGCAGAGGCTCCCCGGTCGCTTGGACTGTCCCCCACAATTCGGCTGCTCCAATGTCTCGTTTTACGTATGAGGCATAGTGGGTGACGAAGGCTGATTCCAGCTGAGCGAACGTGTTAATGGAGTTTGGTGGCAGTTGCGAAAACCACCTTAGGGCTTCTCCCCCGAGGTTCTTTGTGAACAAGCGACAATAGCCAGCGTCCTTTTCGTGGGGTTTGAACCTTGCTTTCATAACTGCGATGTGGAAGGCAGCAAGGTGTACCCGTGGGTCCTCCTTGCCTTTGAACCGTGGGAGTTTGATCTTGCTTGTGTCCCTCAGCAGACATGAAATGATGTGTTGCGTGAAGGGGGTGTTCTGCGCATTTTGGATGACGCGGTCGATTTCAGGAGCAGCGTTTTTCGTTCGGTGGACTCTGGAGTTCATCGCTCTGAGCTGTCGACGCAGATCTTTGATGTCCGCAGTGTGCCCTCCGGTTGACGTCTGGGGTTTGTTGTTGGTCAAGAATGGTCCTCCAAGGTTAGCATTGCGAACCATTTCGAAGTTCGGTTCTGAGCGAGTTTCAGTCATGTTGTGGTTGAGAAATCGCGGCGAGCCTACTCCGGGTATCGTCCCGATTGGTGGGGTAGGATTTTCGATCTCAGGTTGGGTTTGTGCGGCTGCGTTTAAGTGTTCCAATAGGTTTCTTCGGGCGGTCACGAGATCGCGATCAGATATGTGCCCTAGTGTGGCCTCGAGTCTTGCAAAACGGGCGCGATTTTTGCGATTTTGCCTGGTCAAGATTTGTAGGATCCCGCTCAACTCGGTCCCCAAAGTGAGTAAGTCGAAGATTGGATCGGTTTGAGGGGGAGTGGCGTACCCTGATTCCAGCTCGCTTCTTGGTGGTGGAACTTCGTGGATATTTGGGTTGGCGACCCAGACGCCATCGTTGTCTTGATTGGACCCCAAAGAGTTGGGGTTGGCCAACACGAACGCGGTCCCTGTCTGTGTCAGAGGGATCAGGTCGGCTGATGTCGTCACGATGTTTGGGGTTTTTGGATTGTGACTTGTTGTGACCCGAGAGTTTGCCTGGGGGATTGCGGGGGGCATCCCGAGTGTGGTCGTTGTTGTGGTTGACGTGTTTGTGGTAACAGGTGCGGGCCCGTTCGTCATCTTTGATCTCGTGCTTCGTAAGGATATTCCTGAATGTCCCCTTAGACGGCGCCAAATATTGAACCAGGGTAAGCTCAATGCAGATCGTAAGAGTGGTTATCGATCGGGGTATGCTTTGATCGGGATTACTAGTGGGTCGGATTCCTTACGATGAGATAAAATAACGCTCGGGACAAAGAAGTGCTGAATGATACGCTTATTAAAATTGGGTAGTTCGGAATACACGAGTACGAGATTACAAGATCAGATATATGACTGAGATCATTCTCTAACACTTGGCGATCGAGAGATCTGATAAATGTTAAATACGATCTAAGCAATATCTTGGTTGATCGCTCGAGTTCTTGGTGTGGTTTGGAGTGAATTGCGTGCCTTTTCCGTTGGATAGCTATTTGTATTTATAGATGGAGGATTTGGAGAGAGTTCGTAGCAGGTGAGCACTCTTCCCGAGGGTCATCATCCCGTCGAATTAGGTAGCCTGCCGAGTTGGTGGTTGGTTCATCATTACTTCTCTATCCGAGCGACTTCCCTCGGAGAGTGGTTGGATAGGCCTACGTGTCGCTTCGTCGTTGGTCGTGTAGCTTTGGGGCTGTTCGGGGTAGTCAAGGTACTGGTTAGGTCCTCCGAGCTATGCCGTAGACTCGCGTGTCGCGCATCTTGTGACTGGTGATCGGGGGCCGATTGCTAAATGAGCCTGCTTCCTGGTGGGCCGTTTGGACTTGGGCTTGTGGCGGACTTAACCCGAGCCCAGTTGGAGGGATGGCAATTCCACCCCCAACAATGGTACCTAATTAATAAATTCTTTGGGGTTAATACTTTTATTGTTGGATATTTTTTTACATTTGCTTCTAAACTCTATTGGAAAAAAATTAAATAGAAAACTATAAATCCTTAAAAAATATTATTTAAAAAGTAGTTGTAAATTAAAAATTTACGTCATAATATTAGCGATAATTTTATTTACTGAAAACAATGGGTATGGAAATCTGTAACAAGAAACCACATACCCTGACCTGGATAAACACTAATGAGTGGCGATCCAATCTGAGGAGTATCGATAGATTGGTAGATGTCAAAGCTGTGTTCCAAAACCCCTCATTAATCTAAATATCATTAGGTGTCGAAGTTGTGCCCATTCTTGTTTCTCGACATTCTTTCAATATTTAGTGGATCCTTTCCTTTCTGGTGAACCGGTTTGCTTAAGGAATTAGATTGTTACATTCTTTGTTTTCGAGTAGTATTGGTTTCTTGTTACGGATTTCCATACCCATCGTTGGGATAAATGGATTCCGAGATTTGATAAAATTATATGATTTATGTTGTTTATTTATTCGATCAAATTACCGTCAGTTTTGTATCAAGTTTCAGATTAATAATAAAATTTGACTTGCGGCAATTTTTTTTTTTTAATAATTCAATTGGAACCTAACTAACCAGAGCTCGCGTGCTTACCTAAATATTAAAAAAACTAGATAATAATTCAATTGGTAACGATTCTGGTTTACTGTACAGGTTAAGAGGAGCTGTTCATGAGTCAAACCAAGGATTTCAAAATTAGGAGTAATTTGACAGACGTAGTTTCAATTGGGTGCAATTTCACAGAATTCTCACTTGGGGTTGATTTTGACAGAAAAGTAACGACGATGGGTTGAAAATGGCAGTTTTCCCTTAATTTATTGATAATTTAATAGCTTTTTTTGTATATAAATTATAATTTAAATAATATTTATTTAGTAAATATTTATTATTTTGTCTACTATAGTGTTTTATAATTTGATGATGTAGAAAGAGAAATGAATTTTGGTTTAATTGAATTCACATATGCACTACTTTGCAAGTGATACCTAAGACTTGGCATGCAAGTCATGCTTGCTTAACATAATTCTTTAATCACCATGCAACCAACCAACAATGGGGACACGTGTCGTATCTTAGTCTAACTTTTGGATTAGATCCACTAAACTAAATCTAAAAATCTAAATTCTGATATGTAGAGAAAATTTAAATAAATTTTCATAAATTCATAAATATATCAGAGACTACAAAAAGGTTTCAAAATATCTGAAAACCGATTAATTTCCAAATTAGTTATCCGTGGGCCAACCTCTCCCCAGAGATTAGTTATCAAAAAAAAATGTCAATGAGATGAATTAATTGGTTGCTATTTATTTTTGAAATTATCAAGAAGATATTTTTGAAGAAATGCTACCACGAGACTGATGCCCGGGCAACAACAACTGTCCACAAACAGGTACCAATGTATTTTTATTTTTACACTCAGATATTACGCAACCAATCACTTTGAAGAATCGTACAAAAAGACAAAAAGGACGAATTACGGCTCTCCGCATGCAAACGGTTTTTAAAAAGGCAGGATCGGCTGATTCTCGTCGCTATTCAAAGATATTTTGTGGGATGAGAGAAGAAAGAGAAATGATTTTTGGTTTTAATTAAATTAAAGATTTTTTTTAAAAAAAACTAATTAAATTAAAGATGATGACACATATGCACTACTTTGGCAACTAAGGGGGAAGTATCGGAAAAGAGTGGTATTTGAGGTGGTATACCATCAGTTGAGGTGGTATTTGAAATCTCTGAATTTTAACTATCAATTCCCTCTCAAATAATCTCAAATCCTTTTTGATATAATTAATTAATGAAATGCCAGTTTTCCAATAACTCATGATTTAAGGGGAGTTCTATAAATCATTATTACAATAACCTGGGATTTAGAAGAAGTTTTACAATAACCAGAGATTTGGACAAAACTTGAAATTCTCTCAAATTCTAGATCCAATAACCCCCCTAAACATTTGATTGCAAGTGATACCTAAGACTTGGCATGCAAGCCATGCTTAATTTTAATTAACTTTTTCTTTAATCACCATGCAACCAACGAAAAATGAACAGATGTCATATCTTTAGTCTAACTTAGGTCTGGACCAAAAGCCCGAATTTAAAGATCCGAACCTGGAACCGAATCGGAAATTTATACCTAAAAGACCTGGACTCGAAACGGCCGGAACCCGACACAAAGACCTGAATGCTTAGATGCATAAAATCTCATATATATATAAAGAATTTAAAGATCACCGAATAGTTTTCATAAATCATTATTAGAGACTACAGAAAAAGGTTTCAAAATTTTTGTAACCCAACGTAAAGCGATTAATTCCCAACCCGATTATTGAGTAGCTTTGTTTCCATGTCTTTTGACTTTGACTCTGTTGCCAAACAAATTCTTTGTTATATGTTAAAAAATTTCTCATAAATTTGTTTTATTTTGTCTCCGGCAGTTGTTTCCTATCCAATGGAAAAGAAGAGTTTTCGGTTATTGGATTTATCAACGAACACTTGTTTTATTTATCTACAAAGATATGTTATAACTTTTTTTTTCTTTTGGATTATTGAGTAACTTTGTTTTTCATGTTTTTTTTTCAAATTTTTATGCGGCTAATTAATTAATGTATTTTGTGACATTTTGGAAGTTTAGAAAATGTATCAAGTTGCTTTAGTTTCAGGTATCTTTTATAATTTTTGGGTATAACTGACCAATTCCGGGTAAAAAACTGACTCAGATCTGAAATTAGCCGGATTTAGACCCAAAAAATACCTAGACCCGGATGAAACTTGTTAAATTTCAAGTATTTATAGATATAAAATTTTGTATCCAAACTGACCCGGACCCTAAAGGAACCGATCCGAAATTTGAGAGGTTCTTAATTAGTGGGTCCAAAACTCTTCTACTCGAATTCACCCAGACCCGAAAAAAACCCGGCCTAAACCCGATACAAAGACCTAAATGCCTAGATGCATGAAATCTCATATATAGAGAATTTAAAGAATAATTTTCATAAATCAATTAGAGACTAAAAAAAAAAGGTTTCAAAATTTTTGTAACCCAACGTAAACCGATTAATTACTAATAGTCTATGAAAATTATGCAAAATTTCATTTCCGCATAGTAAATTTGAAATCAGTTTATGTGAATAATTTTTAGACTTTTTTGTCGCCAAAATGTTTGTTTTAACCGAACCAAGAGAGTGAAAAGGAGATTTTAGGAAATGAACAAAAAAAGTTGCTAATTTGAGTCCCATAAGTGACAAAAAAGGACACTCTCGGGATTGCTGACAATAGTGGCTCTCCTCTCTCACTCCTTGCACACACGCTTTATTGCTGATTAAGGATCTGAGAGAAGAACACCATTTCCCAGTTTTTGAACGACGGTGACGTGAAGATGGCGAGAAGAGAAGGAGACGCGCAGAAGATTGTGGTGGCGAGTGAAGAATCCAGTTCGTCTCAGAAGATTGATTTCGTCTTCAACCTCGTGATGATAGGAGATTCCCAGGTTGGGAAAACACAGCTCGTTTCACGGTACACCGGAGGAGACGAGTTTGTGGTGGATTCCGGAGCTACGAAGGGCCTGGATATTGAGAGTCGAACAGTGGTAATCGACGGTAAGACCGTCAAGGTTCGGATCTGGGATACCGCCGGAGAAGAAAGGTACTCTCTGTGAAACTTGCTAAACTCTGCTAAACTCATTTAACAAAAAAAAAAAAAAAACTTGCTAAACTCGATTTTTACTTTATATTTGGGTTGAATCCACCGTATGTTGGAACAAGTTCTTGTTTTCTTAAAGTTCTTAGTCCGATTTAAATTCTCACGGAAACGAGAGGAACCGACTTAGCCCAAGGCTATGATACTACGTTTCTCTATCTTGCTTGCTTGATAATAGAAAGTAAAGTTCTTAGTGCTATTTAAAATTCTAATGGAAACGAGAGGAACCGACTTAGCCCAAGGCTGTGATACTATGTTTCTCTATCTTGCTTGCTTTATATGAAATTTTTTTGAATTGCTTTCATTGGCCAGTTTTAGAGGCATCACGAGTTTGTATTACCGAAAAGCTGTTGGGGCGCTGCTCGTTTACGACGTTACTCGACGCCAAACATTTGACCATATCCCACGGTTGCTCGAAGAACTGCGAGGTCAGGCTCCCAAAGACGTAGAGATTACACTCGTTGGCAACAAAGCCGATAATGGAGATGAGCGTGAAGTATTGACTGAGGATGCAAACGACTTCGCCATCAAGGAACGGATTCACTTCGTCGAGACATCCGCGCTAGACGCAGACACAGTGGAGACGGCTTTCGAGATGGTTTTGAGTGGAATCCTCGCCAAGGATGTCCTCATTGTTGTTGGAAATGAACAACGCAATGGCGATGGCTCGAGAAATTCAGGGATTAACGAGCTCGCCAGAATGTTCGAAGGGAAACCTATCATCGCTGCTTCCCGGTAAACAGATCCGATTTTGTTCCAATTTAATTTATTCTTATAATCTGTGTTCACTAAGATTTGGGTTTAATTTGTTACAGGTTACAAAGATCATTTAAGCGCTCTACCAAAGCAATTAGATGCTACCCAAGTTGATTTAAGCAATGTAGAGGATAAACTCAATAAAATAAGGAGTAAAAAAGAGGTTCTCGAGAAAAAGCTTGAAGAACAACAACAAAGTTTTGCTGAGAAGGTTCGTTTGATAAAATATTGTTTGGTTTAGTTGGTTTGGTTGGTTTGGTTTAATTTTTATATTGACTCAACCAAATATTTTTGTATTTTTTACAGGGGTTGAAATTGGAGAATGAACTCAATAAAATAAGGAGTGAAAAAGAGGTTCTCCATAAAAAGCTTGAAGAACAACAACTAAGTTTTGCTGAGAAGGTTCGTTTGATAAAATATTTGTTTGGTTTAGTTCGGTTAATTCAATCACATTTGTTGACGAGGTTTATTAATTTTATTTTTATAGAATGTTTGGTTTAGCTCGGTTTGGTTATCGACTCAACCAAATCTTTTTGTATTTTTTACAGGCGGGAAAATTGGAGACTGAAATCAATAAAATAAGGATTGAGAAAGAGAAGATTGAAGAACAACATACAATTATTGCTGAGAAGGTTCGTTTAATTAAATGTTTGGTTTTTTACGGTTTGGTTTATTTCCTGTGAAACTCTTAGCCTAATTAAAATCTTTTTCTATTTTACAGGTAGAAAACTTGGGGAAAGACCAGATAATTTTGAAGGAACAGTTACAGGAGGTTATTAAATATTTGCAGAAACATTTACCTTATCGTTTTATCAAATAATAACAAGTCTAATTAATTTTTTGTTTTTGTTTTTCAGATCGAAATCGAAAAAACTGCTTGGGAGGAAGAAAAGAAGAAATTACTATCCGATCAATCCAGTGGAGAAAAGGTATATATCCCTCTAATCTCTTTCCAAAGCTTTTAAATTTATAGTTTTTTTTTCACGTTTTTCTGACTAAATTATAAAACGTTTTCCAACATGAACCTTAATATAACATTTTTCATCTACAAAACTTACAAAAACCGTAAAATCACATTAGCTCTAGGGTTGTGTTTTTCCTTGCAAATCGTAATATTTAGTTTTCTTTTCAAATTAAGTTTTTGCTTATCATAATTGTGAAAAATTGTGGTTTCCCTTATGTATTTTTAAAATTTCTTAGGACACCCTTTTGCCCGGTTCCCCACTGGACACGGTGGTGGCTAGAGTTCCCGCACAGCTGAAGGAGATTTTAGCCCCGAAGGGCAAAATCGGGGGAGACGAGCTCGGTCTAGTGCTTGGGACACTAGTGACCATTACCGCATACGTGGTTTCGCCGGCGAATGATAAGGTGAAGAAGCGGGCGTTGGCGGCATTGTTCACACTGTTGGGGATCATGTTAGCGAAGGCGTTCAACAACGTCGTGACGCACATCTCCGTGGTAAGATTCCGAATTTGATTAGATATGTCTGGCTAACACTAAAATTTTAAAAAGCTTAAGTTTTGTTTGGTTGTGTAATTTTGTAGGATAAGGAGGCGGGGTTCGGGTCAGCCTCGTTGAAGGCCCTGAACTCCTTGCCGTGGATCGTTTTGGGAGGAGTGGGTCCCATCCTCGTAGGCGGGTTCATCCCGGTCTGGTGGGTGCGGGCCTTAGTGACCGGGCTCGTTGTACTGGTTGTGCAGGTGGCTGTCGTGAGTGTTTGGAGCGTCTCGTACTGGGTTTCCAAAGGACATTGATACATCCCAGTTATGAGATAATCAATACTTGATCAAACAAGAATAATAGACACAAGTTTACTTAATAATTTTCTCTTCTTTTCCTTTCTTTTCCATAATCATCAATGCTTAAATACACAAGGGAAGAAAGTAACTACTACGAAACATGAAACGTGGGCAAAGGAAACATAACCTATAATTAAGGAAACATATTCCCACTAATTAAAATTCCTAAAACAATTGATTTGATCTTCGTGGAGATGGCCACGTCATCTTTCTTCCTCAAGTTGCATCTCATCAATACACCCATCCTCCAGAACCTTGTCCTCAAGGTTCAGTTTTGGAAAACTAACCATAAGATGCGAGACATCTTCCCACGTACCTTCTTAGCCTTCTTTGATGGGTGAATTGAGTCCTTTGGACCAAACTTGTAGTTGGAATTCTTTCATCGAATACAGAGGAAGCAATGAGTTGTGCAAACCTCTTATCACGTAATGGTGGCGGCTTACCGGGAACTGGTTCTTCTTCGCTGAGCTTCTTTGGTGTTGGAGGAGGTGCCGGCGGAGGACTCGGAGGAGGCGCTAGTGGAGATCTCGGAGAAGGCTGTGGTGGTGGTGCAAGAGCGAGTGCTGGTGGTGGTGCATGAGAAGCAGAACTTGAATCATACATAACACAATCAATAAAACGGATTGGATCCGCATCCTCGACGATTGGATCCGCATCATCGGAGAATGGATCTGCATCATCGGAGATTGGATCCGCATCATCAGAGATATCGATTATTGGCTCTTCTTTGTGACACACATAGTCGGTCATCGATTCTAAGGTTTCTTCGTGAACCGTTTCAACGGAAGGAAGCGTGTTCCGCAATCTGATCTTCTCCAGATCGTTGTTGTCACCAAACCTCAACAACAAAGCATTCTTCAATGCGTCCCAGTTGCGGAAAGGTAAAAAACGTTGTCGGCGGTAAAACCAGACGATAGCTTCTCCTTCGATTACTGTCTGTGCGAGATTAAGTTTCTCCAAATCCGTGAAACCGTACCGGAGGAACGCATACTCCATCGAATCAAGCCACTGTCGCAAATTATCACCTCCATCACCTGTAAAAATTGGAAAGTCTACACGATCCATCGCAATGTTTTTTTTTTTTTTTTTTTTTTTTTTGTGATAGGTACGATTTGATCCCGATTAAATCGAAGGCTTTGATACCAAATGTTAGCTACAAAGCTAATTTTGGTCACTCTTCAAAGCAAGAGATTCTCTCTCTGATACCAATTGATACATCCCAGTTATGAGATAATCAATACTTGATCAAACAAGAATAATAGACACAAGTTTACTTAATAATTTTCTCTTCTTTTCCTTTCTTTTCCATAATCATCAATGCTTAAATACACAAGGGAAGAAAGTAACTACTACGAAACATGAAACGTGGGCAAAGGAAACATAACCTATAATTAAGGAAACATATTCCCACTAATTAAAATTCCTAAAACAATTGATTTGATCTTCGTGGAGATGGCCACGTCATCTTTCTTCCTCAAGTTGCATCTCATCAATAGTATTGATAGGATACAAGAGGATCAAGTGATGGCTGAGGTGGCAAGAAGAAAGTCAACAAGGCCACGATCCATTCTCCACTTTTCTGTTTCATGTTTAACTCCACTTTCTTAACTCCACTTTCTAATGCATTCCTTTTATGTAGGAGTTAATGACTCCACTTCCTTTGTTCACGTTTGTAAGGAGTTACGACTCCAACTTTTCCTATTTAAATCAATGAGAAAAAACCATAATAGGTAGTCTTAACTACCAAACAAATCTGTGAGTTCTTATGTTCTAAACATCTCTTTGCTTTGAGGAGGGACCAACGTAACAATTGGTATCAGAGCGGTTCTTTTATCACAAATTTCGTTTAATTTCAGTTTCCACAAAACATCATTCCACCTAAAAAGAAAAACCAAAAACAGAGTTAGTGCCAATGCCGAACAACAAAGAAAGACTTGACGATGTCGAGGCAGGCTTGGGGTTGGTACAAGAAAGTATTGGGTCGGTTCAAGAGGAGGTTCGAAGGACAAACACGGTGCTAGAGGATCGACTACAAAGAATGGAGAGTTCCTTTACACGAATGTTGGACGATACGGTGAACCAAATGCAGATACTGATCGCTACAAGTCGAGAAAGTGGAGGCAGCGCTGCTAGAGAAGAGAGACGAGGAGAGGAACAACGATTTCATCGAGATACACGTGGTGACAACAGCGATCCATTCGCTGGGAATCAAGTCCAGGACCAGGCAAGAAGGGTGAAACTGGATTTCCCACGATTCAACAACGGAGATCCGGAGGAATGGCTGAATAAAGCCAAGCAATATTTCGCCTATCACGATATACCATCTGATCAGAAGGTTGGCTTTGCATCGTATCACTTAACGGCGGAAGCCAATGCGTGGTGGCAGGCAAAATTGAGGGGTCGAGGTTTTGACATACGGAGGTTTCCATGGGAGGCTTTTGAGGCAGAGATGTGGACAAGATTTGGACCATCAGATGGAGAGGATTTCGAAGAAGCCCTTTGTCACATACGACAAAAGGGAACTTTGATGGATTACCAAAGGGAGTTCGAGAGACTACAAAACAAGGTCGAGTGGTCGGAGAAAACGTTGGTCGGAGCATTCATGGGCGGCCTACACATCTCCATATCAAGCGGAATACGAATTCTCAAACCTAGAACATTAGCCGATGCGTTCAATCTAGCCCGTATGCGCGATGATCAGCTACAACAGGAGAAGAGATGGAGAACGTACGCTAACGATTCGGCAACTCCGGCGAAACCATCACCAACGCCACGTCGTTTGAATTGGGATGAGATTAAGAAGAAACGGAGCTTGGGCCTATGTTTTAGTTGTGACGAACGATATATACCGGGTCACAAGTGTACCAAACCCCAAGTATTCGTCATGGAGGGAGCAGAGGATGTCGAATCTGAGGAAGAAGAGACGTTGAAGACCATCACCACACCCAAAATCACACTTCATGATAGTCATGACTAGCGTTCCAAAGTTTGAAGTGAACCTTGAGGACAAGGTTCTTTTGGACCGTGGGAGTATTGATAGGATACAAGAGGATCAAGTGATGGCTGAGGTGGCAAGAAGAAAGTCAACAAGGCCACGATCCATTCTCCACTTTTCTGTTTCATGTTTAACTCCACTTTCTTAACTCCACTTTCTAATGCATTCCTTTTATGTAGGAGTTAATGACTCCACTTCCTTTGTTCACGTTTGTAAGGAGTTACGACTCCAACTTTTCCTATTTAAATCAATGAGAAAAAACCATAATAGGTAGTCTTAACTACCAAACAAATCTGTGAGTTCTTATGTTCTAAACATCTCTTTGCTTTGAGGAGGGACCAACGTAACAGACATGCGGGTGCAGTCCTTACCCTAGGCGTGATCGGGACTGCATTAGCTACCGGGCTGCCACAGATCCTCCAGTTGTTGTGGTAAGTAAGAGTCCAAGTTTATAGTATTTAATAATGTTAATCCGCATTTTGACATGTTTTTTGTTTTGTTTGGGGATTTGGCAGAGATGTATGGCGGTTCGTGGGAGTCACTTGTTTCGGTTTTTACTACCACTTTGGCACACTCTCTATCTTTTGAACTTTTTTGTTTGTTTGTTTGTAGAATACTATTTCCTTTCAACTGCTTGAGCTTTTCTTAGCATTATTAAAAGTCATATCTAGAACAAATTGAAGCAAGAGGAATAAGATTTTACTTATGATGAGATAAGCCATCAATTGGATCTGATGATTTTAATAACAAAGTAAACATTAAACAAAAGTGTTTACCATCAACACCATTTCCTACGAACTAGAAAAGTAAAGCGGCACCTAGAAATGGAAAGTACCTTTATGATCTAAAAGAAACTTAGATGTTTACCCTGTTTCTCAGGGAACAACTCACTCTTTCTTCTCAATCTGCTCAGGCGTATTAGCTGCACAGACCTAACTTAACAAATCTATCATCTGCCTTGTGGGTGGCCTAATTGGATATCTGAGTGGAAACTGGTGATTTCACATCAAATCTCTACCTTCTCTTTGTTGAAATCCTCCGAGTCTAGAGTATCCTTGGCTTCCAGCCACCTGTCCTTGATGTAAGGGCCCTTGGTCATGTCCATCCTCTCAATGGGTCCCAAAGACCAATCCTCCTGCCCAAAAACCAAGCTCAACCTCCTCCTATTGTTCTCTCTCCTGAATGTTCCATGCCTCATGCGGAAGATTCAACCGTAGCAATCAACCAACCCACATCATCATGCTCCACTACCTATGATGAACCCATCTTCTAGCTATTCAGGAAACAATGTTGTTGTTGTCAAACTCGAGTTGCAAGACAACTTAGCTTTACTAGGTGGTCTAACATTTCTTCCAGCAACTGCTCCACCTTGGTTCTCTTCCTAAACCTGAACAATAACAAAGGAAAGAGCTTAAAATTACTATACTCCTTTTGCTTAGACACTGTGAAGCAAAACGCTTGATTCTTCCTCTTAAGATTTCAATCTCCAGAAAATAAGACCATTATGACAATATTAATTTTGCTCATCTAGTATCAATGGGTTCCTTTGGAAAGTGTGTTTCCACTGGCATGCAAGAGATCCGTAGTTCTAATTTGTTCTTCGGACCACGATATATCTAGAAATTTTTAAAAACTTAAATCCAAAGAATGTACAGACACTAATAAGAATATTCACAAACCATGAATAATTCAGAAAGTATCTTAACACACATACCCATCAATCACTTTGGTGAATAATCTCTCAAACATTCAACTGCAACACATCACAACCATTACAAATAACTGTTGATAGAAGGAATCACGGTCTATATGAGATTTTCATGGCCAAGACATATAATTTATATTGAAAACCAGAAAAGATCTTTAGATTAGATTGCTTTAGTTATTTCTATTTCATAGAGATGTAGCTCCTCCAAACATACATCACAGTTGGCAAGAAGAGGTTAACTTTCAGGGAGAGAAATGTAGATGCTAAATGTAAAAGAGCAATCAGAAAGAAGTTTACCCTTGTAAAAACCATTTGGAACAGCTAAATAGTAAACCTGTGACCGTTTAGCTAGAACAGAGTAAGGCTCAGTGGGAGAGTTGAAGAAGCATAACCCTAGAGAGACAAAAATATCACTTGACTCTAGCTTTTGGCTTAAAGAAACGAAATTAATAACTGAGGCTTGTGGCCCAGTGGTAAAGGGGTTGCAGCTGTAACTACCGCCACCCGGGTTCGAGTCTCGGCCACCGGGGAATTAACATTTGGGCATCGCCGGCGACACAGATTAGTCCCTTAGGCCTAGAAAGCCTTTGGGGAAACTGTGTATAATTCAAAAAAAAAGAAACGAAATTAACCTTAACTTGGTCGGTTATGGGGTAGAGGTATAGCCTTCCACAACCATGGCCACACAATCTCCCATTACTTTGAAATTTGAAACTGCAAACGAAGTATGTTCACATAACAATGGAATCAGTGGAAAGCTCATAAGATTGATATTACACTCGCAACAGACTGAAACTGTTCAATTCAAAGCAAAAGGAAAACACTAGAAGCTGAATTTGCATCAACATTTCTTGTATTTTCATAGTCTAAATCTCTAGGAATTCCCATTTCCAAGACCACCACAAGATCTAAAAACTTTTTTTTGGAATCCAAACATTCAGTTTCACTGGAGTCTCTTACCTAACGATGTTTGTTGTGTAGATTGTGATAGAAGTATATGTTTATTGATAAGAATTGTTTACAATATATAGAGATATTACAGCTTGTATTAGGGAAATCTAAATGACTAATCTATCCTTTACATATCTATCTACACGCCCCTCAAGATGGAGGAGCTGAAGCAACTCCAATCTTGGCAAACAAATCTTGAAATCGCTGTCTTGGTAATGGTTTAGTCAATGCATCAGCTAACTGATCTTTAGTAGAAACATGTGTCACCCTTAAAGCACCATATTGGATGTTGTCGCGGACGAAGTGAAAGTCTAATGCTAAGTGTTTCATCCTAGAATGAAAAACTGGATTCGCACATAGATAGGTAGCACCTACATTATCACAATACACAACTGGTGTGGTCTTTAACTTGATACCGGTTAGGAGCGAACATACCCATCGAATTTTTGAAGCTGTATTTGCAACCGAGCGATACTCAGCCTCTGTCGAAGATCTCGCTACACTTTTTTGCTTCTTGGAGGACCATGCGATAGGTGTAGTGCCCAAATATAATATGTATGCATTAGTAGATACATAATCTTCAGCATCTCCTGCCCAATCCGCGTCCGAATAGGCGTGTAAAATCAGAGGATTATTTTTGCGGAGAAAGATACCATGAGATGAGGTTCCGACGAGATAGCGAAGTACCCTTTTAACCGCATTTCAGTGAACACCAGTTGGTTAGAGCATAAATTGGGATAAACGATTTACTGCATAAGACAAATCGGGTCGTGTAAAAGCCAACTGTTACAGACTTCCAACCACCATCCTATACTTATCTGGAGATTCAAGAGGAGTTCCCGAGGATAGTGTTAGGCGTAACAGAGCCATAGGTGTTGTAACCGGTTTTGCATCACTCATCTTAGTCTTCTCTAGCAAATCCAGAATATATTTCCGTTGGTTTAGATGGATACATGTGGCTGTGTGAGTGGCTTCGATCCCCAGAAAGTATGACAAAGGGCCTGGTTCTTTGATAGAAAACCGTGTGGCCAGCATGTTGATGCAGTAATCAATAACAGCGTTCGAACTCCCGGTGTTGATTATATCGTCTACATAAACCAAAAGGTAGATAAGAGTCCCTGGCCGTGAATAGACAAAGACTGAGGTATCAACATGAGAGTTTTGAAACCCATATGTAACTAACGCCATTTTCAGCTCTTGAAACCAGGAACGAGGAGCTTGCTTTAAACCGTAGAGTGCTTTCTTCAATTTACAGACATAATGGGGCCTGTCCGGATCAACAAAACCAGGTGGTTGTGCAACATAAACATCATCAGTTAAAGGGCCATGGAGGAATGCATTGTTGACGTCGAGTTGGAGAATTTTCCAGTCCCATGTAACCGCAATTTCAAGAACAAGATGTATGGTAAGTGACTTGACAACCGGACTGAAATTTTTTGCATAATCCACTCCATATTGTTGTGTAAAACCTCGTGCTACCCACCGTGCTTTGTACCTACCAAGGACACCATTCTTATGATATTTAAGAGTAAAAATCCATTTTGTTGGAATCACATTTTGACCCGGATGTGGAGGCACGAGATCATATGTCTGATTCTGGAGTTGAGCATTATGCTCATGACTCATAGCTCCACACCAATGCGGATCTTTCATTGCATAGATCATGGTTTTAGGTGTGGTTGGTTTGGGTTCTAGTTTTTGAGTTTGTGGATTTTTGACGGTGAGGTGTGTTTGTGGTTGAGTTCGAGTATGGGATCTGGTTTTCATTGGGTGGCTGGGGCGTTTAGGTTGTTGTAGCTGCGTGTTTTCAAGTGGTGGATGAGGTTCATTGGTGATGGTGGGTTGATTTGTTTCAAGGGCTGAGTTTGTTGGATGCGGTGTAGGTGATGGCTGAGAGATGGGTAGAATTATTGGTTGAGGAGGTGGTACTTGTGTAAGGTAAGTTGTATCCATGCCTGAGTTTTGTGCCGGTCAAAGCCGTCAACAAGACATATAAGATACTCTCATGATCATTTGAGGGGGAGCTGGTGGATTTGTACTCTTTTTACCTAACTATAGTTTTTCCCATTGGGTTTTCCTAGTAAGGTTTTTAACGAGGCAACATAAGATAAGTGACGAGGATCATTAGTGACACTGGTCTCCAAGGGGGAGTGTTATAAATGTCAAAAATAGAAGCTTATATATTCAACAAATGAAGGTTGAAAAAATTGGTGTGGAGCCCACTGTCACTATGCAGCATAGTAACGCATAGTAAAAAAATTTCTCTATAAATATGAGTGTATTCGTTCATTTGTAAACACAACAACAACACAATAAGATAATAATATTTGCTCTCATCTCTCCTTTTCTGTCTTTCTCTGAGATGAAATAATCACTGCTATGACGAAATGAGCCGGAGGGGGATCACGCACGTGATCCTCATTTCGTCATACGAGCAGTGATTACAACTTATCTTATTAAGATCTTCATTTTCCATGGAGACAAAATCAGAAATGTCTTTTCCGATAACAATCACCATCACTAATCGCCTTCTTCACCTTCGAATTCGGAGCAGAGATTCGGATTCGGATCTGGAACACACAAAAATTGAAGAGAGGAAGGAGAAATCTCTTTTTCAACTGTCAAAAAAATTTCTCAGTGAGAGAGAGAGGACGACGCAGAGAGAGAGAGAAGATATCATCAAAAAAAAAAAAATTCTCACCGTCCAAATTTTGATCGGGTGGTGTTTTTTCCCTTTTTTTTAATAGGGACTTTAATATAAGGGTAATAAAAAGAAACAAAGGGTATATCTTTAATTATATAATAGGTGGTGTATTCTATTAATTTTAATTTTTTTTTGGTATATTTCCTTAATTTTCCCAATAATAAATAACAGAGAAAATATTGTACCCATGAAAAGCGAGTGCTCAGAGAAAGACAGAGAAGGAGAGATGAGAGCAAATATTATTATCTTATTGTGTTGTTGTTGTGTTTACAAATGAACGAATACACTCATATTTATAGAGAAATTTTTTTACTATGCATTACTATGCTGCATAGTGACAGTGGGCTCCCACCAATTTTTTCAACCTGCATTTTTTGAATATATAAGCTTCTATTTTTGACATTTATAACCCTCCCCCTTGGAGACCAGTGTCACTAATGATTCTCGTCACTTATCTTATGTTGCCTCGTTAAAAACCTTACTAGGAAAACCCAATGGGAAAAACTATAGTTAGGTAAAAAGAGTACAAATCCACCAGCTCCCCCTCAAATGATCAGGAGAGTATCTTATAGGTCTCGTTGACGGCGCATTCCAATGTTACAGACATGCTTCCTGAATGTAGTGGTGGGTAGTGACTTTGTGAAGAGGTATGCAGTGTTGTCACATGATTGGATATATCTCACTTTAATCTCCTTGTTCTTTTCAAGTTCTTGGGTGTATGAAAAAAACTTCGGAGGGATATGTTTGGTTCTATCGGTCTTGATATATCCTTCCTTGGTCTGGGCAATACAAGCAGCATTATCTTCGTATAAAATAGTTGGCTCCGTATTTACGCAGATTCCGCTGCTTGATTGGATGTGTTGACTCATTGATCTCAACCGCATACATTCTCTGCTCGCTTCATGGAGTGCTATGATTTCGACATGGTTCGAAGAAGTAGTCACAAGCGTTTGCTTCTGAGAACGCAGATCATCAACATATACCGCAATAATTACAAATCCGGATGTTGTTTTCTTGATAAAAACACATGGGCATATAGGATTGTTTACATATCCTTCTTTTATTAAATGTTCACTGAGACGGTTGTACCACATTCGTCCAGATTGCTTTAACCCATATAATGATCTTTGCAATTTTATTGCACACAACTCTTTGGGTTTGGAACTCAATGGTTCTGGCATCTTAAACCCATCTGGTATTCTAATATAGATGTCTGTATCTAATGAGCCATACAAGTATGCTGTAACGACATCCATGAGACGCATCTCTAGGTTTTCACCTGCCGCTAGACTCATCAAGAATCTAAATGTGATTGCATCCATGACGGGGAAATATATCTCATCATAATCGATCCCGGGTCTTTGAGAAAAACCCTGAGCCACAAGACGGGCTTTGTATCTCATAACTTCATTTTTCTCATTTTGTTTTCGAACGAAAACCCATTTGTATCCAACTGGTTTCACATCTTTGGGTGTGAGTATAATAGGTCTGAATACATTTCGTTTATTAAGCGAATCCTGTTCAACCTTTATTGCATCTTTCCATTTTATCCAGTCATGTCTCTTTTGACATTCATATACAGATTTTGGCTCTGAATCTTCGTTTTCCTCATCTATTTCCTTTGACACAAGGTATGAGAAAACGTCATCAACGACATTCATTTCATTTCGATCCCATATCTTTCTGTTTTGAATGTAGTTTATAGAAATCTCATGATTTCCTTCAGATTCAGGATGATCTACATTGTCATTAGTCTCATGATTTTTTTCTTCCAAAACACTTCCTCTGATTTTGGGATCATTATGCTTTTCAGCTTCCTTTTGTTTTCTAGGATTCTTATCCTTAGAACCGATGGGTCTACCACGCTTCAAGCGTGTTCGAGACTCCAGCCTCTGCTTCAACCATATCTGCCCAAGACAATGATGTTTCTCTACTGCCCATCACTTTTTTGAGGCACTGGTCCCCCTCCGGCTCCTTTCCTCTTGACCGATTAAACACCGATGAAGCTTTATCGACTTCCGGTGTGGCCATAGAAGGCCCTTTGAGATCGATAGATCTAAGAAAATAAATCGCACTTTTTTCTCCCTTGAGTCTTACAAGGCTTATAACAAGAGTCTTACAAGGCTTCAGAATCTAAATTAACCAAGGAAGATGGGCCTTAACAGATAATCGAAATCTTCATCCGAAGAACACTTGTTGTTGATGATGCTCTCACACACAGCCACGCGTCACCACCATCCCCCTAATTCTATCATGGACGACGAAGCACGAGTTTTCCGGCCACCATTTCGCTTCCACAACTGCAAACCCTTAACTCTTGTCGATCTTAATTCCATCTACAAATTTCCGCAGAGGCCACCGGATCAGAAATATATCTGCTCCACGACGACACCCTAACCACCAATTCCTAGGACGCTTTGATGGCGACTAATCAATGATATATTACGGTTTTTGCGGGTTTATCCCGTTGGTTTTTGTATATATTTGAATGTTTTGTAGGTAAAAAAGATGATGAAAAGGTAGATTTGAGAAGCAAGGACGGATGTGCAAAAGAAGGAGCAATTCGAGAACCGAGGAGAAGTGTGAAGTGAAGAAGTTGTAGTTAACAGAAGTCAACGGAGATTGCGTCAACCTGCACTAGTTTTCCTTTTTTCTAGCCGGATTTGGACCAGACGATACCACTGGAAGCCCAACTCGTTCCAAGACATATATAGTTAGGACGTTTTTGTAGATACTTTTCATTCTTAGACTTGAGAGAGAGATTTTTGAGAGAGCATTTGGAGAGAAGGATCTCGAGACTCTGTCATTTTTCAGAGAAGATCCCGAACTCCTTTGATTCTTTTATGCATTTTATTTTTAATATCATCATGCTTTCTCCATTCTCAATGTCTAAGTAAACTCCCAGTTAGATCTAGGGTTTCCACATTAGGTTGATGAAGAATTGTTGATTATACCAGATTATTAGGGTTCATGGAATTTATAAATTCGACTAGGATTGTTAGAACTACTTGAATCTAGCGTAGCTAACTAGATCAAGCTTTTAGGTTAATTAATAGACACGACAGTGTTAGTAGTTGTTGGAGCTATCTTAGTTGAGCAAGGTATCTTAAACGCGTAGGAAAGTCGGTTTAAGGACCCAATCGAACTAGGACTTAATGCATGTTTAGAATCGGGAGATTCGCATACGAAAGTTGGTGTCTCAGTTTCTAGGCATAGGCGATTTGTACAACGACAGTTAGCAAACGCATCTAAGTGTTTCGAGTTCTAGGTGGTGCTTAGTTAGAAGAACCCTAATAGTTTGGTTAGTCGCGATTCGGGTTCATTCTATGGAATACCCTAGGTCTAGCGTTCCATCTCACTGATTTACAACCGATTTTATATTTTTGTTGCATTATTTTTAGTCGTTTACTTAACCATTTTTCACCTAGCTTAGATCAAACCTTTAAAACCGTTGTGTCTTAATAGCCTCTTAGGATTTTGACCCCTTAATACAACAATTGCATTAACCATTCACTTGCGGTAATTTTGGTAAAACTAACTCCACATCAAGTTTTTGGTGCCGTTTCCGGGGACTATTTAAGGCCTATACGTTTTTAGTAATAGATTCGAGACTAGGTTTTGATAGGCTCAGGTTTTAACCCAAAATAAAACACTGCAAGTGTACAGGCACGCAATAGTATATTAGGGATCAAATCCACAGAGACCAAGATTTACACAACAAATTATTCAATATTGAACTAAGCTAAGCAGGAAATAATGATGGGTGATGTTATCAAATTCAAATAACGAGATTGCAAATAATGATTTAAAACAAATTAATAAAAACGTTAGGTATTAGGGAATTCTCAGGAAATCACAATCATAAACCAGACAACTATTCAGATTCTAATATGCATGCATCTTAAACTCAAACACTGATATAAATTGCTCCACTTTCGTGATAACAATTACTTTCCCTAGAGATCCGAGTGCCTAAACTTTCGTTTGGTCACGGCTATCCTAGACAAGCATTACAGTTCAGGTTTAATCAGTTTACAATTGACTCTAACTCACTTTCGAGGCTAAAGACAAATTGCTCATCAACAGTAGTTCTAGCAATACACAAGCTTTTGGAATGTTTATCAACCTAAAATCTAGAGATTAAGTGGCCAGTTCAATCCTAGCATTATGCCTAAAAGTGATGAAGATGGTAATTGATAAGCAACCTATTTGTGTCTAGTTTAATCTGTGAAATCCATCAAAAACCCTAAAACCTAACTAGAGAACTACTCAGACATGATAGAAAGCATAACAAAAGCAATTGATGAAAAGTGCATAATCAATAAAATAGAAAAGTAATAAGGTTCAGAAATCTTCTCCAAAGGTAGATGAGATCTTCTCCTTTCTTACAAAAACATCTGAATAAAAGTGGTAAAAGATGTGGTCTCTAAAAAAACGAAACCCTGTGGGTTTATATAGGATAAAACGGAAAAAGGAAAATTTCCTAAAAATCTGGGACTGGGACCGGTCGGTCTGTAATCGGGACCGGTCAGTCTTGTTTCCAGAACCAAAATATTCTTCAAGTCTTCAAGTGGACCGGCCGGTCCTTGCCTTGGACCGGTCGGTCTCGTTTCCCGAATCCATAATCTTCGTCTTCAATGTGTGGACCGGCCGGTCCTTGGGCTGGACCGGTCAGTCCAGTTTCCAGGGGCCTTCGGGTCGTGTCGTCTTGAGGTGGACCGATCGGTCCTTGAGGGGGACCGGTCGGTCCCGGTCCCAGAGATGCCTTGGTCGTTCCGTCTCGCAACGGATCGTGCTGGAACGATCGGTCTTCACGTGTTGATATGGGACCGGTCGGTCCTTTTGGTGGACCGGTCGGTCCGGACTCCAAAAAACTCCGGTTTTTGCTCAAATGCTCGAATCTCCTTCCCAAACGCGTGCGGTTCCAAATATTCGAGTATGGATCTAAATATCAACTCAAAACAACTCAAAAGACTCTGAAAACTCGTTAAACTCGGGGTTAGAAACGTCCAAATTCACGTTATATCAGGTTTTAATTTTTATTGTTAACTTACACGTTCTACTTCATTTCTTGTGGTTTTCAGGTGCACCAACGATCAACCACTACTCAATCTCACGAACGAGCAGTTAGCGAAGTTAGAATGAGACAACAAGAAAACCAAAATTAAGAAACACACGAACCATTAGATGATGATCCTACCACAATCTCTTCTCATTCATTTCTCCTTCTCTTCTTCTTCTTCTTCCTCTTGAAACCCTGTAACCTCTCTGTTTCTATTAGGACTATCCAAAGCTCTCTTCTCTTGTTCCTCCTCTGCTTCTCCTTCCTCATCCTTCTTCTTCTTCTCTTCACAACTCTCTCCTTCAACACACCCAAAATCTCCCTAACCGCTTTCTCCGAATCGCTACGATTCCTAATCAACACTTCACTAACATCAGCAGGAGTAATCTCAGCTTCTTCCACACATTCCTCCATCTCCTTCAAAACAACACTTCCAATTTCACTTTCCTATGGTGTGCGGCTGGTTAGATCCATGCTGTCTAAACTTTACTTTGGAGATGAAACTGTGAGGGAACTAAATATAAATCCAAAACCCGTTTAAAACAAAGCTGCAAGAACCAAAAATGGATCATAAAACAACCAAACGGAAATAAAATGAAAAGATAAATAAACACTCTAATTATCTATACACGCACATACATATTTTCAATGCATATTGAAGCGATGAGAAAAGCAAGAGAAAGTCCGTCGTTGCGTCTCTTGAAGAAGTAACGCTCCATCTGGTAATTGAATGGATAGATGATAGAAGACCTAAGCTCACTGCGAAATTCGTAGATAGGAATAGAGAGAGCGAGACTCGGTTTTAATGTTGTCTTTGGAAGGTTTAAGGGATTGCGATTTGGGAGTTTTGGGGATTTTATGAATTTGGGAGGATATAGAGGAGACATCGAAGATTGAGAGAGAAACATACAGAGGAATGAATGGAAGAGACGATGGAGGGGGACGGCGGTAGAGGATCGGTGAAGGAGGAGGGAAGTAAGAAAACCAAAGACGGGAAAGAGAGAAAGTTCAATCTTTTGCTCAAGGAGGAAGAGAGGAAAAAAAAAGTTAATAGATGAAAAAATAATCCCGCCAAAAAGCGAAAAAATTGGGGATAAAATTTTGCCAAAACCACTAAGTGTTTGGCGCTTATAGCCAAAATTGGGCTCCAAACACAGTTTTAGCTTCCCGCTTAGTGAAATTACGGCATAGCATTGATATAATGCTATAATAGAGTACTCCACCCAAGAATATCCTCTTTAATAGCACTTTGCAAAAACGTGCTATCGTAATGTGATATGAATGACCAGTTTTCTTGTAGTGTAAACAAACAAAAAAACAATTAAAAGAAAAAAAATATATCTATATATATATATATATATATACAAGTGTTAGCGATGTCTAATGACATAGCTAATGACATTTGAAATCTTACCACTGAGATATACATTACAATATTGTTGAACGCCTTCGCTAAGATGATGCCCCACAGTGTAAGAAATGCGCCCAAGGTCCGGTTCTTCACCTCGTCGTTCGCCAACGAGACCACGTAAGCAGAAACGGTGACTACTGTCCCTAGCACCAGACCGAGCTCATCACAATTCTACAACTTGGTGAGAAAAACAAAATTTATAAATTAGAGGACAAAACATTATTTTACAGTTTTAGCGATTAAATGTTGTTATTACGGTTTTGGAGAAAAATGCTATTTTAAGGCATGTTGGAAAACCGCCGACCAAAAAAAGCATGTTGGAAGACATTATTTTATAATTTTGGCGAGAAAATGTTATTTTATTATTATATTTAAAATTTTAGAGTTTTGAATTTAGGAGAGAATTCGTTATTGTTTGGTGAAAATTATAAATTTAAAAACTTTGGAAAATTTTTTAGA
Organism: Draba incana; assembly: GCA_963576765.1. Taxonomy (NCBI): domain Eukaryota; kingdom Viridiplantae; phylum Streptophyta; class Magnoliopsida; order Brassicales; family Brassicaceae; genus Draba; species Draba incana. The sequence continues at coordinate 8,875,825 of OY755212.1, read as the reverse complement.
GTTCGCTTTTTCTTCATCTTATTATTGTGGCTCGGAGTCACACTCAAAGTCCATCCTCTTCATTCTCATTTTCATCATTCCATGAGCTAAAATTATTTTTAACTCTGATTCGCCAAGATAAACTAATGGAAGGAAAAAATTGACTCCTAAAGCATCTTCTTATACTTTACAAACACTTTGACTTAATTTTGAAAAACAATTAAATTTAATTGGAAACAAAATACTTTGCAAGCTTCATATTTTTCTCGAGTTCTTTTCAGTAATTTTATAGGGCACGTCTAGTGATTAGGGAAAAATGTTTCATATTCCTCATATTAAATTGGTATTTTTATATATAAAAATATCAATTATACTTTTTTTTCTTTTTTTTTTGGTCATAATATCAATTATACTTTTATGTTTCCAAATTATTTACTTATTATTTATATAACCGTTTTACCAAGAACGGATTTTTCGAATTAAGATTGTAGGAACCGCAAAACCGAATTGAGAAATCCGAATGAAAATACAAACAAGAATTGAGAAGAAGAAGAAATTCTCGATTCAGGAAAACGAAAACGGAGTCGAGATTACTCTCTTTCCTTAATTCGAAAAATCGTCCGTAGTGTGACGGTTTGATACGATTACGAATCCCAGGATAAAACCGATAATGAAAAACGATTTCGCAAACACTTAAAATCGAATCTGACGAACAGATTTTCTATGAATACTCTCGAGACTTACTTTGTGGAGGATAGAAGATTTTCGCAGAGGAAAAAATTCTCAGGGAAAAGATTACCCGAAGAAGATGAAGGCGCGCTGGTTTTAAAGAACCGACCAGGTGCCTTTTTCATTTGGGTCGTGACTGTTCGGTCAACATGAACCGAATGGGTGCAGTTTCGAATCGCGACTGTTCGGTCACCAGAACCGAATGGGTGCAATTTTTGGTTAAAATTTTAATACAAATTTTCCCCAAAAAGAATAGTCTTTAATGGACCTACGGTTCAATTGACCCAGACCCAGACCCAAACCCAAACCCAAACCCGGCCCAGCGGTGGTGGTGGTGCGCGCGTGGGAACCCCTAGGTTCCTTGATGGTACATATGTGTTCTTGACTTGTTTGAACTCTTACACATGCTTAGCCTTATTTATACAACACCAAAAAGTTCCCAACTTTGGATGTGAGACAAAATAAGTGTGTATTCATTAAACCAACACAAGAGGTTTTACCTCTTAGCCCAATGGCTTTCTTACATTTCACCTTCACATTTTAAACCCATTTTTCATACATAAATGTTTTATACTAACCCCATTTAAAACTTGTATAAAATTGGTTCCAACATCAACGAGACAAAAACAACAAGACGAGACAAAAACAAATGACAGTTTCATTTATTTGCAGTTTTTTTTTTTTTTTGTTATTGTTGCAGGGATATGAGACGTTAAAAAAAATTATAAAGCAAAATCTAAACGTGGCGGCCACGTCATCGAGATTTAACAGAGACTTAACACGGCTAAGTAGGTTTTATAATTTAGCACAAAATCAAAATTTCGTGTATGAAAGCGGAATTAAACTTAAACTTAGGTATGATTTAGCACTGTGTATATTTTCAGGTATGAATTGAACATTCAACAATCTATCACGTATGAAAAAACCTTTTTTTCCGATTTATTCCAAACTATTGAAATATTTTTTCATCAACACTGAAAAAACTAAAGTTTATGAATAAATTTAGGTAGTTAAAAGCCCATATGCTTCTTAGGCCTTAGGTTAAAGCAGAGCCTGATTAGGTTCAAATCCACCACCTCCTCCATATATTAACATAATCTAATTAGGTCTAACTTTAATATAAATTTCTCCGTCCGATCAGCAGATTTCTATGAGTTCCTTACCGATTGATCTCATTCATGACATACTCTCGAGATTGCCTGCAAAGACAATAAAGAAATTTCGTTGCGTGTCGAAACAATGGGATTCCATCCTTTGCAGTACTTATTTCACTGAGTTGTTCTTTACGAGATCCTTGGCTCGTCCACATCTCTTATTCGTAGTCGAACAAAGACTTGATTGGCTTTGCTTCTCTTCGGCTCAGCCTCAGAATCCATATGAGAAGTCATCTCTTGTGGTAGCCACCAATTTTCGTATGAAATTTTCTATAAACCCATACTGTTGTAACAATGCTTCAGGTTTGATCTATTTCGATAGTATGTGGAACCCAAGGGAAGATCATAAGGATGCCGCAGCGGGTGCGATATGCAACCCTAGCACGAGACAGTATGCCATCTTGCCTTTACCTGAAGATCTTGAACTGAGAACATACAGATGGTGAAGAAGTTATTCAATGTTTGATCCGATTGACAAGCAATACAAGGTATTGTTCATGAGCACTATTCGTTATATAGCTTGCTTCTAAGAGCAAGACCATTGGTGAACTTCACCGAAAAAGTTCTTACAACTTCACCGATAGGGTTCATCATATTTCGACATTAGGAACTGGAGAAACGATCAGGTGGAGGAATATCCAATGTCCCTTTTCCCACCTGCCTTTTTTTTTTTTTTTGATATGAATGTGAATATATTACCCTGTGGGAAAGGTTATATACAAGATTCTAATGTCCCAAAAAAAAAAAAAAAAAACATTAGAATAAGTTACACAATATTCCGAATCCAAACCATGTAAAGGTTTTGGAATTTCTTCATGTCCCTATTGGCCAGAAATTTATCCCGCAAATGCCGATCAAGCAACCTGAAAACCGCCGATGGTAATAAACCTTCTCCCTTATGCACCCGCCTGTTACGCTCAAACCAAACCGAATACACAACACCTTGCACCGCCAGCCTCTTCAACAGAGTAGAGACACCCTGAGAGTCTGTCAATAACCACGTAATCAATGAGCCCCAATCCATAAATGGGATAGGAGGCCAATTCAATCTCATTTGAACTTCACGCCAAATCTCCATAGAATAAGAGCAATGGAGAAAAAGATGATTCCTCTCTTCATCATCTTTGCCACATAAAACACATACCAAAGGAGATCTCGAGTTCCATCTATGCATTCTATCCCGAAGAGGAAGGCGATTCAAGTTCGCCACCCAAAAAGTAAAGGCATGTTTAGGCGTATGCCCTTTAAACCATACAGCTTTATACCACCGTTTAACTGGCTCCACGTGACGAAGTTCCTCCCAAGTCTTAGAAGCTGAGAACTTATTCAATTTCTTCTGAGCAACCATCCAAAAGAACTTATCAGGTGGATCAGCTTGACGAGGAGGCCTTATATTTGTTAACTCCACCAGTAATCTCAACGCATCATCTGATCTCGCAGCTCGTAAATCCCATCCACCGTCCTTCGAAACATCAGCAACTTTAGCATCCCTTGGTACACCTAACCTTCTGGGGCCATCCTCACCCAACACCCTAATTAATGGTCCCATGCTACACCACTTATCAAACCAGAAATGAATAACTCTTCCATTCCCCAGTTCAGCACATAAAAAGTTTCGTGCCAGATGTTTCAGTGCATGAATCTGCTTCCAGATCCAGGAACTCGACTCTGGAGCATCAACATCCCATAAACTTGATCTATGAAGATAGTGAGCCTTAGACCAAGCAACCCACAATGAGCCAGAGGAAGAGAACAATAACCATATCAATTTGAGAACTAACACCTTGTTCCAAGTTCTCATTTCTCTTAATCCTAATCCACCTTCTTTCTTGGGGAGACATACTTTACTCCAAGCAACTTTGACCCCTCCCTTTTTATAGATGGTCCCTGTCCACAGAAATCTATTACACATCTTCTCAATTTCTCGGAGACATGACTTTGGAAGAACAAAAGCACTCATCCAATAATTAACAGTGCTGTAGATAACTGAAGATATTAATTGCAACCTCCCTTCATATCGGAACACTTCCAGTTCGGTATTTGGGTGTTCCTTTGCTATCGAGGAAACTGAGAAAGAGAGATTATAGGCTTTTGCTAGACAAGGTGGCCAGGAGGTTTAATGGATGGGCCCACCTGCCTTTCAACGAAGGAATATGCATCAATGGGGGTATTGTATTACAGAGCTCAAGAAGCTGATGGTTCTCATCGTCATGGGATAGTTTGCTTTGATGTTAGGTCTGAGCAATTCAAGTTTATAGACGCAAATTTCTGTGGATGTTGGTTTAGTGGGGATTATACGTATACATTGATAAATTATAAGGGGAAATTATGTGTGATTGGTTTGGAGTATATTGATTATTCAAGTGCACTTCCCCGTAAGTTACGTATGTGGGTTTTAGAGGATGTCGAGAAACAGGAATGGTCGGAACATTTATATACTTTGCGGGATGAGAATGGAGTCGTTAATATTAAAGGCATTCTTTGCGTTGCGCCTGCGATAACTGCTGCTGGTGAAATTGCTTTGTATATGAGCAGATATAAATATAAAGAGCCATTTTATGTTTTCTACTTCAATCCCGAAAGGAACACTCTCCAAAGTGTTGAAATCCAAGGTTTTGAAGAAGAACTATTTAACGATAATAGAGTTTACGCTTTTGTAGACCATGTGGAGGATCTTAACTTTAGTATTATGAAGACAGCTGCAACCTCAGCATCATCAAAATAAGATCATCAACCGATGACAAGATCTGTCGCTCACCTGCAACAAGATCTTGTACGTATGAGAGCATAACAAAATCAATGCTTTGTGTCTCTGTCTTCTTTTTTTTTTTTGTTCTGTATCTTTTAGATGATGATGATTTTACAGGCTTTAAAACCTGATTGCTTCTCTCGCTCCCCAAGTCGACTAAAAAAAGCTCTCTATTTGATGCAAGTCGTATTCTCTCTCCAAACATTAAGATATATATATGATAGTTCTTTGTCGACCAAAAGAACAACACACCATACTCCAAGTTTTTTTTTTGAGAAATTTGCTAAAATAAGACAAATTGATTTGTACAATGTCCCATTAGGATTTTGTGAGTTTAGAAATGTCCCAATAGAACTATGTAATTCTAAATCCCAATTATATCCTTAATTTGTTAAAAAAAAAATTTTCCAGTAATTACAAAATCAGAAAAGGAACTGAATATTTACTAAATCTAAACAAATATAAATCAGTTGCGAAAAAAAAGAGAGTTGATTTATGTCCTTTATTTTAAAAACAAAAAAAAATAAAAAGTAAAAGAATCCCAAATCAACATCACGATTCCTCAAATCCCTAAATCATATTTTCAAAGGAAACAACAATGAGGAAAATAAAGAAGAAAATGATGGTTTTTGATGAATAAAACGCGATGAACACGTATGTATCAAACGTGAAATCGTGTTTTCCATATAAAATTTTTCAAAAATAAATATTTAAGGTAACTAACATATTTACTTCTAGATTTGAGAAATTTGCAACTTATTTCACGGATATTTCATGTTCATTAAAGTATTTCATGTTTATGTTATGATATTCGACAATAAATTCTCTTTAGGTCTATGGGTTACGCTTCACATGGTTCTAATCCCGGGTCACGAGTTCGAGTGTACTCGGGGATAATTTTTTCCAAATTATTTAAAATAAGTATAAGAGAATGGACAATAAACTCTCTTTAGCTCAACTGGTTACGCTTCATATTGTTCTTACCCGTGGTCAAGAATTCGAATGTACCCGGGGACATTTTTAAAAAAATTGTTTAAACGACCATTATTTGTTTATATATAAAAGAAATTTCAAGAAATACTACTTTTCACATGCCACTTTTCAAAATTGCCACTATCACTTTTACAAAAACTTTAAATTATTTATATTTGGGTTAACTATGTTATATTAGGGTTAAGTTTATTGGGTTTAAGCTTTGTTAGTCAAAATATTTTTTAAAACTAAGAATTTTGAGATATAAGGTTTTAAAACGGATTTATAAGTGGCATGTTGGTAAGAAAATAACTCAAAACTGGCATATTTATAAAGTGACATATCAAAAGTGACATTTTTGTAATTTTCCCTATATATAAATAAGTATGAGAGGGTGAATAATAAACTCTCTTTAGCTCTACTGAGTACGTTTCATATGGTCTTCCCCGGGGTCACGAGTTCGAATGTACGCAGGGACAATTTTTTGGAAATTGTAATTTTAGGATTTTTAAATTGTAAAAAAATTAATTAAAAAATCTTATAAAATATTTTCCAAAAACGTTATTAATGTAAAAATCCTAACGTGATATTTACAATTTTTTTTCTATATTTACAAATTTTTATTTTAGGAAAGAAAATATTCACTCCTAGATTTAAGGACATGATTATTAATTTAGTAGAAAGTACATTCTACTATTTAGTAGATGGTTTTGAATTAGTAGAATCATGGGGCAGAAAGTACTATCTGCGGTCGGTAGAATGAAACTAAGTGGTGGAAAAATGTGTCTTGGCGATTGCAGAATGTTAAAAATAAGTAGAAACAAGTTTCTACGCTTGGTAGACTTATGTGATATACGTAGAATCTAAATTCTACTGCAAAAATCAGCGGTAGAATATAATACTAGAAACATTTTTAACAGATGATTTTCAACTTCAAAAAATAAAGTTTTAATATAATGTACTATTTATAACATGGTTATAATTTTCAGATTTTTTCAGATTTATAAACTTTATATTTGCATATAAAAGGCATTTTCGGAAAAAAATTGACCAAAAATGAGAAAGTCCTAATGGGACATTGTGCAAATGAATGTGGCCTATTTTCGCAATTCTCCCCTTTTTTTTTTTAAATCTTCCAAATCAAAGATTTAATTTTTATAAACCGAATTGATAACTGAAACCAAACGTTATCGAACTAAGCCAGATGATAAAAAGATTTCCACTCGAGTTATATATTTCATCAAACAAGATTATTATAAATGCTCATTGACACACATGTGAAATATGATTAGCTCCGTCAAAGTAATCAAGCCCGAGCTGTTGCACATGGACTTTGTCTCTCCCTAGTCTCCTGCCCGTACCATTTCTAAAAGCGCAAATTTAATCTTAAGTTATTATTTCAATTTAATATCCAAGTCACACTATAAACATCCAAAAACTTTAACTAAGAGAAGAAGAGAATAGCATAACCAATTACGAGATTGAAACTAAACTAAGATATTTCTTATAATGTTCACCAGCATCTTGAAGAAGAGAATAACATAACCATCAAGTTTTTTTTTTCTCTCTTTTCAGCTCTTCTCCAAGCTCTCTGACCTTTTCTTCTTCTTGCTCCCTTATTTTCTCATGCTCGTCCAAAAGTTTATCTTCTTGTGAAACATTATCTTCTAGTGCAGCATTATCTTCCTCTTGTGACCACAAAGCTTAAAATTTATCCCAAGAAACTATTTCCCCTCTTGCACAACAAACTCCAAAACTATCTTCAAAACTTGGGAAATTTTGAGTTATGCCACTATTGGCATGCCACTTTTCAATTATGCCACTGTTTTAAAATTATTACCAGCGTGCCACTGTTCACTTAAATGAAAAAAAAAAAACAGATCTATTTTTCTCTCTCATCTCTCTCACGTTCATCTCCCAGATCCAAAAAAAAATTTCTCATCCAAATCTCGTTTTTTCTATCACTGAATTCGATTCTCGTCATCTCTAATTTCACTATCTTTGATCTCTGTCTCGATTTCCGCTAAAAAGATTTGAGAAGACGAGAAGATTTCCGCTAAGATTCGAGCAAATTTAGGAAGAAGAAGAAGAAGAAGAAGATCTCAAAGCAAATTCAAACACAAACGACTGTAAATTTTTGAGTTTGGGTTAACTATTATGCATTTAGGGTATAAATTTTGGGTGGGGGATGGGGGTAGGGTTTTGCCTTTACTTTATAAAACTGTAAAAAAAATCTCATAAAACTGTTAAAAAAAATTATAAAGTTTTTAAAAGGTTTAGTAAAACTGTTAAAAAATTTTTTAAAACTATTTAAAAACCGTGTAAAACTGTTTATAAGGTTTTTGTAAAGTTTTATAAGGTTTTTGTAAAGTTTTATAAGGGTTTTAAACAGTTTTATAAGGTTTTTAAACAATCTTATAAACCTTTTAAAAACTTTACAAACCTTATAAACTTTTTAAAAACCTTATAAACCTTTTAAAAACCTTATAAATTATCAAACTGTTTAGTTTTTAATGACATGTAAAAAAGTCTTATAAAACTGTTTAAAAACTTTATAAAAACGGGAAAATCCTAAAAATAACCAAAACCCAGATTTGACCAAAAAAAAAACCAAAACCCATATCTGACCATAAAATAACCAAAATCCAGATCTGAACAAAAACCGAATCAAAAGCTCAAATTTGTAACCCAAATCGAATCAAAAGCTTAGATTCGTGACTAAAATCCAATCAAAAACTCAAATTCGTAACCAAAATCGAATTTAAAAAAAAAAATCATGGATTGAACTCCTCCTCCTCCTCCTCCTCCTCCTCCTCCTCCAAATCCGATTTGCAATTTCAAAGAAGAGAATTTTGTGAGAGAAAAAAATTTCGGATCTGGGCGTGGGAGAGATGAGAGAGAAAGTGAGATTTTTTTTCCATTAAGTCAGTGAATAGTGGCACGCTCGTAATGATTTTGTGAACAGTGGCATATTTGATTAACTTTTGGTGAACATTGGCATATTTGCAATTGCCCCTCAAAACTTTGAATTATTTTGAACCGTTGATTTTGTAAACTATCTTCAAAACTTTGAATTATTTTGTCTTTTGATGAAATAATAAAAAAATAATAATAAAACAAAATCAATGTTTCACTTTGTCAACGTCACTTGGTAAAAATAAAGGGATAAAATAGGACCTATTTATTTCTGTAGAATTTCCTAAAATCAAAAGTTTATCCTAAAATTAACGGTTCAAAGCTCATTTGGTTGAGCATATATAACAAAAATTTCGACATGATAAAAACATATATACTCAACCAAATGAGCTTTGACCGTTAATTTTAGGAAAAATTTTTGATTTTAGGAAATTCTACAGATATAAATAGGTCATCTTTTATCCCTTTATTTTTACTCACAAAGTGGAATGTAATTTATTATTATTATTATTTTTTTTTTATTAATTTTTATTATTTTTTATTTATTTTTTGTTAATTTTTTAATTTTTAAAAAAATTTAAAACTTTTTAAAAAAATTTTAAAAACATTTTTTTATTTTTTCTTTTAATTTTTTATTATTTAAAACATTTTTTTGTAAAAAAAAAATTCTGTTAACTTTTCCGTCGGGTAAAATGTCGGCGCAACAAAATTTTTTACTTTGAAGGTTTATTGTGTTAAGTTTACCAGATTAAAGGTTTAAAGTGTTAGTGCTAAAGTACTGAGGTTTAAAATGCTAGTAGTCGGAACTTTGGAGGTTTTTTTATGCCATTTTCCCTAATATATTGTTCTGCATCCAAATGAAAATTCTCATAATCCATATTGTTAACCAGAAGAATGTCTGGTTTACTACAAAACCGTTTATAAAAAGGGGCAATAATAAGTCTTTTTATTCGGAAAATTATTTCCAACTATTCAACAACTTTCCACCGTTTTTATTCTTGGATCCTTCGATTTTATTGAAATTCTGCTAAAAGATACTAGAGTGAATATTTTACTTCTTCTACGGACAACAAAAATTCATTTGTCGCCGTTTAACCGTCGTCGCCGTGTCTTGTCTCGCTCTTGGCTTAGATCTGAGCTTTGACTCATCATTTTCTGGATCGCGATCATCCAAATCTCAAAAACTTCCGTGGTTTAGCTCAATTCCGGTATGTTTTTGGAGTTTCCGATTGACCTTTCTGAGAAACTTTCGACCAGATTTGATTTTCCCGATTTATTACCGATTGCTGATATTTTGTAGATTTTCCCCCGTTGTTAGTGGTCTTGATGGGTCTGTATCATCTGGATATTGCTGTTTTTAGGAAGAAACAAAAAAAAAAATCTATTGTTTTTATTTGGATGATCATTTCCTGATTTGTCTTCGATTGTGTTTGCTGCCTTTGAGAAGTTCTGTAGTTACTGCACATCAAGTCTGTGTGATTGGTCGGATAGTGAATTGTTCTTGTTTAATAATTTAATTGTTGCATTTGCTGAGTTTGATCATTTTGATTTGTAGATTTTGGGAATATACTGGAAACTTTAGATTGTTTGAGGAGGGATTAGGATTTGATCTCTATCTGGTTGTCCAAGCATGGTTGCTCCAGTGCCTCCAGGGGCACCTAGACCCAACAACCAGCAAAATTCTGGGCCACCGAATTACTTTCCGGGTTCACAAGGGAATCCGAATGCTTTAGCCGACAATATGCAGAACTTGAGCATGAATCGACCACCTTCAATGAGGCCTGGTTCTGGTCCTAGACCACCTCCTCCGTTTGGTCAGTCACCACCACAACCTTTCCCTCAGCAATCTCCTTCATATGGAGCACCGCAACGTGGTCCTTCACCAATGGCTCGGCCTGGACCTCCTGCTGGGTTTGCGAGACCAGGTGGTCCCCCTCCAGTTTCACAACCAACTGGGTTTCCGTCAAATGTACCCTTGAACAGACCAACTGGTCCACCTTCTAGTCAGCCACCGTTTGGCTCTAGACCGTCAATGCCCGGAGGACCAATAGCGCAGCCTAGTGGGTTTCCAGCTTTTGGCCCACCTTCCAGCCAGCCAGGTCCTCCTCCACTTGGTGGTCCCGTCAGTAATGGGCATCAAATGTCTGGTTCAGGTGGATTTCCTAGGGGAACCCAGCTCCCAGGTTCTGGTGTTATGTCTCCACCATCACTCTATGGACAGCCTCCTGCAGCTCCATTTGCTCGGGGTCCTCCACAGCCACTCGGTGCACCTCCTCTTTCTGGAAGTTCACCATTAACTCCGTTTGGTCCCCCGTCAATGGCATCACCACCAACCTACCCTGGAGCTCCTCATGCCAGGCCTGCGGTATCAGGCTTGCCTTACGGTCCACCATCAGCGCAGGTATGTCCACTTAAGGTTATATTATATGTTCTTGCTATGTAATCTGATGTATGGATTGATGAAACATGTGATGCTGTGAGGTAATCACAAGTTAATGTAGATGTGTATTTAGATTCTTTCAGACGGGAACTTTACTAGTTGACTGATTTTTGTAATTTTTTTACTGTGAAAGAGTTTAAGTGGCATTTGCAGAATTCTGTCTTGTAATCAATTAAGCAACACCTTATGTAGTGATTTAGCTTGTAGCTTAAGCAAAATCTTTTCACTTGATGTATTTCCTTTGTGTGGCAGATTCTGATGGTCTTCAAATTTGAATGTTGGTAGGTCCCCCCACCGCTTGGCTTTCCTGGCTCAATGCAACCACCAAGATATGGCATGGGTCCTTTGCCAAATCAGTCCATGACCACCATACCCTCTGCCATGGGACAACCTGGTGCCTCTGTTCCTGGGCCCTCAAGGATTGATCCTAATCAAATTCCAAGGCCAGGTTCAAGCTCCAGCCCAATTGTGTTTGAAACTCGCCACAGTAATCAGGCTAATCCTCCCCCGGTGTGTATGCCTACTGCCTGATCAAATTTTAATTCGGACATTAATCTGAGATCTCATGTCTTTTATATGTGCGTTTTGGTGAACTGCTTTATCTTTCCCCTGAAATTCTCTTCTGTTTTTTGAAGCCTGCTACTAGTGATTATATAGTTCGAGACACTGGAAACTGTAGTCCCCGTTACATGAGGTGCACGATTAATCAGGTAACAATGAAGTATAATTTTTTTTTATATGGTAGGAGGTGTTTTCTTTGCAGTTCAACATTTATTCATTTTGTTCGTTGATTTTTAGGAACTTGATACTTCTTTTTTCCCTTTTTCGTTATAGATTCCGTGTACAGCTGATCTTCTATCTACGTCAGGAATGCAACTGGCATTAATGGTCCAACCACTGGCACTTTCTCATCCATCTGAAGAGCCTATACAGGTAACCCTTGTCTGACCAAACAAAGCATGTGGGCATTTGGTTTCTTTGCTATTCGTAGTTGTATTTGCCTTTCCTCCCATTGGTCTTATTCATTGCATATACCAGTATCTCTACAGTTCATTGTGAAGCGTAGAATTTTGTGTTGAACCATCAGTAGTCCTTTCAGATCTTCAAAATAATTTATCCGTGGTAGCACTAATCTATACTATGGTGCAGGTTGTGGACTTTGGTGATGGTGGACCTGTTCGATGTTCACGCTGTAAGGGCTACATAAATCCTTTCATGAAGTTCATTGACCAAGGAAGGAAGTTCACCTGCAATTTCTGTGGTAAATGTTACTGTTTTCAGTTAATGCAAGCCACATAATCTGAAGTTATAACCATATAACTGCAATAGTATTTAGCAAGCTATGATATAATTGAATATTCTAAGCTAGAGAAGCCCAGACTAGCATTTTGTGATTTACATTCCTCGATTGAAAGATTTCTTCTGTCAATCTGGATTTCACCTGATTGAGGAAGTTGGTGATTTGATTTGTTTAAGAGAAACTCTTTATATATTGTTATTATCATAATCTTTTGGGATTCTGATGATGTGGAATGCTTTGTGATCCCCTTCCTCATCAACTTTCGTTTGCACAGGATACACTGATGAGACTCCCCGTGACTATCACTGTAATCTGGGTCCAGATGGTAGGCGTAGGGATGCTGATGAAAGACCTGAGCTGTGTAGGGGAACCGTCGAGTTTGTTGCTACAAAAGAATACATGGTTAGTTTGTGGAACTTTCTAGGGATTAATGTAATCTTCTGTGGTTTTGCTTCATAAGATGCAAATTTTCTTATATGCTGTCTGGAATCTACCATTGTGTTTGACAAAGTGTTGTGTCCTCTTATTTTGTGGTTTCCCAAAAAACGAGAACCTATTACTACGGTGGAAAATGTTTTTTCTCTATATTCACTGAACTGTTGATCTAGAGAAGAACCACCACCTAAATTACCTTTCTAGCTAAGATATTGATATTAACGTACTTTTGGGAGAAGATGATGAGCAGACAGACTGGGAAGGGATGGAAATTAATATCGTTATTTTTTTTAACAGGTACGGGATCCAATGCCGGCAGTGTATTTTTTCCTCATTGATGTCTCAATGAATGCGATACAAACAGGTGCTACTGCCGCTGCTTGCAATGCAATCCAGCAAGTCCTTTCAGACCTTTCTGTAAGTTTTTCCACTGTTTACAGCATTCTGTAGTAGATGTATAAAACAGTCAGCAATATCCATCAAAACAGTCAACGTCTATAGTAGATAAATATTTGATGGTAGTATTCGAAATTAAATAAATGCCCCTGTTCAAACTTCAGCGATAGGTTGTAGTTGCATCGTTACTTGGATCACACCCTTCTGCATACTAAGGCGTTCATCATTTAAAGTGTAGCTTCTGCTGCATGTCTGTTAGCGGTGTACCTCATGTTTAATGAGACTGTAAACTTTCGATAGGATGTGGTTATGTTACTAATGATTTTAGAATTCTTGTTTTGTCTATTCATCAGTCATTTAAAGAAAATATTTGTATGCGTTTGCAGGAAGGTCCTAGAACATTTGTTGGAATTGCTACATTCGACTCAACAATCCACTTTTATAATTTGAAACGTGCACTGCAGCAGGTAATTTGTTGCTAGTCTTTTCCTTCTTTTGTTATTATTTGGGGGAAAAAGAGAGATCTGTTCTCTTGTGATTATTACTAAATGGTCATCATCTTGATACAACTTATTCTTCTTAGTCACTAGGCTACATGCATAACAGTTGTATTGTGTGTATGTTGCTTCACTTGACAATTATTGCATTGGCACAGTATCCTATATATCTTTTTTTCTCTTTTTGTTCCTGGAATCTTGGAGAAGTTCAACTGATTACCACTGCCTGTTAATTTGATTTTCCCCGCTTATGTGCAGCCATTGATGCTCATTGTCCCTGATGTGCAAGATGTTTATACACCTTTAGAAACAGATGTCATTGTTCAGCTATCTGAGGTAAGTCCTGGGGCATTTATTTTCCCTTAATTGTCAATGCGTTGCATAAGCTGGCTGCTTCTTGAGATTAGTTATCCTAACTTATTTCTCATTCTTTTTGTAATTTTATTTGTAATTTTCTTGGAATTCAGTGCCGTCAACACCTAGAGCTTTTGCTGGATAGTATCCCAACAATGTTTCAGGAAAGTAAGACTCCTGAATCTGCTTTTGGTGCAGCAGTTAAGGTATGGAATTGTTTGAATATGCATATTCTTTACATGGTGTCGAATTGGTTGTACAAGTAGATGTTGGATTCACTTGATGGTCTCCGATTTCATGACATTTAATAAGCACTAGAGCCTTGTCAACTAGTTTAGAGGTTTCAACTTTCAATCATCATTACAATATAAGTTAATTATCTGGTTCAAAAAAAACAATGAAATGATATTTCAGGTTAATTGGCCAATGTGGCCTAGCTGCATGCTTTTTGTGTTGCAATTATCTCTAATGATCCATTCTTCCTTTTTTGGAGAAAAAAATGCTGAGGAATATATCTACTAGTATCCCCATGTGTTCGACGTTCGTGTCTAACAAGTCCTTTTCTCTTAGGCTGCTTTCTTGGCGATGAAGAGCAAAGGAGGGAAGCTTATGGTGTTTCAATCAGGTATGATGCATGTGCTTACAGTCACTTAGAATCCATCTATGCACATTGAAAATCATATATTTATTAGAAGCACTAACTCTCACAACTTATAATACATCTTATTGTCCATTACGTCTATAATTAAACTGATATGGTTACCATCTTCTCCATAGTTTTGTGTTCTGTTGGTGTTGGAGCACTTTCTTCTAGAGAAGCCGAAGGTAGAGCTAATATGTCTGCTGGTGAAAAGGTAGTACATGCTTTTTTTTTGTTTCGGAGATTGTTGTGGTTAATTGCAAAATATTTCATCGTCCTGAAATTTTGATTTCAGGAGGCCCATAAATTACTACAACCAGCAGACAAAACTCTAAAGACCATGGCTATTGACTTTGCTGAATACCAGGTATACCAATAGGATGATGTTAAAATAGAGTATCCATCTGCGTATCAATGATCTACAATGTATCATTTTCTCTTCATTACAATATTTTTTCCTTATGTAAGCCATCCGTTAATGTCTCAGGTCTGTGTAGATATATTCATCACAACTCAGGCCTATGTTGACATGGCGTCAATTTCCGTCATTCCAAAAACTACTGGAGGACAGGTATATTCCAATATTCTGTATCCTTTCTGATTGTCAACATATTCTGTTTTATTTTTCCCTAATGTTAGCTGTAGCTAGCTCAGTTCAATAACAATTCTTGTTACCAGAGTCTTTCTTGTCTCTATCAAGTCGAATGCTTATTTCTGTGGAGGCGTGGACGCTTTGTAATTCTAACTGACAATAGCCTGTGAAAGTCTTACCTATTTGATGCATCTTTAATTGTCATGGACATTGAGCTTGGTGTCTTGGTTTTGTGGAACTTTAACCTTTCCATTGTAAATTTTTTTCTCCAGGTGTATTGTTATTATCCTTTCTCAGCTCTCTCAGATCCTCCCAAGCTTTACAACGATCTTAAATGGAATATTACTAGGCCTCAGGGTTTTGAGGCTGTCATGCGAGTCAGATGCAGCCAGGTAAGTTTTTGTGGTGGAGAGTTCTCTTCATGCATTACTATGTAAATTCCAGCTTAAGGCTATTTTCGTGTAAACCACCGTTTCCAATTATTGTAGGGTATTCAAGTGCAAGAATACTCAGGGAATTTCTGCAAACGTATTCCTACTGACATTGATCTACCAGCGGTAGGTGGATTCTCCTTAAATATTGCCGTTGTGTGCGTCTGCTGATTCCTTGTCAATATTATTGAAAACATATTTCTGCATGCGGTCCTTTGTGAAAGTTGTTGAGTCTGGAATTATGGATAGATAGGATTCAACTGCTATGCTGTTTAAATTAACACAATGTTAGTCAGTAGGAAAACACATGTTCTTTTGCTGCAAGTTTACCAGTAGATATACTATGGTATAAACTCATTTTGCTCTTGACAAACCTTAATTGCTAATGCAGATTGACTGTGACAAAGCTGTAATGGTGACATTAAAGCATGATGACAAACTACAAGACGGAGCTGAATGTTCTTTCCAGGTATATTTTGTATTCATATACTTCGCGAAAACTGCTGGTACTCTGTCTCATTTAGGATAATGTTATTCTATGATCTTTCTGTGTTTTTTTTCAGTGTGCCCTTCTGTATACTACAATATATGGTGAAAGAAGAATTAGGGTTACGACATTATCACTCTCTTGTACGAACATGCTCAGTAATTTGTTTCGCGCAGCTGACTTAGATTCTCAATTTGCTTGTATGCTGAAACAAGGTAGGTACCTGTTTTCGGTGTTGATTCTACTGCTAAGTGCTAACTGTGTTGTCATTTGGTACCAATATCTGTGTTTGTTTTCTTTTATGCAGCGGCTAATGAAGTCCCTTCAAAGGCACTTCCATTGGTAAAAGAACAAACAACTAATGGTTGCATCAATGCACTCTATGCCTATCGTAAATTTTGTGCTACAGTTACATCATCTGGACAACTTATTCTTCCCGAGGCACTCAAGCTTTTGCCATTATATACTCTCGGTATTGTGACTTTTGTCTCTCTTAGCTAATTTACACAACTTCAGGTAAAAAGAAATGTTGATTTGATGATATTTGTTTTTCAAAAATGGGGTTTCTTTCAGCATTAACCAAAAGTGTGGGTTTACGTACGGATGGGAGAATTGATGATCGATCATTCTGGATCAACTATGTATCTTCCCTCTCTACTCCTTTGGCAATCCCACTGGTTTATCCCAGGATGATTTCTGTTCACGACCTCGATGCAAAGGTACGATGGAGCTACTTTTAGTGACATATATCTCTCAAAAGCCTTAATATGCAGTCTGTGAAAGTGTTGATTGTTCTTGCTCTTTAATATATCAGGACAATGAAGGATCGGTTCTTCCTCCTCCAATCCCATTGTCAAGTGAACACATTAACAATGAGGGAGTCTATTTTCTTGAGAATGGTGAAGATGGTTTATTATATGTTAGTGAATCAGTGGACTCTGATATCCTACAGAAACTTTTTGCTGTTCCATCAGCTGCTGAAATTCCTAGCCAGGTAATCTCAACTTTTCTCTTCAGTAGCATATGAAATACATTATCGAAACCGTGAAAGAGGAAATCTCGTTTCTGGCATTGTCAAATCCTGCTAAGCCAGGCTTGCCTGTGTTTTGTTTACAGTATGTGCTGCAGCAATATGATAATCAGCTATCAAAGAAGTTCAATGATGTGGTGAATGAGATAAGGAGACAAAGATGTTCTTACCTTAGGTATCAAGCAAAAATATCTGTCTTCTTTTCGCATAACTGGGTAGTAGATAATAGTTTCAAGCCTAACCTCTTTATGTTTTATTTACGCAGCATAAAATTGTGCAAGAAGGGAGATCCATCAGGTGAGTAATTCTGGGTGGATTTCAAATTGCCTCTTAACATGCAATGCTTTGATACAAAAATTAGTTTGCATTTGGGACAGCAATTGGTCTCTGCACATACCAAGGCTTCTTATTGTTTATCCTATTTGCGACATGATCAGTCTTTACGCCTATAGTAACAGCATTAACTCTTGTCTGCAGCTAGTACCGATGTCTGATTTCATAATCTTTAAGCACCTGGAACATTCTGAATTTAGAGTAATCTATTTGGGAATGGCTTGTTCATGCGCAGGGAAAAGATTTCTGTACAAATCATGCTAATTAGTAGTTGCATAGTATAGCTTTATTAGATATTATGAGCATGGAATGCTACTTATTCGGTAGTGTTGTTTTCGTGAAACCTTGGCTATGAAGATCTGTTCTTCTGATTTTTGGTACTTTTTTCAGGAATGTTGTTTCTGTCGTATATGGTAGAGGACAGAACAGCCAGCGGTCCATCGTATGTGGAGTTTCTCATTCAAGTCCATCGCCAAATCCAACTAAAAATGAACTGAGCTTCTCTCATAGGAGGACTCCTTACAAAAAAACTCTCTCGGTATCCTCATGTTCAGAATATACTTGGTAGAAAAGCATAGAAGAAGGGGAAACCACATTTGGTCATTGCTCTTATTGAAAGGGAAGAGAGAGATTTTGAAGGTGTACTTAGATTATATAGTCTCCACTTTTGTTTATTGAAAAAAGAATTATACAAAAGAGTCTTTTTTATCTAATCCATTTTGTTTGTATGGTTACTTTTTTTTTTGTGTTTTATTTAAAGCTCGAACTAAGACTTTTCTTTTCAGATAGAGCTGAGTTATTGTTGTTGAAGCGTAAATTTTAAAATAATTTGTTTTTTTTTAGATTTGGATTATGGCTTCTGGGGTTTTTAAGGGTTTTGTCTAATATTTCTTGCATGATGACCGAACTGACAGAGAAAGACTAGTTACATTGTTGGAAGGAGAATTTCAGATCCTGATGCAACTACGTTAGTGTACACAGGCTATTAAAATATCATCTTTGAAAGAAATTGCAAGGTTATGGTGGAATTGCTCAACGGAAATAATCACTCAAATTTTTCGAAGTTCAATAGGATTCAAACAAGTCTGGCCCTAGAAAGATTTCGTACCTCTTCTTCTCCAAGCTCATCTTCAAATGTTGTCCACTTGTCTCGAAGCTGATCAAAAGCATCAACACTGAATTTTTACCGGAATGTTTTGGTGACTTTTTCAGCTACCTCTTTTCCAAGCTCGGATTCTCTCGTGATTTTTTCAACTACCTCTTCTTCAAGCTCCTGACCACTGAATGTTCTACTGTGATTTTCAACTACCTCGTGGAAGTGAATTTCAACTACCTCGTGGAAGTCGGGACTAGTCCTTGTTGACCTAAAAAAAGGACTAGTCCTGGCTTTTTCAGTTACCTCTTTTTCAAGCTCCTCCTTGGACTCGCCGAATTTTTTCCTGACTTTTTCAAGTACCTCTTTTTCAAGCTGTTCCTCCTTTTTATAACTTTTAGTGACTTTTTCGAAAACATCTTCTTCAAGCTCCATGGATTTGCTCTCTTTTTTCCTGCCTTTTTCAAGAACCACTCTTTTAAGCTCGTCCCCGTAGCGGTATGTTATCGTTTCTTTTTCAACTTCCACTTGTTCGAGCTGATCATCACCACTGAATGTTCTCGTGACTTTTTCAACTTCCACTTGTTCGAGCTCATCATCACCACTGAATCTGAATGTTGTCGTTTCTTTTTCAACTTCCACTTGTTCGAGCTCATCATCGCCACTGAATCTGAATGTTGTCGTTTCTTTTTCAACTTCCACTTGTTCGAGCTGATCATCGCCACTGAATGTTCTCGTGACTTTTTCAGTTACGTCTTCTTCAAGTCCGGTGAATTTTCTTACCATCCGTTTACAAACTACCTCCTGACGAAGACCCTGACCAAGTTCCATGGCTTTCATGTCTTTACTCTCGCTAACAATAATACAATCATCCATTTTTTTCTCACACCAGCTAGGGTCGGCGAGATCTGTGACACGTACACCTTGAATACTCCGAAATCGATCAAGATACGAGTCATTGTTATCAGAATTTGAAGCTACATATGTGCCCTTGGGATCAGTGGTATGAAGCCAGAAAACACGGTAAATTCCGACGGAAATTTTTGTTCCGTTGGTTATGTCCGACGGTTGTCAGACAGCATGCCGACCAAAACGATTCCCTCGGACAACCGTCGGACATAACCGACGGTTTTCCGACGGAATGTCATTCCAGTCGGCATTCCGTCTGACAACCGTCGGAAATAACCGACGGTTTTCCGACGGTCATTATCAATCGGTATTTTCCGACGGCATTCCAACGGAATTCGGACGGTTATCGATGTCGGCAGAGTTTGAATGGTTGACATATCGTCTGCGGTGGCCGATGTGATTGGTGGGGTGTTATGTCGGATGTATTGACGGATTTCCGAAAGATTTCCGACAGAAATCCCTTCTACATAAGTTTGCACATTTCTTCCAACGTTCATTATACCAACATCTGAAAACCAAACTTAAAAAATTTGAGAGATGAGTTCTTCATATTTTCGGTCATGGATGGACGCGCCAATGATGGAAGAGGGGTCGAACTTATTAACGACTGAATACGCTCAAGGTATTTGCGAGTTCATGCAGTTACCTAGAAATCAAGAGGCGGCCAAGAAAGGTCAGGATATCAAATGTCCTTGTTCTAATTACTGTAATAGAATAAGTGGTTCGGTTAGTAAAGTTTGGAATCACTTATATATATATGGATTTAGGCCGGGATATAAGGTTTGATTTTTACATGGAGAAACCAATTATGAATATGGTAGTAGTAGTAGTAATGCACCTTATTTTCCGGATAGCGTAGGAGAACGTACACCGGAAGTAGATGTTGGGGTAAGTACGGTTGCGATGGTTAACGATGCGTTTAGAGAGAATTTGCAGTCGGGTGGGTATCATGAGGGTGATAGGGTTGAAGAACCTAATTTAGAATCCCAAAGGTTTTTCGAAATGTTAGACGCCTCAAAGCAACCACTATACAGCGGTTGTAGGGATGGTCATTCACCGCTATCTGCTGCTACTAGGATGATGAACCTGAAGACTGATTACAATTTGTCCGAAGAATGTGTTGATGCATTTGCCGAGTTTGTGAAAGATATTTTGCCAGAAGATAATCTGTCCCCCGGATCATACTACGAGATCCAAAAACTTGTTGTCGGTCTTGGTTTGCCCTACGAGGTTATAGATGTGTGCATCGACAACTGTATGATATACTGGAGAGAAGATGAGAACCGAAATAAATGTAAATTTTGCCACAAACCACGGTTCCAGGACACAAGTGGGAGGGCGAAGATTCCATTTAAACGGATGTGGTATTTACCCTTAACGGAGAGGTTAAAGAGGTTGTACGAATCAGACCGCACTGCTAGGGCTATGAGATGGCATGCAGAGCATAGTCAAGATGGAGATATCACGCATCCTTCAGACGCGGAAGCGTGGAAGCACTTCCAATCCGTATATCCAGATTTTGTATATGAACGACGAAATGTATACCTCGGCTTATCCACCGATGGTTTCAACCCATTTGGAAAGCATGGAAGAAATATTCATTGTGGCCGGTCATCGTAACACCTTACAATTTGCCTCCTTCTATGTGCATGCGGCAAGAGTTCCTGTTTCTCTCAATTCTAGTTCCCGGGCCTGATCATCCAAGACGGTCACTCGATATATTCCTCCAACCATTGATCTATGAGTTGCAGATGTTGTGGGAGCATGGTGTCGAGGTATTTGACATTTCAATCAAGCAGAATTTCAAAATGCGAGCGGTTCTGATGTGGACCATAAGCGATTTTCCGGCATACGATATGTTGTCTGGATGGACAACGCATGGAAGATTGGCATGTCCTTATTGCCAAGACAATACTTCAGCATTCCAATTGCAACACGGAAGGAAGACTTCATGGTTTGATTGCCATTGGTGTTTTTTACCGTCAACCCATCCATATCGTTGGTCTAGAAGACATTTCAAGAAGAATGTACAAGTGTTACATGGTCCACCTCCTGAGATAGATGGTCGCAGCATATTAGAACAGTTACGAGATTTTGGTGCAGAGCGAACTCCTGAATGTGGGGGTAATGGCCATTACCCCGTCGACGGTTGTGGACAATATCACAATTGGCACAAGAAGAGTATTTTTTGGGATTTGCCTTACTGGAAAGACCATCTACTGCGCCATAATGTAGATGTCATGCATGTTGAAAAGAATTTATTTGACAACATCATGAACACCATCTTAAACGTTCCAGGGAAGACAAAAGACAACAGGAAGTCTAGGTTAGACTTGCCATTGGTTTGTTCAAGGGAATCTCTTCATGTTTCTAACGATAGATTACCGATGCCTGCGTACCGGTTAGACGCATGCCATAAAGAAGTATTTTTTGAATGGTTCAAAAAATTTGTCAAATTTCCAGACGGCTACGCATCTAATCTACGTAATTGCGTGGATTCGACGGAAGGCAAGTTTATAGGAATGAAGAGTCATGATTGTCATGTCGTGATGCAGCGTCTTCTTCCATTTGTATTTGCATATCTTCTTCCACAACCAATCCACCAAGCAATTGGAGGTATATTTCGTACTCCCATTAGTTTCTTACTACCATAATATTACTATATATGTACTAGCTAACTTGTTTAATTTTCGTTCATAGGAGTTGGTGCATTCTTCCGAGATTTATGTTCAAGAACGTTTACCGTCCACGGGATATGTAACTTGGAGGACAATATCCCGGCTCTCTTTTGTAATCTTGAGAAGATATTTCCACCGTCCTTTTTTGACGTTATGGAACATCTAATTATTCACCTCCCACGAGAAGCAGCCTTAGGAGGCCCTATTCAATACCGATGGATGTATCCGTTCGAGCGTTATATGTTCCACCTGAAGAAAAAGGTAAAAAATTTGAGCAGGGTTGAGGGATCTATTGTTCAACAAAGCCTAAACGAAGAAATCTCATATTTTGCCGAAACTTACTTTCCATCGGAAGCTCGTACTAAGGCGAGACGTCCTGTCAGACATGATGATGGAGGTGAGAA
This sequence comes from Draba incana, assembly GCA_963576765.1. Lineage (NCBI taxonomy): Eukaryota > Viridiplantae > Streptophyta > Magnoliopsida > Brassicales > Brassicaceae > Draba > Draba incana. The sequence goes on along the minus strand of OY755212.1, from coordinate 8,853,307 downwards.
AGTTGTCTATGCCGTGGTTGTACCTGAGTTGTTTGCCCAAGTTGGTCGACCAATTGGAAAAGGAAAGAAACGCAGACTATCACAACAAGAGGTCACACATTTGCATAAGTATATCCTCATAAACTGTGATGACATTTTGAAGTACGAAAGGTATATAAGTTTTTATGGCAAATTTATGGAAATATATATATGCCTTCATCAACTAACAACTGTTATGTTACAGGATCTACATGCCCGTGAATACCATTCTGATAAGACAGATGCCGAACTAGCTGTCTTGAAAGATGAAGAATTTCCGGGGTGGTTGCCATGTTATGTAAGTTTAAGATAATTACTTACTCTCACTTTTCCATGTTTTCACGTTCATATGTTACTTATATCTTACTTATATCATTTTGTAGGTGTCTGACTGTATAGCACGTGGTGAAGATGTCCCGACATGGTTAGTTGAGTTTGTTCATGGGTTACTCAGCACCGTGACTTCATATCGCGGGTTTTGTACTAGGGGATATTCGTTCAGGATCTGTGAGGAAGGACGTAAAAGGTCAACTTCGGACTGTGGTATTTCGGCGCAATCCGGTGATACGATGTACTATGGGATTTTAAAAGAAATCTTGGAAATCCACTATCCAGGAATGTTGGATTTGCGGTGCATTGTGTTTATGTGCGATTGGTATGACCCATCCAATGGTCGAGGGGTTCGAGTTGACCCTCTTGGTGTTATTTCGATTAATTCAAGCCGGAAACTACAGTATTACGATCCATTTATCCTTGCGTCTCAAGCAGACCAGGTATCACTACAGTAATATGTTTACCTACTTACTCATTGTTAAGGTTTCTTGTTCATGTATATTATCAATAACCACTAATTATTATTAGGTTTGCTACATTCCATATCCTCGAGTTGTCTACCGTACAGATCCATGGATCACAGTAACTGCAATAAACCCTAGAGGAAAAATCTTTGGAGTTCCAGAACATGATGCTCTACAACCATCCAGAAGTGTACAAATGTCACCGGTTGAGGAGATGGATAACATCGACCTTGTCATTGATCTTAATTATGTTGGGGATGATCAAGTGCATTCGGACGAAGAGGAAACACGTGGAGAATTTGACGACGATTCAGACTCCATCCCTAGTGAAGGTTTCTCCGAAGATTCAGAATAATTATTTGGGAATAAAAATTTGCTTATTAATACATGTTGTTCTCTCACAATTGTGTGTTCCATATATCATATTATTTAATACTATATATATAGTCATGGACGATGAGTAATTAAAGATAACTAATGTTATTGCAATTCCAATGAAACATTACATTTATTGGAACATAAAATTTAAAACAGATGAAATAAACGTTAACAGTTACATTAGAGAGTTTGAAATTTTTAACACACAACCGTTACGACACAAGTACATAATAAACTCCTCATTTTACAATCATATGTCGGTTTCCACTCCGAACTTACCATTTGTTAGAACCATTTCCTGATGTGCTTTCCCTTTATTTTCTTTTCTTGAGAATCTACAAATCCGTCGCACAATTCGCTTTTTATTGCATCAACATCTAAATTTAGGTTTGGCTTGTCTGGGCTTTGGGCGAATTCAAAATCATAGTAATGATCCTTTTGTGCACAATCTATAAATCCGCCGCACAATTCACTTTTGATTGCATCAACATCTAAATTTAAGTTTGGCTTTTCAGGGCTTTGGGCGAATTCAAAATCATACGACTGATCCTTACATACGTTTGAAGTACTTGCACCGTAAGTATCAGACTTTTCCACCAAGCCACATGGTTGTTCGACTTCGATTGGATTGGCGTGGTGGATGTTTGGCGACCACTGTCTGTCAGGCACTACTGTTGATGTGGAATCTTCTTTTTGGATTGGTGAGCACGTATCAAATTCTCACGAGTAAGTGAGAATTTCTTGAGTGAATTCGTCGCATTGAGATTCGGTTTCCCAAGAGTATTTTGGTACCTAAAAAAAATTAGCCTCGGATGTTGTTTTTGCGTCTCCATTAGGAGAGCTAGAAGACATATTTTTTTGGTTATGGAGAGGTGTAGAAGATATACACTCCATAAGGTCTATTTATAGTTGTACTTGACTGTATAAACCGTCTGTATGCCATCGGATTGCGGGCTGTTTCTGATGTCGGCAATGTTTGATTGGTCAGTTGTACCGACGGATTTCTGACGGATATATGTCGTCAGAATTATTTAACGGATTTCCGACAGCTTGCAGACGGTTTCCGATGTCGGCAAAGTTTGATTGGTCAGCTGTACCGACGTATTTCAAACGGAGTTATGTCGTCACAATTATGTAACGGCTTTCCGACGGATTGTAGACGGTTTCCGATGTCGGCAAAGTTTGAGTGGCTAATAAATCGTCTGCAGTCGCGGAAGGGATTGGTGGGGTCTTATGTCGGAGTGTTTAGACGGTTTTCCGACGGAAATCCGACGGATATCCGTTCTACATAAGTTTGCACATTTTTTCATTGCATTCATAACAAAATTATAACCATCAAGTCATAACACAGAAAAATTCAATTGCGTAATGGCAAACAAAGATCTGTGGAATTACTATATGCAAAACCGATCCCCCGGTCATAACCCTCTAGCCACAACTCTTGTTCCTTCAAGCCCTCCTTACGATAACTTAAATGTTACTAATGCTGAACCGACTATTTCACTCCATCCAACTCAACAATCCCAGAACCAAACGCCCGTAATACTGGGACCTGGCCAAGTTGTACGGCGAGGCCTATTTCGAAAGAGGTCTCATGATGCAAAGGTGATGCGAGGTGAAAGTTCTCAGCTACGCCCAACACAAGATTTTATTCGTGAGGTCATGAATGAGGCACCACAGGAGGACCAGGATTTTAGTAGTCCTCGGTGGACTTCTACTATCGATTACATAATCCGTGAAGGTATATATATATAATTACCGGTTTTACTTTTACAATAATGATTGTAGCTGACAAATACTAAATCTACCATTCATTTTCATGTAGGTTCTTCTAACAAAAGAAGCACACCATTCTAGACCCAGGTTGCAGAAATTAAATCCCCGCATTCACAATTTTATAAAGTCAAAAAGGTTTACGTTTTGCAACATATTTTATTAACATTTAGACATACAATTTACCTGACAAGTATATTCTATATATTTTATTATCAGATTGTGGCTATGCTCTCTAGTTTAACCCCCAATGACCAAGGAGATTTGCTTGTAACCTTAAAAGATCATTCAGGAAAAATCGAGGGAACCATGCACCATAACATCTTCAAGAAGGACGAGTACAGACTCACCACTGGTGTAGGTGTGGTGGTAATCCTGAAGAATGTTACCGTTTGCCGTTTTGATAGAAACCAAAACTACCTGAACATCACAGAGCGGAACATTGTTAAGGTAGATACACCATATATACATTTATAAATATTTATGGGAATGCTTAACTAAATTCGTTTTTGAAACAGATAATCGGTGCTAATTCGATTATTGCTGAATACCAACCAATGGAAGGATCTACCATCGAGGCGGAAGATGGAGGAACTACCGGGCACGAGTATGAAACAGTTCCAGACTCTGATGAAGACTAAACATCCAACTCGTCCACAAATAAGAATAATTTAATGATAACAACTTTATGTTGCTTTTATATTCAATAATGATCCAGTATCTATTTTACGATCGTATAATGTTTTCATGTGTTATATTTCCTTTTAATGATTATGAAATATTGGTGTTATATAAGTGAAATACCTTTCAAAATATTTAATTACATAAATTGATACGCAAATCATTACAAAACAAAAGTAACTAAAATTATGAAATATTGGTGTTACATCAATTTATATATTTAATTATATAGAAAATATGATAATGTTATTTTTAATCATTATCATATATTTTATACAAATCTTAAAATTTCTTTCCAAAAACCTTATAATCAAATTTAAAACCTTATCATATATTTTGAAAGGAAGAAAAAAATCAAACACCGTCGGAATTCCGTCTTAAAGTTCAGACGGTATTCCGACGGTTTACGTTTTAAATTAATTTTTTTTTGTTCCGAGAAATTAAAATTAAAAAATAAATTATAGCCGTCGGAATTCTGTCTGAACTTTAAGACGGAATTCCGACGGTGTTTGATTTTAAATTAATTTTTTCTTGTTCCGAGAAATTAAAATTAAAAAATAAATTATAGCCGTCGGAATTCCGTCTTAAAGTGCAGACGGAATTCCGACGGTGTTTGATTTTAAATTAATTTTTTCTTGTTCCGAGAAATTAAAATTAAAAAATAAATCAAACACCGTCGGAATTCCGTCTTAAAGTTCAGACGGAATTCCGACGGTGTTTGATTCTAATTTATAGTAATAAGATTTTAAATTTGATTATAAGGTTTTTGTAAAGGAATTATAAGAGTTTTTGTAAAGGAATTATAAGAGTTGTATAAAATATATGATAATGTTTACAAAATAACATCACCAATTCGAAAAATCAGACGTATTTATTCGGGGATTCAAAATTAAAAGATTTTTTTACCAAATTTATTAAGTAAACATAGATAAAATGTCTATATGTCTAAATAAATAAAATGCAATTGAACATAGAAAAAACTAAAGGGAACGGGAATATAGGATCGTGGATAGAATGGAACGGGATTTATTTTGACGGGAAAATATCTAAAAAAATGTAAAATTTTATATTTTAAAACAATGACCGTCGGAATTCCGTCTTAAATTCCGACGGTCTACCGACGGAAACCCTAATTTGACCAGCCGCCAAAAGACTTCGTAATCTTCGTCAATGCGGGAAAACCGTCGGCATTACCGTCGGAATTTTTAATAACCGTCGGAATGCCGTCAGCCTGCCGTCGGGCTCTGCTATAAATCCACAGTCTTCGTCTTCCCCGGACAGATCTGCAAATAAAATTTTCTTCTCCTCCGTTTCTCCGGCGATTCCTTCCCGTTTCTCCGCCGTTTCTCCGCCAAAACTGCTCCTCCGTGGTCAATCCTCACATTCTTCAACAAATCAAAAATTATGTAAGTTTTACATAATTTTATAGATTTTTTCCAAAATTGTTGTTGAGGATTTTAGAATTTTAGAATTTTAGGGTTTATGAGGATTGTAGAATGTTGAGAAATCCGAATTATTCTTGAGGATTAATAGAATGTTAAGAAATTAGGTTTGTAGAATGTTAAGAAATAAGGTTCATGAGGATTTTTGATTGTTAAGAAATTTTAGGGTTCATGAGGATAAATTATAAACCTATTTATAAATAATAAATTTTAAAACTTTAAATCCTTTAATTTAAAATTTTATAAATTTAAAAGTTATAACTTTAAAATTTTAAACCTTTAAATCCTTCAAAATTAAAATTGTTTTAATATTAATAAAACAATTTAAACCTATAAAATTTTAAACCTATTTAAAATTAATAAAATTTAAATCTTTAAATCCTTCAAATTAACTATTTTATAAATTTTAAAGTTTATAACGTTAACAATTTAAACTTTTAAATTTATAATTTTTTAACGTTAATAAAATTTGTCAAATTAATGTTCAGAATTTTAAACAATTTTTAAAAAATTAAACCTTTAAATCCTTCATATTTACAAATTTTTTAACAATTTTTAAAAAAATTTCATATTAATTTTAATAAAAAATGTTTACCAATTCAAACTTTAAACAAATTTAAACCTTTAAAGCAGTTAAAGACTTCAAATTTAGAAATTTTTTACAAGTTTAAAAAATTTGGAAAATTAATGTTAATAAAAAAAATTTAACAATTAAAAAAAAAAAAAATTTAAACTTTAAATCCTGTACGTCAAACAAAACTTAAATCCATGAACTTCGGTTTCTGAATATACAATATAAAAAAAAAACAGTTTACTTAAATTTAAAAATTGCAAATCACAAAACCACGTAATCCCAATTGAATTAAATTCATTTACTACAAAACTCTTCAATCCCCAATATCCTTAATTCCCATCATCCTAAATTTCCAATTAACTAAATCCCAAAATTTCAAAATCACAAATTCCTATACATTCCAAATTCCATAAATCCCGAAATATCTAAATCTTAGAATTATGGAAATCGTAGGAATTATGGGCAGTTTCATAACTCTAGAGGAGGTGGGAGTTCCAGTAGGGGAGGTCAGACTACGAGTGAGACGGTTATCCCCGAGGATAGTCCCGACTTGGAGACCCAATACATGTCTCAACCCCCGCCTACAGCCCACTCAGCTCCCACCTCGATGACCATCGAGCAGTTTGTGGCGCAACCCGAACGTGATAGGTTGACGCGTCTACATCCAGACCCGGCACCTAACACGACCTGGTAAGTCTTATTTAAACATGTAGTGGATTTAATAATTTTAGATAAATATTTAACTAAATGTTTTAATAGGTTCCAATACTCGGGAAACGGTATTACGGGTTCTATCAACGAAATGATGAATTCCATGCTCACTAAACCGTATCCCACATACACCGACATGCCATTGGAGGACCGGGACACTTGGTTCCGATAATTTGCGGTATGATTTTTTTTTTTTTTTCAAATATATTTTCTATATCACTCACATTTTAATTACTAATGCGGGAATGTGGTGTTTTTTTTGCAGCAAGATTTTACGTGGGACCCACCGCTCACATAGATGGTCCGAAAGGAATTCGACACAAAGGCTGCGAGGAAGTTCTCGTGGAAGATCAACGAGTGGAAAGACTCGTGGTATAAATACGGGAAGGTGCCTAAAGTTTTCAAATATAAACAAGAGATGTGGGTTGGACTACTTCGACATTGGGAACTAGAGGCAACTCGGGCGGACTCCGAGAAACACTCCACTAACCGCAACAGCACCCGGAAGGGGAAGGGAAAGGCGACCCACAACCTCGGAGCAACGAGCAAGGCTTCAGCTGCTCAGAAAATTGTAAGTAGTTTAATAATTAAAAAAAATTTTTAATTCGCTAACAAAATTGTATATGTTAACAGTTTCAGCAGACCGGTGTCTATCCTTCCAACCTTGATTTGGTCAAGGTTTCGCACACCAACAAGAAGACCGGTGAAATTCAAGACCCGCTTGCTCGTGAAATCGTGGAAGCCGTGCAGAGGCGGCAGGAGGAGTTCCTGCAATCGCAACCTATCGTGGAAGGAACTCCGGCGCCAACCGATGTTCCAGTGGAGAAGATCAACGAGTTCACGTACGAGGTTAGTAACCGTTTAACTTTTAAAGAAATTTAAACATTACTTTTAATACAAGGAAGTTATAAAATATAATTTTTTTTTTTTATCGTAGGTGACTCCCAAGACCAGAGGCCGTGTTTACGGCCTCCCTGAAGATAGTAGCTCGTCTGTTTCGACAGTTCGATATGGCGGTGCTAGCAGGTTGGAGGCGGAAAACCGAGAGCTGCACGACCGGCTTAGGCAAATGCAGGAAGAGAGAGACAGAGATAGGGCGGAGTCGGAAAAACGCTTTAAAGCGTTGGAAGATCAGATGACCGACTTCTTCCGTACCCGTAGGCCGGAATAGACATTTATTAGTTTTAAAATTTATTGTAAAACTTTAATGTACTTTTGAAACAATTTTAATTTAATTTGGGTTTTTTAAGATTTTAATTTTAATTTTTAATGATTTTTAATGATTTATTAATGATTTTAAATTATTTAAATAGTTTTAATTTTTTTTTAAAAACATACGAATTCCGTCGGTATACCCTCGGTATATCATTCTGTCGGAACACCGTCGTGCCGTTTATCCGTCGGATTTCCCTCGGTTACCTTACCCTCGGTATACCGTCGGAAATTACTTACCGTCGGAAAGCCTTCGGAAACTACCTGATCTCCGAAACCGTCGGTATTCCGTCGTCTAATTAAGTTCCGACGGTATAATGACGGTTCTCAAACGGAAAACGGATATCCGTTTGCCGTCGGATTTCCGTTGCAACAAACAGACGGAATTCCGACGGATATTAAAATTCCGACGTGACAGATCCGACGGACCCAAGCCGTCAGAAACACATCGGAAATGGGTCTTTTCCGACCGAATTCCGACTGTTGTGGCCGTCGGTTGTTTTCTTGTAGTGAACGGGCATCTTCCAGAGCGGTTTCAGCACTGAAAAAAATGAATCGAACATAGGAAATAAAAGAACGAATGGTACCAGAAGCTAGATCGTAAACACCAGCTCGCTTGCCAATGTAATAGATGGAGTTAGGCTTGAGTCCCGGGTACATGCTTGCCGATAGACAAAAGGCTTCACTCTGACCAAGGAAGATGCATAGATCACCAATATCTTCCGTGTAACAAAAGTCATTGCTCTTCTCATGACCTTCTCTAAACACCATAAACCGTATGTTGTCAACGTTCGAATCGCTACACTTTGTATACCACTTGATGAAGAAATGTTCACCAGAGGGTGACTCTACCAAGTGCTTGGTCATAAAACATTTCTCCATACCTCCATCTGTCATATTGGGAAGGTTTCGAAGTCGTATGTCTCTATTATGGACCTCATTGTTGTTTCCAAGACTAAATAAACCCATAGAAGTGGTAAAGTAGAAGACTTTGTCTCTCTTGGAATACATGAGCTCAGAGGTTGGTAAAAGAGGTGCCTCGATGTGAGTCCACTTAGGGTCGTCACAACAAGGCCTGCATACACTTAGCTGATTGTCATTAAACTTTGCAGCCACACTAAAGTCGTCTTCTTGGACAGGATCAGGAGAAGAAAGAGAAACTTTCGTGTTCTTGTAGCTCGAGGAGATAACGCCGAGTGAAGGCAATGAAATGACTTTTGGAGATGAAACCCATGGCTTGTACAGATCCGTGAGATGCAAGGTACCGTCTTTGGTATTTTTAGCAACGATCCAACCTTGTGATGCTCCTATGAAATGTTGCATATGGAGGTCATTAGGAGGCTTCCTCTCGTTGGTCCACAGTACCTCTTCCTTTGTCACATCGAAAAACTTGTGAGACAAGATATCGTCATTTACTGTTTTCTGGCCAAGTAGCAAACATGGGAACTGAGGTAATGATGAGAAGAAACGATGTTTCTCCTTGCCTGCAGAGAGCTTCGAGATTCGCCTCAAAATCAGAGACATTCCTGTGTTATTAGGGTTTGTGTTGCAGAAATGATTGGAGGAAGAGACCGAGTTAGGGTTTTGTGTGCGGAATACTCATATATAAGTCACATTTTATGTTCGGGCTACAACAAACCGGCGCATTAACCTAATTAGGCCGTATAAAAGAAGGAGGACTCGATCCGAGTTAGGTGGTGCCGGTTCTTGGTTGACTTATGCATACTTGATCGTGGTCACTTCTCATAAGGAGCGTGTAAGATGACAAAATGTTGATTTCGAGTGCTCAAGGTTTTGTATCGCGAAGGGAAAAAGGAATTCATTAGTCAACGTTCTCATAATTAGGGTTTTGTGTCGCGGAGAAAACTCTATTCATAAGACTGACACACGTTTAAAAATGACAAAAATATTATTTTTCTACATCATTATTTCATTATGTGTATATAGCCATATGAGAAGTTGAGCATTGTAAATATATATTTGGGAATGACTTTAGAAAATATATAAATGATCGTTTTCTCGAAGAACATCAAGTTGTTCAACATGTGCACCGTCTGCCATTGCAATCGTGCTTCCTCGTTTCCCAAACTTCTTCTCTGCATCCACACAAAGTTTTACATTTTAAATCCTCACATTCCATCTTTTGATCAATGAATCCAAAATTACGCATATTGATGAACTATACATGTAGCTATAGTGTAAAAATGTTTAAATTCCAAATAGCTTTTTAAATTATACCTTAAGAATTATTTAATTAATACATTTAGCCTCCGAAATTATAATTTTTTGTCTTTCTTTTATTTTTTGGATAACTCAGGATAAATCCTAGGCTTGCGGAGGGGGGCGACTAATCCCTATGAGAGGTGGAGTCCACGGAAAAATATAATGTTTGTCAAATAATTATACTAAGTGGTCATAATAAATTGTAAATAACACAACAATACAATATACTAGACTGGATATCTCTTTTTTTTTTATATGAATCTCTCCGAATTGATATAAGTTAAAGTTTAAATCAAAATATAAAATAAGTAACATAAGTAGTGAAACTGACCAGCTAAGTCGAATAGAAGTTGGACAGTATCAGGCAAAATGATAAGTCTTCCATTAGAACTATCACCATTGTTGTTGTTATCTTTGTTAGGAGAGTGACCATAAATTATCACTCTTTTGGGAACTCCCTCTCTTTTTTCCTCCTCTTCTGCATTCAAATTTCATTTTAATATGATGATCTTAATTTTATGCATAAAAACACGTAAAATCGGCTTCTTACTCTTTTCATTTTCATCTCTTGAGACCGTAACTATCTCCTTATCATTGTTATTTTGTGGTGGTTCCTGGGTCTGAATTATTTCCTGTCACAAAATAATGCGGTTTTATCTCAAAACCAATTGATAGTCGTGATGCGAGGACTATACATTTGTGATTTGTTATAAACGAAAGAATAGCCTTAGACCAATAACAATCATAGCTAGATTTCAATCTATGTAAAGTGTTAGAGTAAACGTATACCTGAGCATCTGCATCTGCTAATAAATCTCTAAGAAAAGGGATTTCTTTCTTCAACTCATCATTCAATCCCTTGAGATACTGAAAAAGAAAAAGAAAAAAATAAATTATAAGATAAGCACTAACTAATTGTTGATGTAATTACGTTTTACATGTTATTCTATAACAATTTTGATGAATTTTACATTCATGAAGCTGGTGATGATGATTTTGGCGTCGTCGATATCAGACTGAACCATGTCCTTGAATTGATTATGACCGATTCTAATAACTTGTGAAAGTCTCCTTGTCCGAACCGTAAAAGGCTGAGGTATGTTGAACACTACTCCAATCTCTCCTGCCATATCTCCTGGACCTAACTTTGCTAATACCTTTACCATTGATTAAACAAAAAAAAAAACTCTAATTTTTTTTCAATCTTTAGAACATTTTTTTGGTTACTAAATTTAGTTTAAAGTTGTACCTGTTCACTTACACCCTTGGATGAAATTATCTCCTGATCACAAATTTTTCTTTCAATAACTTGAAGTCAAATATATGTATTGAGTATGTATGTAGAGGACAAAGATCATACCACTCCTCCTGATACAAGTATGTAGAAATCCGTAGGAATCTCATTTTGCAAAATTATCTCCATTTTCGGCGGAAAATACTCTGCTTTTATTTGCGAAACCTATGACAACAAAGAACAATTATTAATATCTTCTTTACCAAGAAAGAAAAATAAGGAAATTGTTGATGGATCACCAGCTGGACGATAAGGCCATCGGGGAATCCTTTGAAGAGATAAGCTTCCTCTATGATGGAGCGGAATAGATGTTCGTTAATGCCTGATCTTATGGCCTTAGGTAAGTCTTGAAGAACCTCTTCTTGCTTTAGTTCTGCGGTTTTGAACTTTAGTTGCATATGCGCAAGCATTTGCTCCCTCATCATATCCGGTAGCCCATTCTTGCTCGTGTACCGCAATATATCATTGATCGCACTCCTCTGTTCATCAAAAGGAAGGTTTATTAAGTTAAACATGTTTGTTTTAAAGGGGGTTGATACCATGTTAAGTTTTATGGTTTCCAACTCAAAATTGATTGGCATAGGAACCTGGTTCTGCTCTTTATACATTACTAACTAACAAGGTTACACATAAACTGAGACCAACAAAAACGACTTATTGGGTTTAAAATCAATGAAAAAGTGGTAATGATTAATTACCATGGTAAATGTACGAAGAGCGCCATGGACAACAAGATTCGTCATGTTACCGCGATAATATAAGCAGTGAGGCCAATGTTGAAAAGCATGTAGAACATGTTGAATGTCTTCTCACGATTATTAACCGCATGCAAATCGCCATAACCCACGGTTGTTAGTGTGACAATGGACCAATACATTGAGTAAGTATAGCCTAACCACACACTTCTGTCCTTGAAATCCTCAACTTGTGATCCAATCCATGTGTCTGTAGGCCTTGGATAGTGGTAAGCTATCCAGAATAAAATGCAACCCGCTATGTGTATCCAATATATCGTAACCTGAACCAAATTTCATATATTGAAAAGATAAGTTATATATCGATTATAAAACCAAGTAAATGTTTAGTTGTATTGGTCAAGTTCAAGAATCAAATTACCTATAATTCTTTTTTTAAAATTTTATGACGACTACTAACTTATAACAAGGATAGTATATGGACCAAATGTCTAATAGTTTGATAAAAAAAACGAAAAAAATCGCAGAACTTACACAAAGAACTTTGATGATTCTGATCACGAAGTAGTTGAAGTTTGTGTCTTTCTCTAGTCTGTAACAGTAATACATGCATTTTGGAATATGAGGTCTCTTTAGAATAATGTCCAACAAATTCATCATACATAAATATTATTTAGTTGTATAAAATATATAAGTTGCATAAAATATAGAAAGTATTAACTGGAAACCTTTTAAAGAGGTCGGCTACACGACGGAGACGCCATAAACGGAGCAAATTAAGGAAGCCGAAAGCTTGGCCGCGTCCGACATTTCCGGTAATAGTTTTATAAATGAATTGAATCGGTAACGTTGAGGCTACGTCCATTACAAAAGATACACTCCTCAAATACCTGATTTTTTCATTTAAATTTATTACTAATCATTGAGTATTTTTTTTAAAACAATGCATGGGGTAATTACTATTGAGATATGTATATGTTTACCGTTTGGAGATGAGTTTGTAGTCGTCGATAATGACGTAAGTAGATTTATCCAAGTAGGCGACGAAGAAAGTGAGGATGATATCAACGGCGAAGAAAAAGTCAACGATAAGATCAACGGTTAATAAAGCTCCTTCGGAAGCTTTCTCGAAAGCTAATTCGAAGATTGAAGCCCAAGCCGAATAACCAACCAAAATCACCAAAAACAATTCACTACAAGAAAACAGGGTATTTTCCGACGGAACATTAATTTCCGTCGGAATTCCGTCGGAAAAAACAGACGGTATTCCGACGGTTGGCCGACCAAAACGATCCCGTCGGCAATCCGTCAAAATTGTCCGAGGGCATTCCGACGGAAACCCAATCCGTCGGTATACCGTTGGAATACCGTCTCAATTTCAGACGGCATACCGACGGTAATTCGCCGTCGATCTATTCCGACGGTATTCCGGCGAAGTCCCGACGGAAATCGGAATTTCCGATGTCGGGAAAGTTTTGCGTGGTCGCCGGTGTAAGACATTTTTCCGACGGCATATGCCCTCGGAATTACCGACGGTATTCCGACGGAATTCCTACGGTGTTCGATGTCGGCAACAATTGTGTGGTTGCCAAATCGTCTCCGGTGGCCGATGTGAAATTGTGGGGTGTGATGTCGGGGGTATTGACGGATTTCCGACGGAATTTGGAGGGAAATCCGTTTTATATAAGGTAGCCGAATTCGTCATTCCATCGTATCATAAATTCTTTCTTTAAACAAAAAAAATTCCAAAGATGAGTTCATATTTTCGGGCATGGATGGACGAGCCAATGACGGATGTGGGCTCGGACTTATTAAGGAACGAATACGCTCAAGGAATATGCGAGTTCATGAATTTACCCAGTAATGTAGAAGCAGCCAAAAAAGGTCAGGATATCAAATGTCCTTGTTCCAATTGTTGTAATAGAATTAGTGTCACCATTCATAATGTTTGGACTCATTTATATAGATATGGTTTTAGGCCGGGATATAAGGTTTGGTTTTTACATGGAGAAACCAATTATGAATATGGTAGTACTAGTAGCAATGCACCTTATTTTCCAGATACCGTAGGGGAAACGGATACCGTATGGGAACCTACAGCGGGAGTAGATGTTGGGGTAAGTACGGTGGCGATGGTTAGAGATAATTTTAGAGAGGATTTGCAGTCGGGTGGGTATGAGGGTGGTAGGGTTGAAGAGCCTAATTTAGAATCTCGGAGGTTTTTCAATATGTTAGACGCAGCAAAGCAACCTCTATACAGCGGTTGTAGGGATGGTCATTCACCGCTGTCTGCTGCCACTAGGATGATGAACCTGAAGACTGATTATAATTTGTCTGAAGAATGTGTTGATGCATTCGCCGAGTTCGTGAAAGATGTTTTGCCAGAAGATAATCTGGCCCCAGGATCATACTAAGAGGTCCAAAAACTTGTCGCCGGTCTTGGTTTGCCCTACCAGGTTATAGATGTGTGCATCGACAACTGTATGATATACTGGAGAGAAGACGAGAACCGAAAAAAATGTAAATTTTGCCGGAAACCCCGGTTCCAGGACACAAGCGGCAGGGTGAAGATTCCATTCAAACGGATGTGGTATTTACCCATAACGGAGAGGTTGAAGAGGCTGTACGAATCAGACCGCACAGCTAAGGCTATGAGATGGCATGCTGAGCATAGTCAAGATGGAGATATCACGCATCCGTCTGACGCGGAAGCGTGGAAACACTTTCAATCTGTGTATCCAGCTTTTGCATATGAACGACGAAATGTATACATAGGCCTATCCACTGATGGTTTCAACCCGTTTGGCAAGCATGGAAGACAATATTCACTGTGGCCGGTCATCGTAACACCTTACAATTTGCCTCCATCTATGTGCATGCGGCGGGACTTCCTGTTTCTCTCAATTCTAGTACCCGGCCCAGATCATCCAAGACGTCCCTCGATATATTCCTCCAACCATTGATCTATGAGTTGCAGATGTTGTGGGAGGATGGTGTTGAGGCATATGATGTTTCAATCAAGCAGAATTTCAAGATGCGTGCGGTTCTTATGTGGACCATCAGCGATTTTCCGGCATACGGTATGTTATCTGGATGGACAACGCATGGAAGATTGGCATGTCCTTATTGCCAAGACAATACTTCTGCATTCCAACTGCAGCACGGAAGGAAGACTTCGTGGTTTGATTGTCATAGGTGTTTTTTACCGGCAAATCATCCATATCGGCGATCTAAAAGATATTTCAAGACGAATGTACAAGTGTTATATGGTCCACCTGCTGAGATAGATGGTCGCAACATTTTGGAACAGTTACGAGATTTTGGTGCAGAGCGAACTCCTGAATGTGGGGGTAATGGCCATCACCCCGTCGACGGTTGTGGGGAATATCACAATTGGCACAAAAAGAGTATTTTTTGGGATTTGCCTTACTGGAAAGACCACCTACTGCGTCATAATGTAGATGTCATGCATGTGGAAAAGAATTTCTTCGATAACATCATGAACACCATATTAAACGTCCCAGGAAAAACAAAAGACAACTGGAAGTCAAGATTCGACTTGCCATTGATTTGTTCGAGGCCATCTCTTCATGTTTTGCCTAATGGTAGATTGCCGATGCCTGCGTACCGGTTAGACGCTAGGCAGAAACAAGAATTTTTTGAATGGTTTAAAAATTGTCTAAAATTCCCGGACGGCTACGCATCTAATCTAGGTAATTGCGTGGATTCGACGGAAGGGAAGTTCATAGGAATGAAGAGTCATGATTGTCATGTCGTGATGCAGCGTCTTCTTCCTTTTGTATTTGCATTTCTTCTTCCAGGACCTATCCACCAAGCAATTGGAGGTATATTCCTTAGTCTCATTACTTTCTTACTACCATATAATTACTATATATGTAGTAATTTGTATATTTTGCGTTTGTAGGAGTTGGTGCATTCTTCCGAGATTTATGTTCCAGAACGCTTACCGTCCACGGGATACGTAACTTGGAGGCCAATATCCCTGTTCTCCTTTGTAATCTTGAGAAGATATTTCCACCGTCTTTTTTTGACGTTATGGAACATCTTCCTATTCTCCTCCCACGAGAAGCAGCCTTAGGAGGCCCTGTTCAATACCGATGGATGTATCCGTTCGAGCGTTACATGTTCCATCTGAAGAAAAAGGTTAAAAATTTGAGCAGGGTTGAGGGATCTATTGCTGCACAGAGCCTAAACGAGGAAGTCTCACAATTTTCCGAACACAACCCTCCAAACACAACTCTTGTTCCTTCCAGCCCTCCTTACGATAACTTAAATGTTACTGATGCTGAACCGACAATTTCACTCCATCCAACTCAACAATCCCAGAACCAAACGCCCGTAATGCCGGAACCTGGCCAAGTCGTACGGCGAGGAATGTTTCGCAAGAGGTCTCATGATGCAAAGGTGCTGCGAGGTGAAAGTTCTCAGACACGCCCAACACAAGATTTTATTCGTGAGGTCTTGAATGAGCCAACACAGGCCGACCATGATTTCCGTAGTCCTCGGTGGACTTCTACTATGGATTACATAATGTGTGAAGGTATATATATATATTATATCTACTACTATATATATATATAATTACCCGTAATTTTACTGGTACAATAATGATTATAGCTGAAAATACTACATCTATTATTCTTACATGTAGGTTCCTATAACAATAGGAGCACACCATTCTGGACCCAGATTGCAGAAATTCAATCCCCGCATTTACACTTTGTGAAAGTCAAAAAGGTTTACTTTTTCCACCTATTTTATTAACATTTACACATACAGTTATCTGACAAGTATATTCTATTTGATTATTAGATTGTGGCTATGCTCTCTAGTTTGACCCCCAATGACCAGGGGGATCTGCTAGTAACCTTAAAAGATCCTTCAGGAAAAATCGAGGGAACCATGCACCATAACATCTTCAGCAAGGACGAGTACAGACTCGCCACTGGTGTAGGTGCGGTGGTCATCCTAAGAAATGTTACCGTTTGCCGTTTTAACAGGAACTCAAAGTACCTGAACATCACAGAGCGAAACATTGTTAAGGTAGATACAACATACGTTTTTAAATATTTATGGGAATGCTTAACCAAATTCAATTTTCAAATAGATAATCGGTGTTAATTTGATGCTTGCTAAATACCAACCAATGGAAGTATCTACCACCGAGGAGGAAGATGGAGGAACTACTGCGCATGAATATGAAATAGTTCCAGACTCCGATGAAGACTAAACATTCAACTCGTCCATGATTAAGAATAATTAAATGATAAAAGCTTTATGTTGTTTTTATATATGTTCAATAATGGCCTTTATGTTGTTTTTATTTTCAAATCCATATGTTGTTTTTATGTTCTATAATTTTATGATAAAAGCTTTATGTTGTTTTTACTATTTCTGTAGTAGTAAAATACATCCCACGGCACAAGTTTTAATTAAGTATAATGTAATATAATTTAAAATTTTCCAAAAACATTTTAAAAATTAAGATAAAATTTATAAAGTAAGGCGTAAAAATACATAACCCATACTTTCTGAAATCTAAAACCTTTAAAATTGCATTTAAACAATTAATGTTGGGATAAAATATTTTAAAATAAATAATTCAAGAACCGTCGGGATTCCGTCTGAAATTGAGACAGAATTCCGACGGTTGTTTATTTTTTAATTAACAGCCGTCGGGATGCCGTCTCAATTTCAGACGGAATCCCGACGGTTATTTAATTTTTTATTAATTAAGGATCGGATAATCAAAAATTAAATTAAAAATTTAAGAACCGTCGGGGTTCCGTCTGAAAGTGAGACGGCATCCCGACGGTAACCCTAATTTTAGTTGCCACCAAACAACCTCGTTGTCACCGTCAAAGCGGGAAAACCGTCGGAAGTTCCGTCTGAATTTTTTTTATACCGTCGGAATTCCGTCGGAGTACCGTCGGACAGTCCAATAAATCCACAGTCTTCGTCTTCCCCGAAAACAGATCTCAACTTTTTTTTTCCTCATAAAATTCTCCGATCGTTTCTCCGTCGATTCCGAGCCGTTTCTCCGCCGTTTCACCGCCGAATCCTTGCAAAAACTACTCCTCCGTCGTGATTCCTCACAATCTTTCACCAAATCCAACATTATGTGAGTTTTACATAATTTCAATTAAAAATCCGAAATTGTTCTTGAGGATTCTCGTTCATGTAGAATGTTAGGGTGAATTCGGATTTGACAATGTTAGTAAATTAGGTTTGTAGATTAAATTGGTTAATTGTGTTATTTTGGAAATTTTACAATTCGGAGATTGGAAAATTTAGGGAATTTCATAATTTTAGGAATTTACTAACTTAGGGATTTTTAGGAAATTATAATTTTATAAATTTTACAATTTTAAGAATATGATTTTCATAGGTTTTTATGAATTTTTTCATTTCATTTACAATTTAATGTATGATTAATATTGTAAGAGAATCATTTTATAACATTAATAAAACATATATTAAAAATTTTTATAAATTGAAACACTTAAACCTACTTAAAAATAAAAAAATATAAAACTTTAAATCCTTGAAATTAAAAATATATATTATAATTTTAAACATTTATAACTTTAACGATTTCAAAATAATGAAATTTTTTGAACATTAATAACATTTGTCAAATTATAAAAGTCAATTTCCCAACAAAACCTAAATCCATGAACTTCGGTTTCGAATATACAATATACAAACAAGTCCTGATTACTTAAATTTCTAAATTCTAATTTCCCTAAATCCCTAAGTGCATTAATTCCAAAACCACATAATCCCAAATTCAATAAAGTCATTTATTACAAAAATCTTAAAATCCTAAGTTTTTTAAATAACAAAATGTCATAAAACTAAATTCCTTTAATCTCTATATTTCAAAAAACCCTTAAAAACACTAAATGCTTATATCCCTAAATCCGAAATTTCCAAGTAACTAAATCGCAAATCGAAAAATCCCGAATTATTATAAATTCCAAATTTCATAAATCCCGAAATTTCAAACTCTTAGAATTTTGGAAACCGTAGGGACTATCCAGCATATCATCAGTCTAGAGTAGGGGCGTCTTCCAGTGGGGGAGATCGGACTGCGACTGATACGCATATCCCCTACGCTACTCCCGACCTACATGCCCCACACATGTCTCAGCCCCCGCCCACAGCCGATTCACAACCCACATCCATGACCATCGAGCAGTTTGTGGCGCAACCTGGACGTGATAGGTTGACTCGTCTAGATCCAGACACGCTACCTAACACGACCTGGTAAGTCAAATGTAAATATGTTTTGGATTAAATTATTTTACTAAAATATTTAACCAAATATTTTAATAGGTTCCAATACTCGCAAAACGGGATTACTGCTTCTATCAACGACATGATGAATACCATGTTAGATAAACCGTATGGTACATACAACGATATGCCACCGGAGGACCGGGACATTTGGTTCCGACAATTTGCGGTATGTAATTTAATTTATAAGTTTAAAATATATTTCCTATATTAGTCAAATTATAATGACTAATGCAAATTTTTGTGGTGTGGTTTGCAGCAAACCTTCACGTGGGATCCACAGCTCACTACGTTGGTCCGAAAGGGATTCGACGAAAAGGCGGGGAGGAAGTACTCGTGGAAGATAAAGGAGTGGAAAAATGCGTGGTTGAAGACCGGGAAGCGGCCTCGGGTTTTGAAATATAAAGATGAGTGTTGGGAAGGACTAGTTGCACTTTGGGAAAAGGAGGCAACTAAGGCGATCTCAGAGAGAAACTCAACTAACCGCAACAGCAGCCGGAAGGGGAAGGGACCAGCGACCCACAACCTCGGTGCAACAAGCAAGACGTCGAAAGCAGACAAAATGGTAAATATTTAAACAATTCAATTTTTTTAATAATTTGCTAACACAATTTTCCGCTGTTAACAGTTTAAGGAAACCGGTGTTTTTCCTTCGAACCTTGATTTGATCAGAGTAAGCCACACCAACAAGAAGACCGGTGAAATCCAAGATGCCGTTGCTCGTGAAATCGTGGAAACAGTGGAGAGGCGGCAGGAGGAGTACCTCCAATCGCAACCGATGGACGAAGGGACTCAGGCGCCCACCGAAGTTCCATACGAGGTGGTCAACGAGTTCGCCTATCAGGTTAGTAACCGTGTTAGTTTTAAACACATTTTCAACTAATTTTTAATACAACTAACTTTTTATATCTTTTTTATCCTAGGCGACTCCCAAGACCAGAGGCCGTGTATTCGGCCTTCCTGAGGCTAGTTGCTCATCGGTTTCGTCTGTGCGACAAGGCGGTGGTAGCAGATTGGAGGCCGAAAACCGAGCGCTGACCGAGCGGCTTAAGGCAGTGGAGGAAGCGAGAGAGAAGGATAAGGCGGAGGCCGAGGCTGCAAGAGAGAAGGATAAGGCGGATGCGGAGTCACGATTTCGAGCGTTGGAAGACCAGATGAGACAGTTCCTGACCTCCCGTAGGGCGGAATAGCCCTTTTAGAGTTTTTAAATATATTGTAAAACTTCGATCGTACTTTTAAAACAATTTTAAATGTTTTTTTAATTTTTAATACATTTTTTATGTTTTATTATATTTTATATAATTTTAATTAATTATTTATTTTTTTTCAAAAAATACGGTTTCCGTCGGTTATCGCCGGAACTCCATAACCGACGGAATTCCGGCACCGTCGGAATTCCGTCAGTTATCGCCGGAACTCCGGCACCGTCGGAATTCCGTCGGTTATCGCCGGAACTCCGGCACCGTCGGAATTCCGTCGGTTATCGCCGGAACTCCGGCACCGTCGGAATTCCGTCGCCGGTTTAGGTCCGACGTTTTAACGTCGGATTGCCGTCGGAAATAATCAACGATTTTCCGACGGTGCATTTTTCCGACGAGACAGAAGCGACGGACCAATCCCGTCAGAATTCCGTCGAAAATGACCGTTTTCCGACGGGATTCCGACGGAATACCCCCTGTTTTCTTGTAGTGATTGCCATAACCTGAAAAATAAGTATTAACTACATGATTTTCATTATTTCATAAAGTAATTTTGTCATTTATACTATTAAAAATTATATACAAACACGTTTCTTCTTTTTTATTTTCATATATATACAATCGGTTCTCATTTACGTTAAATTTTAAATAAGGGCAACTCATCAATTGAATTTAGTACATAACAATTTCATTTTTTTTTTCTTTTTCTATATTTATATGGAATTGAAAATATTCAAGTGGACTTTCAATGTCGATATTTTCAAAGGAGACTAGTATATAGTGAAGACAAATATTTCAGCTAGATAGAAAAGTCTATATAGAAGAACGTCAATTTCTTTTTAAATAATCGACTGTATACAAAAATAATCATGAAATTAGAAACCAAAATTATAAGTTTCTAGATACATAAACTAGTTACATTTTTATAGTTATGATCAAAAAGGTTGAAACACGAATAGCTAAACATACAATAAATAGCTAAATTATTCATTGACTGTTATAGATTAGAGAAATATCAATAGGAAATGAAAGAATTGAACCTGTAACGACGATCATAAGGAAGAACAATTAAAGATTTGGAAGAAGGACTATCGTCTTGGATAACTGTTCCAAACGCAGGCAAAAGACTACTCGAAACCGACGTTATGTTCCCCACATCTTTGCTCGACCTTCTTCTGAAAAGTAACGATATCGGAGATCTTTGTGCCGGCGTCCCTATCGCCGTCGAAGACCTTCCTCTTCTTAACAACAACGGTAACGGCGATCTCGCTTCTGAAGTCGTCGTCGACATTTTTTTCTTTCTTTCTTTCTTTATTTTCTCTCTATTTCACGACTTCATTTTGCCTCTCTCTTTCATTTTTACATTTTTAAATTATATAGGAAGGTGGTGAGCGAGTTGTGTTGACTTTAATAAAAAAAAAATTTTGGAAAATATATATTTTAATCAGTTACTACTTGCGGTGAGCACCTCAGATAGATTTTTTGGTAGTGTCAGAGAGATAAAGAGAATAGTAATAATACCGAAGATTTTGAATATATCCAAAAACCAAGATCAGTATGTAGCTCAAAATCGAATTAAAACCGAAGGCCAAAAGTTTTGTTTTGGTCGGTTCGAGTTTTATGTTGGCCGAGAGAATGATTCATCGACTTTTGACCTTTATTCACGTCTGTGTTGTGTATTTAATGTGACATTCAGTGTAATGAGACAATCGAGATCTACAATACAACTCGAGGATAAGGTTCTTTTTTTCGTACGAAAATATTATTTAATAATTAGAGCTGAACTATTGAGATTCTCAAAAGTCAAATCTTCACGTAATTTCTTGTTTCTATTCAATTGATAACTGACAAGAATAGTAATGTTGAAAACAATATTAACGATAATAAATAAATACATTGATAAAACAAGATATACTATAGTATTGTTCTCTTTTGATTATCCATGATCATTTAACCATTTTTTATTGACATAATAATCGTCACACAAACACAATGGCTCATATTGATAGAGTCTATATAAACGTACCGTCTCTTTATAATTTGTAACGTTTTAAATTGTACCAATCACCAAAGCGATATCAAAATCTTTACAAATATTATTACAGCTTTATCTATACAGTTTTACACTATTACAACTTTATCTATATAACTTTGCACTATGCTGTACAGCTTACTGCTCCAACTCTTAAAAAAATTAGGTTACCAATCGGACCCAAAACTTTTCTTAAGTGTTGAATGTGCATGTTATTGTTATATGTGTGCATGGTTATCGATGACGATGTTGTCATGTATAGTTCTAAGATACTTTTAGGTGCATGTCGTGGTAATATGTGGTAATATGTAAAGAGCAATTGTCTAAAATACCACCATTTATTGTAAAGTTTTTATAATACCATTATTTTAATAGTTCTAAAAATACCACAAATATAAAAATTGATTTTCAATGGATTTGTAGTTTAAAATTTTGGATTTGTGTTAACTATTCTCAAATTAGGATATAGTTTTAAGGGGCATGATTTGAGTTTGGGGTTTTTTTTTGGGTCGACAGGGTTTGGGATTTAGAATTTAATTTTGAATGTTGAAACTTCATTTTAATTTTGTGGTATTTTGGAACTTTGAACAAAAAATAGTACTTTTAGAACTTAAAAAAAGGGTATTTTTGAGAATCGCCCATACGTAAAAAGGTCGAAATTCACATGGAAATTTACTAAACAAGTGAAAAAAATTGCAATAATTTTCTTATGCTAAAGCAATCGAATTACAGTGGCACGACTTTGATGATGGCGGATTCTCTCTTCTTCAATCGTGTCATCTATTTCCCATCATTCTTTTTTACTTTAGTGGCAAACATTCATTGTAAAGGGTTAGCACTTCAAGAGGCAGTGTCCTATGCATCAGAGAAGGGGTACAAAAATATGAGATTCGAATCCGACTCATCTCAAATCATCAAAGTCATCAACCTAGGAGAATCACTACTAGGACTCTGGCATTATTGAAGACATTAAGGCTATAGCCCAAACATCTCCATTGTTTGCATTGATCGAAACCATAATGTAATAGCAGACACTATAGCTAAGCAAGCTCTTAGCTTGAATGTAGAAAGGTCAAGATAATATTAATGAAACTGCAAATGGTTGATAAAAAAAGGAGTTTTTGTTTGATTAATGTATAACTTTTACATTACAAAAAAAAAATCGAACTAGTGAATAACAACCACACAATTAGTAGAAAGCATAACCGAAGCAAATAAAACAGACGATCAATCGGATGGGCAATGGATTTGTTATTTTAATTTCACCCATGGTAAAGTTAAGACGACTCATTCTAATCGAGAATCGGACATAAAACAAAAAGATATCTCATGGGACATAACGATTTTTTGTTGAACTGGTCTCTTCCTCATATTTTTAGCATGCTAGCTAGGAAGAATCTCATGTAACAATACATTTTTTATTTACTTTGTATGATTACTGATTCAACATAGAGTTCACCCAAAAAAAATGCTCATTTTTCTTTATTTGGTATGATTGCAGAAAGAGTTCACCTAAAAAAAGTGTCATCACCTATATTTTGAAGATAAGAAACATAATATTTTGTTTTATCGGTGAGAACAAAAAACAATGTAGTAATGAAAAGTAACTATGAATTCTAGAAAACGCAAGCTAAGAGAGTAAAATGAAAGTTCATTTTCATTAATGATATTTAGATTTTAGTTAACAATTTTTTTTTAATTTCATTCAAAAAAATGATCGTTTTGTAATCATAATCCCCATAGCTATATGTCTGGTTTGATTGGTTTCAGTAACAATCAAACAGATGCCATTACAACAAAAAAAAACAAAAACAAAAACAAAAACAAAAAAATTTCCATTGATAGGCTTTTGGGCCGAAATTATTTAGATCTCGAATCATTTGATCCGGCCCGGGTTTCTGAACATTTTCCGGGTCATCGTGTTAAGTTTTTTTTCTCTGGAAAACGCAATTCGGTGGATGTCGCGATTCGACCCGTTAGGGATTTGACCGGTAAAATTGGGAGAGAGATTTTAAGACACAATTTGGAAACCCTAATCCTCTGTTTTCCACCATTATCACCTTCCTCCTCCTCCTTCTTCTTCTTCTTCTTCACCTTCGTCGAACGATTCGACGCCTCCTAATGCTCATCCGTATAATATTCTTACAGAGTTTCTGGTAGAATTTTTCTCCTTTAGGTTGCAGATTTGGTATCAGAAATTCGTTTTCGGATTTGTCGGTGATCGATTCGGTGATGATTGAGAACGAATTCGAGAAGATGGATAAGGAACGAGTCAGAAAACGGCCTCGTATGACCTGGGACGAGGCACCAGCTGAACCAGAGGTGTGTGTTCCCTTTCTGACTTGTAGAAATTAGGGTTAGGGTTCTTTTCGAATTTGGAGGAAGACGAAGCATTTCTGTTTTTGGGTTAGGTTTCGACATTATTAAAGTTTTGCTCTTTTATTGTATAGGCTAAAAGAGCTGGAAATGGAAGCGATGGGAGGATTTTGTCACCATTATTAAGGGAAGATGATCGTGATGGTCATTATGTTTTCAGCTTGAGGGAAAATCTCACTCCTAGATGTGAGTTTATGTTCATGAATGTTCCTTTTCCTGATTGAGATTTTGATGATTATAGTTTATGTCAACAATTTCTCCAAATTTTCCTCCAAATTTCTTGTGCATTTTTATTTGTTTTGACTTGCTCTATTGTGTGTTGTGTTTTGGCAGATAAGATATTAAGCAAGATGGGTGAAGGTTAGCTGTCAAGTGGCATGGTGTGTTCGAGATAAAACCTGTTTATGTGAATCAAATCGTGCCGTTTCAGTGACATTGCTGGTGTTGTAGGCACATTTGGTCGGGTTTTGGAATGTTGGGACCGTCAAACTAAAGAATATGTGGCAATAAAGATTATTCGAAGCATTAAGAAATACCGGGATGCAGCTATGATTGAGATTGATGTGCTTCAAAAAATTGTTAAGAGTGATAAAGGCCGCACACGGTATTAATTTAACTTCTTCTAGATTGATGGCAAGAGTGAAATGGTTTCATTCAGAGGTTTACTGTTGCTCAGTCTTTTTCGTCTCTGCTTTGTCCTTGCAGCTGTGTACAGATGAAGGACTGGTTTGATTACCGGAATCATATTTGCATCGAAAGTATCCCAATTAAGTTTTATTGGTTTCTACTTTCTACCACCATTGGAATGCATCTCTAATTTTTCGTTGATTCTATGTTCAGTACCCTGTGAGGTTTGTAGAAGTAAATGAATCATAATCTTTCTTTTGTTTGATACCTGAATAATGGAAATCCAACCACGTATAGTGTTTGTGTAGTTAATCCATGTGGATTCTGTTGATGAAGTTTGGAACTAAACAAAACCTTCCTTTCAATGAATTCTAATGGTGTTACCAGGTGTTCGAGAAGCTTGGGCCAAGTTTGTTTGACTTTCTAAAGAGAAATAAATACTCTGCATTTCCTCTGACCCTTGTTCGGGATTTTGGATGCCAGCTTTTGGAATCTGTAGCATGTCTGTGAATTGCTCCTTTCGGCTGTTAATTTATACAGTTATCGTATCTAGCATGTCATCGTAACCGTTTCCCTCGGCCCAGAAGCTGCTGTCTTAACATCTCTTTTTGTATCTACAGATATGCACGAATTACAGTTAGTTCACACCGACCTCAAGCCTGAGAACATTCTTCTGGTGTCTTCTGAAAATGTAAAGCTTCCTGACAATAAGGTATCTAAAACTGGACTTAGGCTGGGTTTGGGTATATCCTCATTAATAATGATAAGCTAGTATTTTGAAAAAGAAGACGTTCTTTCAAGAGTTTGCACTTTTGACTTGTTTGGTGTTTGATCTTAATAAACAGAGGAGTGGTTCAAATGAGACACATTTCAGGTGCTTACCAAAGTCGAGCGCCATTAAACTGATTGATTTTGGTAGTACTGTTTGTGATAATCGGATTCATCACTCCATTGTCCAAACACGGCATTACAGGTCCCCTGAGGTCATTTTAGGTATGTAAATCAGTTATGTGCTTGTTAATACAAGCTTCTAGATGGATAGCTGACACTTCCCAACAAATGAACATAATTTTGTTCGTGGTGACTAACTAATGGCATATCGTTGCAGGTCTAGGATGGAGTTACCAGTGTGACTTATGGAGTGTAGGTTGTATTTTATTTGAACTATGCACGGTAAAAGTCTCTTATCTTCTTGTATGAATTCTTATCTCTATGTTTTGTGTTGTTTTCCTTACAATTATCAACATTTTTAAACTGTTCATTAGGGTGAGGCTCTCTTTCAGACACATGATAACCTAGAACATCTAGCTATGATGGAGAGGGCATTGGGACCTTTCCCTGAACATATGACCCGGAAAGCAAGGTAAAGTTTTCCGTTTCCACAAACTTTTGGCTACACGAAACTCCACAGAGATTTAATGCTCATTGATGTTTCTGCAGCCGTGGCGCTGAGAAATATTTCAGAAGAGGGGGTAGGCTAAATTGGCCTGAAGGAGCCAACTCTAGAGAAAGTATTAGAGCTGTGAAAAGACTTGATCGTCTCAAGGTTAAACACCATTAATATTTCTTAGTGTCTATTAATGTATCGTTTGTCGATATGTCGGAATCTAAAGTAGAAAACTTGCAGGAAATGGTAGCGAAACATGTAGACAACACGAGATCTGGATTTGCTGATCTGTTGTATGGTTTACTGAAGTATAATCCATCGGAGCGTCTCACAGCAGACGAAGCCCTGGACCATCCTTTCTTCAGGACCCCAAGCTGAGAAGAAGCGAAAAGACAAAGCGAAAAGACAAGGCAAGTGTTTGAATGACAAAGCACACCATAAAATGTAGAATTTTACTTAGTATCCAGTTTTCGTTAGATTCGAAAGCTTCTCATTCTCATTAGCACCAAACAAGAGTACTACAATTCCTGTTTCAAGTTTGGCTACAATTATTCTGGAGAATAACCTCTGTTGTAATTACATTCTGTTGTTGAGAGTAAAAAGAATTACATCACATTTTATAAATTGCATATCGATAGCAATCTACACAAGTGCAGCATCCAGCATATGTATGCAACTTTACGATGCCCAAAAACGATTCATTATAATCTCCTCAAAATGTGTTATAAATTTTTGTAACCACCAAAATCAAACTGATGTTAACCTGATCATCGCTAAAGATGATGCCTTTTAACAAGATTCAAGAGATTTAAGATATAAACATAGGAAATCTCAGAAAGTTTAAAATTAAAAAGTTGTCTATGCAATATATGCGTTCACTGTCATAGCCCTGCTGAGTTGATCCCATGGTTAAGATCTTCAGTGAAATCAGTCACTCTATCCCCAACTAGATACCGATCATTTGTATTCCACTCGGTGAATATAAACGAAGAGATCGAGGGTAGGCTTGGCCACAAACCTTATGATGATGATGATGGCTAATAACACCGGCCATATGAGCCTCTGCACGGCTAAGTTGATTTCACCAGAAAATCCAAGCAATGGGAATAGAGAGTAGGCAACCAAGAAGGGGAAGCCGAAAGTGGTTAGAAGAGTGACTATGGTCGAACCAATGACATCTCGAAGCAGCCATGTACATGGAAGCCGGTTGATTCCAACACTTCTGATTCTCGAGAGCTTCTTCCGCCACGCCACGGTTGTCAAACAGTTGATATGTCTGAACATAGTCTGTGAGAAAGAAAGAAAGAGAATCAAGATCTTATTTGTTGAGCAAGAAAGCAAGTTCTTGAGTATGAAGTAATCCCAAACAAAAAATACTCAAGATGAATTTCTTACCAAATAGATCCAGATGCGAAGGACGACTAATCCAATCAACCAATCTTGAAGCAATGAATAAATCGGAGATTCGTTTAGCGGCACTTGTGATGGGATGATGATCATAAGGTCGATAAGGAGACCCAGCAATGCCGGTATGACAGTGATCTGTTCATCGGATTTGGCAAGTTATACAGCAAAAGACACAATTTTCAATAAAAGTTGGAAGAAAGAAACCTCAAGTTTTGAGTTTGCTTACCCAAATAGAGAACAGTAATGCATTCTGTATCCACAACAGAACAAGGTTGAGAAGCAAATCGGTTCTTCCAATCATGATATGATTATATATGATGCAAGTCCTGACATAGATTGCTCGCAGGATATAGCATCCGATGCAGAAAGCATAAAGATCTAAATAATAAGATTTACAATGAGACACTTTATCATTAGAGGCATTACATGAAAACCATAAGAAGCAAAGTAATGCAATGGAACACTTGATCACTAGAGGCATAACAAGTGGAAGAAAAAAAGATATGAAGCAAGATGATGAAAGTTACTAACCGTCGCGTGTGAGAGCGAAATGTTGCATGATGAAAGAGATAGAGTGGAAGAAAGCCCTTCCCATCATAATTGGCAAAGCCACGGCCATTGTACTAATGAGGAACAGGCTCAACGCAGCTAGAACCAACATCAGTCCGATCCTCAGGACAAACCTACAAGTTTCAACTAATCAAAAATGTAAAATTTATACATGAATAAGTCTATCTTAAAAGCTCGCTATATCTTACCAAGTGTCGTCAATATCCTCTTCAAAGGTGGTTTCGCTATCGCTCTGAGATCCATAGAAACTGACGAGAGATCCTTCAGCTATGGAACACATTAGAAACCAATCATGATCAGGGATCGCATTCTGATCTGAATGGTTTTCGATCAAGAACTCGCTCAACTGGAGCCAAGAACTGACAGTGATAACCCACTTGTGAACTATGGGTTTTATAGCTGGTATAATAAGATCGATTAACCACCCAGGAGCTCCAACTCTCACTAAAAATACATAAGCAGCCATTGCCCAAGACCTTTCATAGATCCTGCATCATTTAAGTGGTTTTATTATAGAAAAAATTAGTCGTGATACAAGGTAAGGAGCTTACCATAATTGGAAGGGGAAAAACGAGGGGCTGATGAGAGAGATAGACATTATTGGTAAGTGAATCACAATCACCATAAATGACCCGTGTAAAGCCAACGCAAAGAGAATATGGCCAATGTGCAGTTTAGTGATCTTGTAGTTTGGATCAGTGACATCTAGTAGAAACCAAAATGGTCGTTTCTGAATGATCTGTCAAAAGAAAGTTACGCGGTAGATTAATCAAAATAGGGTCCTTTCCAGATTAAAACAAGAAAAAAATTAAACTACTACCTTCTGGATAGGCTCCATGGAAAAGAAAGCGCAGTGCAAGCAAAGACTTCCAAACACCCAATGTATGATAATCAAGAAGGGAAATTCTGATAGAAGCTCAAGCCTGTCGGAAATCGTCGTTCCCAGTATAGGGAATGTGCAAAAATCTAACCAGCAGCCGCGTACCAAAGGGAGTACACCAAATTTTAAACACAAGACGAAGCCATGCTTGACCATAGATAGATTTTTCCATACTTTTACTGAAAAAGTCGATAACAAGTATGGGATTGCAGCTGCTATCATGAGAAATCCCAGTGATAATCTCTTGGCTATGGCTTGAATTGAGTCTCGGCATAGAGTGACAAAACTTCCAAGATAAGCAAAAGAAAGTGCTGCCATAATCATATATCCAACAATGACTGGTTCTCGGCCAAATGAGTCTCGTGAAAGAAGCAAAAAGTAAGAGCCCGAAGACAAGTTTTCCGATACAAAATGGAAGCAGAACGAAGGAGAATGAGACATATGCTAAAAAAGCTTAAAGAAGCAAATGAATTTCAAAAATTAAATAAATCAGAAAAAGAGAAGGTTGCGTTTTTACGATTCGTACTGTTTTTGTTTGTATTTGACAGCACTGAGCCCTGCGAAACAGAAAATTACTTTCTACTTTTGCTTCTTTAGTTACCAAACTGTAAAACGTAACTTTTTCACAGTTAATAAAAACACACTTTTTTGTGCGAGCTTCATTGATTTGACTATTTGAGGTCAAATTTTGACCAGTCAGAGTTATTGGGTCCCACTAAATTCGACTAGCCATCCTGCTTAAAATGATCCTTGTCACAGATTCTACTATATGACTGAAAACTAATTTGTACTCATAAGTCATAACCATTGGTTTTGGTCCTTGTTACTAAAGATCTTGAATGAAATCAACTAGTCTCTCCCCCACTTGGCACTAAACCATAAGACGATCAAGGCTAGGAACATATTCAAAATTTTCAGACAATTCGTAAGTTTGTTTTGTAAAACCCCAAAATCAAGCCTGATCAGATGATGACATTTAACAAGATTCAAGAGATATAACATAGGAAATCTGAGAAAGCCTAAAATCAAAGTATGCGTCTACTCTTGCTTTAGTCCTGAGTTGTTCCCTTGCTCAAGATCTTCAGTGAAATCAGTCACTCTATCGCCAACTAGATACCGACCATCATATTCCACTCGGTGAATATAAACGAAGAGATCGAGAGTGAGCTTGGCCATGAACCCTATGATGATGAAGGCTAATAAACCGGCCATATGAGCCTCTGTACGGCGAAGATGACTGCACCAGGAAACCCAAGCAATGGGAATACAGAGTAGGCCACCAAGAAAGGGAAGCCGAGAGTGGTAAGAAGAGTGACTATGATCGAGCCAATGACATCGCGAAGCAGCCATGTAAACGGAAGCTGATTGATTCCGACATTTCTGATTTTGTCGAGCTTCTCCCGAAACACCACAGTTGCGAAACAGTTGATACGAGTGAACATAGTCTGTGATAAAGAAACAGAACCGAGATATTACTTGAAGCGCAAGAAAGCAAGTTGTTGATTATGGAAGTAAAAACATCAAGATGAGTTTCTTACCATATAGGTCCAGATGTGAAGGACCATTAATCCGATTAACCAATCTTGGATCAACGAATGAACCGGGGATTCGTTTTGCGGCATTTGTGATGGGATGATGATCATAAGGTCGATAAGGAGACCCAAAAATGCCGGTATGACGGTGATCTGGTCATCAAATTTTGCAAGTTATACAAATATTACCGCAGCAAAAGACAAAAGTTTTCAAGTGTCTTCGATTATCTTAGAAGAATA
Source organism: Draba incana (assembly GCA_963576765.1). Lineage (NCBI taxonomy): Eukaryota > Viridiplantae > Streptophyta > Magnoliopsida > Brassicales > Brassicaceae > Draba > Draba incana. The sequence goes on along the minus strand of OY755212.1, from coordinate 8,821,939 downwards.
GAACTGAAGTTTTGAGTTTGCTAGCTTACCCAAATGGAGAACAGTAAGGTATTCCGTATCCACAGCAGAACAAGGTTGAGAAGCAAATCAGTTCTTCCAGTCATGATATGATTGTATATGAAGCAAATCTTGATATATATTGCTCGCAGGATATAGCATCCGATCCAGAAACCATAAAGATCTAAAAATAATAAGATTTGCAGTGAGACACTTTATCATTTAGAAGCGTTACATGAGAAACCGTCATTTGCAATGAAACCATAAGAAGCAAGATGATGAATTACAAACCGTCGTGTTTGAGTCCGAAATGTAGCATGATGAAAGAGATAGAGTGGAAGAAAGCCCTTCCCATCAGAATTGGCAAAGCCATGGCCATTGTACTCATGAGAAACAAGCTTGACGCAGCTAGAACCAACATCAGTCCGATCCTCGGTATAAACCTACAACTTCAACTTAATCAGAATTGTAAATTTTATACATGTCTTTATTAAGGCTCCCTATCTGTTACCTATCGTGGTCAAAATCCACTTGAACGGTGGTATCGTTATCGCTCTGAGATCCATAGAAAGTGACTATAGAGCCTTCAGCCATGGAAAACACTAGATACCATTCACCATGGATCTGGATCCCTTGTTCCAACAACGGTCTCACATTCTGATCTTCACGGTTTTCGAGCAAGAACTCGCTCAATTCGAGCCAAGAACTGACAGTGACAATCCACTTGTGAACTAAAGGTTCTGTAGCTGATTTAATAAGCTCGGCTAACCACTCGAGAACCCCTACTTGCACTAAGCATACATAAGCAGCCATTGAGCGAAAAATATTCCTTTCCTCATAGATCCTGCATCATGTATGCGTTTTTATTATATTAAAAACATTGTTGAAATAGCATGAACACTAGAAATGATACAAGATTTACCATAATTGGATGGGGGAAAACGAGGGGCTGAGGGAAGAGATAGACATTATTGGTAAGTGAACCACAAGCACCATCAATGACCCGTGGAAAGCCAAAGCAAAGAGAATTTGGCCAAGGTACAGCTTAGTGATCTTGTAGTTTGGATCACTGGCATCTAGTAGAAACCAAATCCGTTTCGGAATGATCTGTCAAAAGAAGAATTATGCGGTAAAGCTAGTTAAAAAGAGAGAGTCCTTTTCAGATTAAAAAACAGAGAAAAAAACTAGACTGTTACCTTGTGAATAAGCACCATGGAATTGAAAGCAAATAGCAAGCAAAGATTTCCAAACATCCAATGTATGATAATCATGAAGGGAAATTCTGATAGAAGCTCAAGCCTGTCGGAAATCGTCGTTCCCAGTATAGGGAATGTGCAAAAATCTAACCAGCAGCCAAGTACCAAAGGGAGTACACCAAATTTTAAACACAAGACGAAACCATCCTTGACCATAGATAGATTTTTCCATACTTTTACTGACAAAGTCCATAACAAGTATGGGACTACCGCTGCTATCATGAGGAATCCCAGTGCTAATCTCTCGGCTATGACTTGAATTGTGTCTCGGCATAGAGTGACAAAACTTCCAAGATAAGCAAAGGCAAGTACTACCATAATCATATATCCAACAATGACCGGTTCTTGTCCAAATGAGTCTCTTGAAAGAAGCTGCATAGCTACCTCCATACGTGGGAAAAGAAGTAGGAGTCCAAAGACAAGTTTTCCCAAAACAAATGGAAGCAGAACGCAGAAGAATGAGACATAAGTGCTGATGGCAAGAACCTGTAGAGATAAAAACATTTTCAAATCCGTATAAGTAAGAAAGATAGAAATCTGTATGATTCAGAAACGACAACCAATGTGATTCAATAATACTTACAGCAAATGCATTGTCATCAAGAAGGCAAAGAAACCTCCTGATTGCTCCAAATTCATGAAGTTGCGCGTGTAGAGGACGAACTACTAGTTCTTCACGAAGATCCATCATGAATGCTTGGAATAATCGATAACGTAGGAGATGAAGATGCCACCAATCACACAAAATACCCATGTGTTTCCACAATACAAGTCTAATTCCAGCAACAACTCCATGTCCTATGTCATTCGCTACAAAGTTCTCACGGAGAAGAGGCCTAAAGAGATGTTCAAAAATAAGCCTTATGAACACCAGCATGGTCATAACATAAGCAATCAAACCGTTGTACATGAACCCAGCCAAGAGAAATGCGAATTTCTCGGAAACTCGGAAAACTCTCTGATTCTCAATCGCAGTTTCTCGGCCCCAAGGATGCAAAGGAAAGCAATACGCGTTGAAGAGAATCACAAAAACCCAAGCAACCAAACGTAATGCTCTGAGTAACAATCCTCTCATAAACTCATTCCATGGAAGCCTCTCTGGTGCGTTCTCCGCATAAACAGGCACAAACGAGTAGCTACGCCTACACACCTGCGTTAGAGGAAAGATTGGAGATGATTTTCAAAACCATAACATGTATTGTGCATTTTCGGTCACGATTCTTCTAGAAACCCCAAAAGCCAAAAACCCTAAACCCTAAGGAAACCTCAAAACAGAGAAACGAAGAAGATTGAGAAAGAGAAGAAGAAACCTCGCACTGCTTGTTTCCACGGCGATTGAGCCAGAGAAGGAGACATTCCTGGTGAACGAACTTTATGGAGCCACGACAAGCACATGGATACCTCAACGGATTGTCTGGTCCTTCCGGCGATCGGCAGATCCGGCATACATCGCCGTCGTCGTCGTATTTGTCAGTTTCTGCCGCCGGAAAAGCTTCGCCATAGTCACCAGCTTGATTCTTCGCCGGAAAAACGTCCATATTCGGAATATCTACTCTCTAGTGTCTTCTTCACTTTCAAATGCTAAAAAGCTTAAAGAAGCAAATGTATTTCAAAAATTAAATAAATCAGAAAAAGAGAAGGTTGCGTTTTTACGATTCGTACTGTTTTTGTTTGTATTTGGCAGCACTGAGCCCAGCGAAACAGAAAGTTACTTTCTACTTTTGCTTCTTTAGTTACCATATTACCACTGTTAAACGTAACTTTTTATCACAGTAAATGAAAACACACTTTTGGCATTTACGACATAAAATTCAAAATGACATAACGTTTGCATTTTTAACGATAACGAAGTCAATTAGTAACTTCAATATTTGTTTCCATTTTTGCAAATCATAACCATGGTCTTAACATCATCCATATTCCATAATCCATACCACTGATTCTACTATATATATGTACCTATAACTGAAATCTAATCTCTACTCATAAGTCATAACCATTGGTTTTGGTCCTTGTTAGTACTAAAGATCTTCATTGAAATCGACCAGCCTCTCGCCGATTTTGTACCGATTATCAAATTCCACTTGGTGAAGGTAAATGATGAGATCACAAATGAGCTTGACACTGAACCATATGATGATCAAGGCTAGGAACGCCGGCCAGACTAACCGCTGGACAGTTAAGTCGACTTCTCTGGAAAATCCAAGAACCGGGATCAGAGACTTCACCACCACGTAAGGGACGCAAAGACTTGTTAAAAGTGTGTTTATAATCGAGCCTATAACATCTCGAATCAGCCATTTAAAGGGAAGTCGGTTGATTCCGACGGTTCTTATTCTCTGAAGCTTTTCTCGCCACGCCACAGTGGCGAAGGGATTGTTCCGTGCGAGCATAGTCTGAGAGAATAGAAACCAATCACTTCTTCCGCAATAAAAAAAAAAGTTCTTGATTGAAGAAATAATAATGATGAAAAATTTAATCTTACCAGTAAGATCCAGGTGTGAAAGATGATTCCACCGATCAACCACTCGTGAAGCAAGTTATATATCGGTGATTCGTCTAGCGGAACTCGTAATGGGATGGTAATCATAAGGTCGATAAGTAGACCAAGCAATCCCGGTATGACAGTGATCTGTTACATGGAATTTTGCAAGTTACACATACATCTCCATGGTAAATGACAGAAAATGGAAGATTTTGAATGTTCTTACCCAGATGGAGAATAACAGGACATTCCGTACCCACAATAGGACATGGTTGAGAAGCAAATCGGTTCTTCCCATCACGATATGACCATAGGCGAAGCATGTAATGATATATGTTCCTCGCAGGACACAATATCCAATCCATAAAGCACAAATATCTAAGAACAAAGAGACACTTTTAACACTGGAAGCATAAAACAGAGAAGCCAAGTGTATGAAGCAAGAAAAAGAAAGCACAAACCGTCATGTTTGAGTCCGAAATTTAGCATGAAGAAAGAGATAGAGTGAAAGAACGTCCTTCCCACAAGAATTGGTAAAGCCATGAAGGTTGTACTAACAAGATACATACTCAAAGCAGCTAAAACCAAAATCAGTCCAATCCTCAGTATAAACCTGAAACTTCAACTTAAATCAAATTTTGTACCAAAACAATCTTTTTTTAAATGCATGTGATGATATCAGTTACCTTTTATCTGTTTGGTTGAAAGTATCCTCTTCAGGGGTAGTAGTATCGCTCTGAGATCCATACAAACTTACCATAGAGCCTTCAGCTATGGCAGATGCTAGAACCCGTGGTCTCATATTATGATTTGCACGGTGAAAATCTTCTCTTCGTGGCACTCCAAGCAAGAAATCACTCAACTTGAGCCAAGAACTGACAGTGATAACCCACTTCTGAACTATGGGTTTGATGGATGGTATAATAAAGTTGACTAACCACCTGGGACCGAATAAAATTACGCTCATAAAAGCAACGAGTAAGCCAACCACGAAATCGTCCTCGTAGTCCCTGCATCACTTACAGGGTTTTAGTACATTTTGACCAAGAATCAAGAACTTAAAAACACTACGAGGTAAGATCCGGAGATGCTTACCCGAATTTGAGAGGCAAAAATGACGGGCTAATGAGAGAGATTGTCTTTATAGGTAAGTGAAGCACAATTACCACTACTGCACCGTGGAAAGCATACGCCAAGAGAATGTGACCAAGATGCAGCTTGGTGATTTTGTAGTTTGGTTCTGTGACATCTAGGAGATACCAAAAGGCTCGTTTCTGAACCATCTGCCACAAGGAATAAGATGAAGAAGCGAATAAATTTAATGATGCTTGAAGATGAAACAAAATATTAAAATGTTACCTTCTGGATAAGTTCCATGCAAAGTAAAGCAACTAACAAGTAATCGATTCCCACACCCCAATAGTTGACAGCTATGAGTAGATATTCTGAAGGAACCTCAAGCCTTTGGGAAAGTGTTGCTCCGGTTATCGGGAAAGTGCAGAAATCTAGCCAGCAACCGAGTATCAATGGCAGAACGACAATTTTAAAACACAAGACGAATTTATCCTTAACTGACAGTGAAATCTTTCTGAATCTGGTTGAAAATATGTTTCGACGCAGATTCAAGACACTTCCAACATAAACAACAATAACTGAAAATATAACCATATTCCCAATAGCTATCTCAGGTACATTTCCCAAAATCGAACTGTGTGGAAAACAACGTAGGAGCACTAAGACTGCTTTGCCAATCGAAAATGGTAAAAGAAGGTCGAAGAAAGACCAATAGATATTGATTGCAAGAACCTATAGAGATAAGAAAAACAAGAATCTGTTACTCAACACGCTAATGTTAATCCGGAAAGCAAAGGTGAGACTTACAGCAAAAGTGTTGTCATCAAGAAAGAAAAGAAATCTCCTGATGGCTCCAAGTTCTTGAAGCTGCGGAGTGTTCCGAGGAACAAACGCTAATGCAAGAGGTGTATTCTCAAAGATACGGAAGAATGATAAGCGTAAAAGCTGATCATGCCACCAATCACAGAGAATCCGCAAATAATTCCATAACATCAGCAGCACAGTTCCAGTAAAATCTCTATGCCTAAGACCATTCCCGATGAAGTTCACACGGCGAAGCAACTCGGGTTCCATCCTTACAAGCTCTTCCATCATCACTCTTAGAACAACTAAATGGGTGATGTCATACATGATCCTAAAGATGTAAAGAAGACCAAGAACGTTCGAGGACAGTTCAAGCTTTTCTAAATCAGTACCCTTGTCCCAAGGAATAAAGGAATGGCAATATGAGTGGAAAGGAATCACAAAGACCCAAGGTAGAATCAGATTCAAGAAACCAAGTGATTTCAGTAACATTCCGGTTAAGAATTCATGACATGGAAGTCTCTTTGGTGCGTTCTCGGAATAAACCGGAACAATTGAGTAGCTACGCTTACAAATCTGGAATTGGGGGAAAAATCGAAATTTAGGAACTTTTGAAAACCCAATTCGTTGCAGAAAGAAAGGGTTTTTTTTTACCTCGCAATGTTTGGTTCTACGGCGATTGATCCAGAGAAAGAGACAATTTGTGTGGACATATTTGAGAGAGCCACGACAAGCGCAGGGATGTCTCAATTGATTGTCTGGTTCTTCCGGTGAGTGGCAAATCCGGCAAGTGTCACCGTCTTCGTGTTTCGTTACTTCTGTCGGAATAGCTTCGCCGGAGTCACCGACTTCGTTTTCCGCCAGAGAAATCTCCATCACTCTGTGTTTCTTTTCTTCACTTCCCTTTAGCGGCAAATAAAAAAAAAAATTTTATATAATTCTAAGATAAATAACCTTTGTTAAAAAAAGTTATATATTAATAATGATAGCAAAGAAATAACGTTTATGATTGGGCGAGTGACGACGTATGGTTCTGTTTCTTACTTGACTTTTTTGACAGCTAGAGTGACTTTCTATGACCTATGTCCACGGTAAAAACCCAACTTTTTCATCGCAGTGAGTAATAAAGTGTTTAATTATATTTTTCCTTTTAAGAGCTAGACCCGCTGGAAATAGAAGATATTGTATATGATGAAAATAAAAATCAATACTCGATGACTAGAGTTAATAACCAAATTTTTAGAGTTTTAAATTCAAGGCAGAAGTGAGAAAAGTGGTGAACAAGTTTTCCCAAGAAAAGTAAAAACAAAAGGGTAAAACGAGGAGAGAGATCGAGAAAGTGATTGTTTTGTTTTCTTCTACTCATAAGATCAAAAACTGTTGCTTTTCTTAAACCTCAATACAAGAAACAGAGCTTTTGAGAAGAACAATAAGCTGAAAAACTCTCACATTCAAAGGATTTCAGGTGGTCGTTAAATAGACCTTACAACAATAAAACAAAACTTACGCAGCTACTCCTACACTACTAGAAAGGACTTAATCAATTTGAGCTAGTCTTGCTTCCACAAACCAGAAGATTTATTTGACTTAGTAATTGAGAAAACGTGACAGAACATAAACAAAGTTGCAGGTTTTGCAAGTTGAGTTGCAGGCCCATAACCAATTGGGCTATTATTCATCATTCCCTCCCGTAAACTGGAATTACCTCTCTTCCAGTTTATTCTTCACTACAACGAACACCTATCCTCCTTCGTAGCTCTTCAAACACTTCAAGTTTCACAGCTTTGGTCATAATATCTGCCATTTGATCTCGTGTAGCACAATAATCAAGTGAAATTGTTCCTTCTTTCACCAATTCACGAAGAAAATTATACCTTACATGTATATGTTTGCTTCTTCCGTGTAACACCGGGTTCTTTGATAACTTTATGGTGAAACTATTGTCGCAGAACACAGTGGTACCTTTTCCTTGACCACTTCCAACTTCTTCTAATACGTTTCTGAGCCACACAGTCTGACATGCTCCGTATGCTGCCGAGACAAATTCAGCTTCTGTCGTCGATAATGTCACAATTGGTTGCTTCTTTGACGCCCAAGAAATTGCTCCTCCTCCCAACATGAACACATATCCCGACATGCTCTTCCTGTCATCCACATCCCCAGCATAATCACTATCAACAAATCCGACCAGAGCCTTTTCTCCACCGCTTTTGTAACTGATTCCTAGTTCTTGTGTTCCTTGAACATATCTCAAGATTCTCTTTACTGCTAGCATGTGTTGTTCGTTTGGACTCTCCATGTACCTACTAACCAAATTCACAGAGTATATAAGATCTGGTCTTGTGGTAGTTAAGTACCTCAGGCTTCCTATAAGCTGTTTGAACTCGGTTGGATCAACAGGATCTCCACTCCCTGCCTTTGATAATCTATGGCCCGACACGATCGGATTTTTGACCGAGTTACAATCCTCCATTCCATATCTCTTCAAAATCTCATATGCATACTTCCTTTGGTTTATGAAAATGTCTTTTCCATCTTGTATGACCTCAACTCCCAAGAAATATTTCATTTGTCCCAAATCAGTCATAGCAAACTCCTCCATCATCGAATCCCTCAACCATAGACAAAGAACTTCCAGTGTAGATAAGATCATCCACATACAAGCTTACTATCAGTACATCGCTTCTCTCCTTTCTCACGAATAACGTATGCTCACAATAGCATTTTTTGAAACCTTCTTTCTCAAAGTATCCCTCTATCCGGCTATACCAAGCTCTCGGAGCTTGTTTTAATCCGTATAACGCCTTATTCAGTTTGTAAACCTTGTTGACCTCTTCTTCTATCTCAAATCCCTTCGGTTGTTCAACGAAAACATCTTCCTTTAGATCTCCTTGTAAAAATGCACTCTTGACATCAAGTTGGAAAACCTTCCACTTTTTTTCTGCGGCTAAGGTGAGGATTAGCCTTATTGTATCCCATTTAGCCACTGGTGCGAATACCTCATAGAAATCGATTCCATGTCTCTGATGATAACCTTTTGCGACAAGTCTCGCCTTGAATTTATCTAGTTCTCCTTTCTCATTGAATTTTGTCTTAAAAATCCACTTCAACCCAATCACTTTCGATCCTTTCGGCAAATCAACCAGCTCCCAAGTGTTGTTCTCTTTAATTGAAGAAATCTCAGCTTCCATTGCCTTTCTCCACTCTTCTACTTGAACCGCATCTTCAAAATACTCCGGATCGTATGCTCCAATGAACATCGCAAGAATCTCATCTCCTTCTTCTTCAGCTATAAGAATTCTTGCATTTTCAGTGACATAATTCTTCATCCATACAGGCTTTTGTCTTTGTCTTCCTTCTCGTGACTCGATTGGTTGAGTGTTGAGTTGTCTTTCTTCTTCTACCGCTCCTTGTTCTTGTTCCTCTGTATTTTCCTCAGGAACTTGTTCTTCATCATGACAAACTTCTGGACCCTCTTCTTCTCTTGTTGGTTCCATCTCAGAGTTTTCACACACAAGTTCATTCTCCATCATTTTTTCTTCCCATTCCCAGCCTCTGCTTTCATCGAACTGAACGTCTCTATTGATCAATATCTTGCCCGTTTCAGGTTCGTAAAGTCGATATGCCTTGGATTCTTTACTTATCCCAAACATGACGCACCTTGTGCTCTTCTCATCTAGTTTGATTCTTCTCTGGTAAGGCACCATTGCGTATGCTAAGCAACCAAATATCTTAAGATGTTCAACTGATGGCTTCCAATTGCTCCACTTTTCTTCTGGTGTTATGTTATCCAAAGCTTTTGATGGACTCCGATTCAGTATGTGCACGGCATACTGAACTGCTTTGGGCCAAAACTTCCTCGGAACAGACATCTCCATCAACATACACCGTGTCATATTCATGACGGTTCAATTCTTTCTCTCTGCAATTCCGTTTTGTTGCGGCGTGTATGCGGCCGTGAGTTGTCTTTAAATGCCAAATTCTTTGCAAAGCTCTTCAAACTCCCTTGAGTTGAATTCTCCTCCTCTGTCTGAGCACAAGCAAATTAGCTTTTGCCCTGTTTCCCTTTCCGTTTCAGACTTGAACATCTTGAAGCATTGAAAAGCTTCTGATTTCTCTGACAACAAGTCCAACACTTCCTACTGAAATCATCTATGAAGTTCAGAATATACCTCTTTCCACTTTCGGACGTCGGATTTATCGGACCGCATATATCTGTGTGAACAAGCTGCAAAACTTGAGTTGATCTCCACAAACTTTGCTTTGGAATTGATTCTCGAATCTGCTTACCCTTTAAACAGATTACACATCTTGCGTTTTCTTCTCCATGAATGAAATTTGGTAATCCATTTACCATCTTCTTCTCAGCCAACGATCTCAAGCCTTTGTGGTTAAGATGTCCAAATCTCTTGTGCCAAAGATTATCTGATTTTCCAATCACTTGCAGACATTTAAATCCTTCCATCTCCCTTGGTTTTCTAACAATTGCGAGAATCACAAACATTCGATCTTGTCATTGTTGAATGCACCACCATCTTCTTCTCTTGTTTGTGCCATACTTCACAAGTGTTGTCTTCAATGATGATTCTTAACCCCTTTTGCTGCAATTGACCAACACTAAAGAGATTATTCTTCAATCTTGGCACAAAGTAGACATCTGAGATCACTTGTGCTCTTCCATCGATCTCCAAACGTAGCTTTCCTCTTCCTTCTACAGCTATTCTTCGATCATCTCCTAGTTTTACGTTCTGCTTATAGCTGCAGTCTAACTCGATAAACCAATCCTTGGTACCACACATGTGGTTACTGCATCCTGAATCGAGAAACCAGACTTGTTTCTCATCTTTATCGGTTTGTTCAATATGTGCCATAAGAAGCAGATCTTCCTCCATCTCCATATAGTTTGCCTCCCTTTCCCAACTTGGACATTCTGACTTGTAATGCCCCATCTTATGGCACTTGTAACACTCAATCATGTCTCTGCTCGAGCTCCCACTTCCCTTACCTTGGTAACTTCCTCTTCCTCTTCCTCTGTTTAAATTACCACCTCTGCTTGTACCTCCGTCAGATTGCCAATATTGGCCTTCAACCTTCAAGACCTTTTCTTCTGCATCATCTTTAGTGAGATTAAGTTCATGAACGGTCAATGAGCTTTGTAACCCATCTACGGTTAAGGTCTTAACATCGTTCGACTCTTCTATTGCACATACTACATGTGTAAACTTTTCCGTAAGGGTTCGTAGAATCTTCTCCACAACCTTAAAATCTGGCATCTCTTCTCCTAGATTCATCATGTCATTGGTGATCTCCATCACTCTTAAGACATACTCATCTATCTTTTCTCCTCTCCTCTTCTCATCTCAAGAATTTCAAAGTTCCTCCGCAACCTCTGCAATTGAGCACTCTTAACTCTTTCATTCCCTTGATATTTCTTCTTCATCGAATCCCACAAATCCTTCGATGTATCTTTCTTCATGATCGTTTTTAGAATTGTCTTGTCTATTGATGCAAACAAGTAATTCTTCACCTTGTGATCCTTCACAATCCTCTCGGCACTTCAGAATCATGTTTGGTTCCGGTTGCGCAATTCCTTCTTCTATGAGATTCCACCATTCCTTGGATCTCAACAGGTTCTCCATGAGCATTGCCCAATGCTCATAATCTCCATCAAACTTTGGTATGATTACCGAATCTTTCTCACTCATCTTTCCAGCACCAGACTCATGTTGAGCTCTGATACCACTTGTTGCTTTTCTCAAACCTCAATACAAGAAACAGAGCTTTTGAGAAGAACAATAAGCTGAAAAACTCACATTCAAAGGATTTCAGGTGGTCGTTAAATAGACCTTACAACAATAAAACGAAACTTACGCAACTACTCCTACACTACTAGAAAGGACTTAATCAACTTGAGCTAGTCTTGCTCCTACAAACCAGGAGATTTATTTGACTTAGTAATTGAGAAAACGAGACAGAACATAAACAAAGTTGCAGGTTTTGCAAGTTGAGTTGCAGGCCCATAACCAATTAGGCTATTATTCATCAAAAACCATTAAAAAGGCTCTCTTCAATTGGCCAATTTTCTATTTTTTGTTAGGTCAGTAACAGAATTTGGTTTTGATACAGTAAATATGAATTATATAAGACATCAAAGTCTTTATTATCAAACCAATACAACACATGAATAAAAAATGATCTTCTTGCAAGTGAAGGAGTTAGCATCCAGAAAATGTAAAAAATAAATATATCTGAAACATGCAACTATTGTTTGGAACCAAGTCTCAAAACCAGAAGCAATAATACAAATCTACTGATCACAAGATTCACAAAACTAGTCGGAGAATGCGGAGAAACGACGACTTAAGCAAAGATGCTTTGTGTGAACAAGAGGCCACAGATGAGCATGACGGCGTATAAGCTAAAATCCATAGAAACCGCGTCCATTATCTTCTTCATGACCATGACCATCTCCAACGCGTTGCCTACTTGGTCCACCATGCCCTGTCCGTTCATTACTGTTTCTGAGTTTTCTCGTCTTGAGCCTGAGGAAGAATCTCCATGATGGCTCAGAAGAACCATTCCAAGCACAATTGTGACGTCGGTCAAAAGAAGCAAGAAAACAGGCCTGAAGCTTACTATGTTGCTTACGGAAGAGAACCCGAAATGAGATAGTATGACAAGAAGTGCGATCACGAGAGCTGAGAACATCCGTGCGTATACTGAAGCATCGATGGCGGCTCCAATGTGATTTGGAGTGATGGCGTTCACAAAACTAACCAAAGGAGTAAATGCTTGAGAAGCACCCAAATCTACTACTGATGGGTTTTGAGCCCTTGATGTTGCGGGAGACTGTTGTAGTGGTGTGTCTCGAGGATCTGAAGCGGAGGCTTCTGCCAATGTTTGAGTATACTTCCGAGGCTGGAGCGATTCTTCTCTGCTTTGATGGATGATATGATCTGTGTCATCAAGCATCGAAGCATCAGATACGTTTTCCTGCTGACTCGTGGAACCTGCGATTTCACAACCAGAATCATCAAAAACCGATAAATTATTTCCAGCGCTTTTCTTAATATGCTTATAAGAGATTGGAATCAACAACATCTAATTGATGCTGACATCTAGACATGCTTTTCCATGAAACTAATGACATCCATCAAGATTCGTGTTAAGAATATAGCAAGATAAGATCAACTCTACCACATCATACTTGTATACATGAATTCAACTCTGTAACTACCCAAACACATAAAAATCTGATTAAAGATTCCAATTTGATTTCTGCCTATGCTTCTACCCAATACAGTAATCGAAATTCGATTGACACAACAATCTTCCAGCACTTCACTCAAACTAATTGCATGATTTAGACTCTCTTCACCGAAACAATTACGGATATCAAACTTCGATAAGAACAATTCAAGGATGATAATTTGCCCTAGAGAGAGAGAGAGAGAGGGGGTACCGATTTCTTGAGCAGTAAGGATCTGATCACGAGGCGGAATCGTCTCCGGTGAGGATTCGTGGGTCCGGAGATGAGATTGGGAAAGGGAAGCGGAATCGGAAGAAGGTGGAGAAGAAACGCCGTTGATCTGACCGGTGATAAAGGCTAAACGATCAGATCCTCTTTCTAAGATCTTCTTCCTCCTTGCTTCTCTGCTGTTCGACGCCATTGCTACTGGAATTTTTGCTTGGAAAGGAAAACCAATTTCTTCGACGGAGGAAGAATATAGAGATAGTATGACGACGGTTACGGTTATTGCGGTTACGGTTTTTTACGGTTTTTTAACCACCAGTTACGATTAATATTTTTTGTTAACCTTAACTTTAACCATTTAAAATATGGTTAAAACGGTTACGGTTAAATACGGTTGCGGTTAGATACGGTTATGAGTATGATACGGTAATATTACGGTTATAATTATAATATTTTTAAAATTGAAGAAAAGATTATAAGTGAAGATTTAGAAACTTTATATATTTAAAAATTATTCTTTAATATGTTTTGAAAGTGGAATGATACTAAAAACAAATAAACGTTATTTTTATTCGTGGGTAAAACGATAAAAAACTTATCTAATCTTTTAATAAATGAACATTTTAAAAAACTATTTTTTGGTTGCACTACGACAAATTTAAGATCTAACAGAATTTTCTTAAAATAATTTTGAACTTAAGATTTGAAATTTGTGTTTGCAACCAAATGTTTTGTTTGCCTCCAAAATGTTTTGTGTTGTAAACATTCAATATGTATATACTTTTAGTTCGTTCAAAACTCTATTATGATTAAATCTATTTTTTTTAGAAAAAGGTAGAAACAACTCACGAGTAGATAAATTCTAGGCAATTATTATGCAGTTATAGGTACAATTAAAACCATAGGTATATTTAAATCTATTTTAGTTACGACTACGGTTAAAAATTTAAGGTTTTAACCTTACGGTTAACTGACGGTTTTTTATACGATTACGGTTAGTAATGGATACGGTTAAAAAAACCGGTTAATTTTAACTATTATAATTTTACAGTTAACGGTTACGGTTTTTAACCATTAAAAACGGTTACGAATACCGTTACGGTTTAAAACGGTACAGTTACGCTGCGAAATACGGTTACGGTTGTATTTTGGCCATGCCTATACAGAGAGAGTCCGAGACGCCGTGATAACGTCTGGTTAGCCTTTTCGTTTTAAAACGCGATTTTGAAATCGTATTTTGTTTTCCAAACGCGTTTTAAGAGTAATGGGCTTGAATGGGCTAATCTATGTGCGCCTAATGGCACTCGATTCTTGATTTATCGTGAGCTTGTTCCAACATAATCATTTGGTCTAATTTATTTATGAATCTGGTTTTTTTCCTGGCATTCGCTCAATCACAAATCAGGAGAAATTTGAAAAGACCAATAACAATCACATCGAAAAATAATCAAAATTTAATTATTCGAAAGCTAAGAAGATGGGAGAACTAAATGTTGACATAGTGACAAAATTTATTCTATACATTGCTTTTTCCAGTCAATTTTTTTCATATGATATGGAAGGTGGTTTGGAACGCTTATTGTTTGAGAAAACTATGGATTGGTTCATATTAGAAAATAGTTGTTGCAACTACATCACAGATTAAATTAGAAAGTTGCAGCAACTACATCGCATCGTCTTTGTGCTCCCTCATAGTTTTATTTACCACATTTTTTTAATGTAAATCCTTCATAAATTTTATTATTACGGACCAAACTATTGGCTCCACTTTACCGGCCATGTATTTGGTATTTGGACCATAAATTTGGCCAGTAGTTTACGGACCAAACTATATGGCTCCATGGTAAAAATGTTTTATTGATTAAATTAAAAATTTATGGTTAAATCTACTGAAATATGTTACATTCGTATGTATGATCATTTGAAGGTATTTCAAATCAACGTCTAGTCATATTTCATTTGTGCATGCGTATGCATATAATACAAGCGTAAGCGCAACGAGACTGAGCACCATTTTTGGTGAAATTCGCTGTCTATTTATTTTATTTTTATTTACGCCATGTATTTTACTAGTCCTAGCAAATGAGCACTAGAGTTCATAAAATCTATTGCAAGCACAATATCGAGTGAACTTTATAATGAAGAGAGAAAATTTACCAAAGGTTGATTGAGGACTACTAAATCGAAATACAAGAACTAGAGGGCTCATTTAGGAAAACAAAAATATTTGTTGGGGAAATTATTTAGAGAATTTGCATTGTAAGTCCACTACACTTTCACTTAGGCCTGGTCATATTTACCGAAATCGAAAACCGAACCCAAAACCAACCCGAAAAAACCGGGTTCGGTTCGATTTCGGTTTAGGGTCAAAACCCGAATGGTTTCCATAGGTGTCGGGTATCGGGTTCGGGTTTAACCAAAATACCCGCGGCTTCCCGAATTACTCGAAAATTCATAACACCTAATATTCCTAAAGTAGCATCTATGTCATTTCAAGTTTTGTTTCAATTGATTTTTGGTTTTGGTGTAATTTTGATTTCAATTAGAGTTCCGATTAGGGTTTTCTTTCAAGTTTGTCTCAATTGATTTATGGTTTTATTGTAATTTTGTATATGGTTTTCAGTTATTTCGGGTCAATTTCGGGTATTTGAGGTTAATTTCGGGTTATTCGGTTGCAAAAACCCAAAATAAACTGAATCCGGATAAAATCCGAATTATTTCAGTTTTTAGCACAAATCCGAAAACCGACCCGAACCCGACGCTATCCGAACCAAATTTTTATAAAACCCGAATAGTTTTTATATTCATAAACCCAAAAATTCGAAAACCGAATTATCCAAACACGAAAACCGATTGGTTAATCGAATGCCCATGCCTACTTTCACTGTTGTATTTTTCATAATCCAAAAGTAGTCCCCACCTCCCCGGTGGAATCTCCTCCACGGTACTATTATCATTCCCCACCTCCACTAGGCAAATCACCACTTCCTCCATATTATTACCATTCATTACCACCACCTGTGAAGTCTCCACCACCGTACTATTACCACTCTCCACCACCACCGGTGAAACTATCTCCTCCTCCTTACTACTACCATTCACCACCCCCATTGGTCAAATCTCCACCACCACCGTACCATTACAAATATCCGATTAGTAGAACAAATGTTAGAATGATAAATTTACTATCATTTTACAAACTCAAACCTAATAAAAATTCTTTAATCGTTATTTTCCTAAGGAACTACTACATCTTTATTTATCACCTAGTTCACACATTGATACGGTCCCTCTTAAGAACTAAGAGATTGTGTAAACAAGAACACAATAAAAGTTTCTTATGACACAAGTTACTACAATATTCTTTTTCCTCCCCCATTCCATAAGATAAACGTAACTTAAATACACAAGATATTTGTTCACAAAATAACTACCAACTAAACAACTAGAGAAACTTGATAATGAACGTGTCTTGAACGTGTCTTTGACAAATTAATCTCGGTTTACTCCGGTTATGATCTCATCAGAATCTGATATATATATATATATATATATATATATATATATATATATATATATATTTTCCTGATTCAGGAGAAATTGAAAAGAAAGTTTACAACCAAAAATAGGAGTGGACAAACAGGAATATGGGACGGGGTCTAACGGGAACGGGACTTATGGGACTAGAAAAATATGTCTCATTTATGTCCCATTTCAAGTTTGGAACGAGAACGGGATAAAACGGGATGGGACGGGAACGGTACGGGAAATCCCATAAAATAACCGGACTCAAAAATTAGATTAAACATTGCTTCAAATTGTAAATATGTATACAAGCTTTTTCAATTTATGAAAAACATGTTTAAATTAAAGAAAATTCAATTGTATTTCATAAAAGTTAAAAATTTAAAATAAAATAAAAACCATAATCTTCAAATTGAATCAAACTTAAACCACATTAAACCATATTTCATATTATCCCATTAAAAAATAGATATATGTATATATCCCATATTAAACCATATTTCATATTATCCTTATAATTTCATAATTTCATATATCCTGTATCCCATATTAAACTATATAAAAACCATAATCTTCAAATTGATTCATATATCTCATATCCCATATTAAACCACATTAAACCATATTTCATATTATCCTTATAATTTCATATTATCCCATAATATATATATATATATATATATAAATTTATATTTATTGTTATATCAAACAGGATTTTCAAATGAGACTTTGGGATATCCTGTTCCCGTCCCGTCCCGTCCCGGTCCCAATTGGGAATTGAAAACTTGTCCCATATAGGAATACGAAAAATATATGGGACGGGAATTCGGGGACGGACCGGGACGAGACGGGAATTATGCCCACCCCTAACCAAAAATAAACAAAATTTAATTATTCTAAAGCTAAGAAGATAGAATACGATGTTGACATAGTGACAAAATTGATTCTATACATTGCACCAATAAATAAAACAAAAGAAGAGTCTCTCTGGTTTTCCAAAAGGGCCACTAGTATTAAGAGAGCGTTGCCTCCACGCGACCACCAGAGCTTCTTCTTCTTCTGAGAGAGAGAGAGATGCAATCGCTGCAGGAGAAGGCGTCGCTATTGAGCGGCGTGGATCATGCCGACGCGTTCGCCATCGACGACTCCAATCTGTTCGAGAAGCTCGGTCTTCAAAGCTTCATCAACCTATCCACCAATTTCTACACCAGGTTCTCAATTTCCCTATGCTTCTCTTGGTTTTTGCATTCTGGATTGCGGATTACAGTTGAAATTTTGGGATTCTTAATTTGAAGAATGGAAGTTCAAATTAAATTTGGATAGTTTTAAGATTTGGCTTCGAAATGCAGATATGTGTTATATTCAGTAGAGATTTTTTTGATTTTGGGTAATGCCTTTACTTATGGTGGACTTGTGTTCTTAATGGAATTCTTGTATTTGAAATGGAGAGTAGGGTGTATGATGACGAAGAAGAATGGTTTCGATCTATATTCTCTAACTCGAAGAAAGAAGATGCTATTCAGAACCAGTACGAGTTCTTCGTTCAGCGTATGGGAGGCCCTCCTTTGTATTCTCAAAGAAAAGGTTCGTTTTTTCGCACTTTGGTTCTTTCGTTTAGGTTTTTATACGCTTGAATTGAAGATCACACACATTATACAATAGGTTAGCAATTTTGTATCTGTTTGATTGTATAACCATAGACATTAGAATGCACCAATGTGAGTTGGTTTTGACTTAATTATGACTTGGTGTCTCCTGAACTCTTGCTTACTCTTTGTGACTTTTATCATCTTTCTGTGTAGGACATCCTGCTTTGATCGGGCGTCACCGTCCATTTCCTGTGACCCGTGAAGCTGCAGAGAGATGGCTACAACACATGCAAAGTGCTCTGGACGATTCGCTTGACATTGACCAGGACTCAAAAGTCAAAATGATGAATTTCTTCAGGTGACACCATCTTCTTCTCTGAGTCAAAGGAAACTTAGTAAACTTTAAGTCACAGTTTGATAAACCTTTGGATTCTGCAGATATTATCGAACAAAATGTATTTAGTTTGCTGGCTTTGATCTGTTTCAGACATACTGCTTTCTTCCTTGTGGCTGGAAACGAGCTGCAGAATCAGAACCAGAACATTCAAGTTGCGTGCAAACACGCAGCCAAGAAGCCAACCGAAGAATAATTTAACTACTTTACAGTTACGCAGATTTGAGGAAATTCAGTCTTTTCCTGGAAAAGCTATGCGAGAGAAATAGAACTGGTCTTAGGCTCTCACTTGCAATAGCACTCTTCTTGAGATGGTCTTACACATTTTAAGATACAATGCACTTATGTTGAGTATTGTGAAACAATGTGTAAGTCATAAACAAAACAATAAAATTTCGTCATACACAATAAAAAACGAATTACAAAGTTCATATTTTTCGTAATTTTCTTTATTGTTTACTTTAGCTTATTTTTCTTAACCAATTTTCTCATATTTCTTAACCTATTGTGTAGATTGAAATTAATTATAAAAGTGAGAAGTAGGGCCCAAGTGAGAAGAAACCCTCCAAAAAGAGAGATTCCTCCTATTGTTGGACAAAGAACAAAAAGAAAACATACTACTTCACACTCACATATTCAACAAGAATATCTAATGTACACTTTGTAAATGTAATTCCATTATTCTTACCTTTTTTTATATTTGTTTCTTTTTCATTGTTTAATACTCATTTTATGCTATATATAAAATAATATATATACCCAAATCTCATATATAAAATGGTTTTACTTCTTTTGAGAAGCTAAAATTCCAGCAAGAAAAAAAAACACTAGTTGCTTAAATTAATATTTTTGTTAAAAAAATTTCTTGTATATTTTTTTTAAAGCAAACGTGGTTGTGTCATTCTAGTCAGTAGTGTAATGTGCTTTTTATACATTCGTTTCCGGCTTACACCGTATGAGATTTTAGTGTTAAGTTTCAAAAAAGAAAAAGAGATGTTTAGTGTTTACGTCTTTTTCACTGGTCGTCTCATATTCTCATGATAACATTATTTGGTATAATATTATTTACAACATAAATCAAGTTGAATACAAGTGAACTAATTTTGATCTAGACTTTAATCATTAACCCATTTTTCTAATCATAAAAATATTGTATTCTCCAAAATATTCGTTTGTAAAATTGAAGGAAGGATAGTGAAATTTACTACATTCATCATCTTCATGTCTCTTATAGTATTAGAAGAACTGATTTTAAAACAAACGAGATCGAGATTCTCTTGTTAAAAAGACAAAGATGAGTTCAAACTTTTTTAGAAATAGGAATTATATTTTTGTTAATGACACATAATGAGGTATAGTAAGCATATATTTTCTACGCATATTTGTACGATTTTAACAATAACTAAAAGCATACAAATTTAATCATTTTTAGTATAAAAAGTGGACCATCAAACCAACATCTATGACTCATATCCATTATAATGTTAACACTAGTGACATAAAAAAATATTATGCCAAAACCCAGATATTTAACATTTCTGAACAAATAATTTCATACAAATATCCTAGTTATGAAAACATTGTTTGTAACTTTGGATGTTGTCACAAAGCAATTTTCTTTCCTCATATTTTATGATAGATCAAAAACTCTTTCATTTTCATGTTCCTTTAATGCATCATGATGGTTATTTAGAATTGTTACATGATGCAATGTTATAAATAATATCATAATGCATATCAATGTTAGAAATGTTATCATATTATATGTGTTTACAACATTGTTATCATGATGTATTACATAATGTAATGTTATTATAATGCAACACAGTGTTAGAAATGTTATCATAATGCAATGTTATATGTGTTTATAACATTGTTATCATGATGCATTATATAACGTAATTTTATCATAATGCAATGAAGTGTTAGAAATATGTATTTTTTTATGTTTGTTGTGCGATACATGAAAAAAACTATAACTCAAAACTTAACCAAATAACCTAAAACTAATGATTATTATTTGGCCACATGGGTCAATTTTAGTTCGATACTTAATTATTTTTTTTTTTTTTGTTATTGAGCAAATTCACCCAAGATTAAAAACCAAAACAATGGAAAAAATCTTCTTCTTGAAAAACTAGAAATAGTGCAAAAGATTATTTACTGCTCTTCCGTTTCTCTTCTGTTTGCCGTCTGTTTCTCTTCTCTCTCTCTCCAAAATTTCACACAAAACAACATCCAAACCCTAGTTCTTCCCTATCCCTAGTTCTTCCCTAAATGGATCTTCGTGTTCCTCTTGTATTGGTGGTTTGTCTAGTATGCTGGCTAATTTACGTTATATTGATTAAAAAGTTAAAAAAATTAGATATGTATCAAACCTCACTAACACTACAACTTAAACAATCGATCAAGGTATTCATTTTCAAATTACCAATAATGTTAAAATTTATATGTTTCTTCATCATAATAGGAATACATCATGATATTTATTTAGAAAAATTACATAATGCACACAATGTATCATGATGCATTCTAATTCAATATTATCATAATGCAATGTTATAAATAGTCATAATGCATATTAATGTTAGAAATCTTATCATAATGCAGTGTTATATGTATTTACAACATTGTTATTATAATCATAATGTATACTTGAAGTTGCTTCAATTCCTGCATGGTAGAAGAGGACCTAGCGTCGTTTTCAAGGTGATGGTTGGTTTCTGACGGCAGTGACAATGAAACTCCGGTACCAGGACTGATAAAACTCTGGTGACATCTTCGGCTCTCAAAATCGTTTTCCCATAGAACGATAGTAGACTACGTCAAATAACTGACCCTATGAAGCTATGTGGATAATCTCTGACACTGCTTCCGCTGCCAATTTATCATTTCCGGTAGTCCTCTGAGCTTGTCTTACACCGATTAAAATCTCATCTGCAGATCTCATAAATACAACTGAATCCCCAGCCATTAGCTTTTTTTAGTAATAATTGAACAATGTCACATGTCTAATTAGGCACAAAAGTAGAAGTTTAGATCGGAAATTCAAATTTATGTATTTTTGGAGTATGTTTTAGCACAGTGACAAAGTTAAGGTATGTATTGAACATATGATTATACCTTGGGTATGAAATGGCTGACTTTCCGTGCTTCACACCAAACTCTGATGCAAGACCGGAATGCATCAGATGGTCATGGTGGTTGTCACTGGTTACCATCATAAAATACTTCCCCAACACCTCAATGACCACAACTACTCGTGTTGCTCTGTTTTGGCCCCTGAACCACCGGTCACCATAGTCATGTGAAATACATTTTCCAAGCATAAAACAAACCCTCTAATAACCACCTAATCCAGATTATCAACAATATAAAATATTAACATGTTACAATCTAAAATGAACTATATAATTGAAACAAACGCAGGAAAATCTAGAAGAAAATATCAAATCCAGCTAGAGAACCAAACATCAACCCAAACAAAAAACAGATTCAAAATCAGTCAACAGGAGTGAAACAATAATCTCTAGAGGGATCCACCTTGTACCACAAAGTTTCCAAAGAACTAACTGACTCTTTCATTCTGCAAAGGATTAAAAATGTTCTTGATATACACAACCTCTATAGGGGAAATTCTCCACATTAGTAGCACTTTTCATTAAGTTCAACTCAACAAGCATAAGAGAAGACCCTTCATTATGATAATCAAGCCAAATAAAGGGATATAGTGATTCTAAGCACATAACTACGAAAATCAATAAAGAAAAGAATGTAAATGCATGACCTACAAATTTTTCATCATGTTGTCTTCTTCTTCAAGGTGCATAAGCCTTGGGATTAGATCTAATTGGGTTCCTTCAACATTCGTCTTTCCCACAACAATATTCATCTCTCTCACCCTCTTCTTCAATCAAATGAATCTCTCCAAGCGGGACCATCCCTTGTGCTCGTTTTAACCGACTGAATTTTCCCCATTCTCGTGCCCTTTGCTTTTGCTTCGAGTTCCTTTCTCGGATTATAAATGATCTCAAATGATCAAGACTCATTCCTCACATAAGCATAAATTATCACTCTACCTATCACCTAATCGTTTTATCGCAAAGTTAAGATAAATAATCATATATATGTAAATTAATATATTAGCATAAAATAGAAAACAAGCATACATACGACCTAAGCAAAACCTTGAGGAGTATGTTCTAGTGAAGTTTAGTTTGCTTCAATGCTTTTATGCTCAAAAGTATCCTTACAGCACCAGGAGCAAGATTTGAAATGAGAAGATAGCAAACAAATAAGTATCACGTAAATTATTTTAATTGATCTAAGAAATCAGTCGTGGAACGAATGCAAAGGACTATGAGGGTTCTAACCTTAATAGTTAATATCATCAATTTCGCAACTAAACAAAAATAAGATTAGATACACCCCAAAAATTGTCGTTGAAAGGCAGAGGGAGATACATTATTTCACCGAGTAGAGCCTTGTGTGAGGAAGTGTGAGTAGCTGCATAATCTGAAAGGGCAAGCAAGGAGAGAAAACAAAAACGAACATGTTGTTACTAAAAGACATAAAGAAGGTTTCCATTCAGAGTGATCGATGAAGCAGAGAAAACATTTAGACCTTGGACACTTTATCTGATGCATGAAACACTTTATCTTGGACATAAATCTAGAAGATTATTTGCCAATTTGATCATACAATACATAATTGTAAAATCAATGGTTTGAAAAACTTAGTACTGTTTCTTGAAGATCTATTTTTGTTTTCTTTGCTTGCTAAAATCTACTATATAAATTAATCTGGGATCATACTTTGGAGTGAGGATGTTTCTTACAATGTTAGATTCTCTTGAGATGATTCCCAAAGCGTAGGACTTCCGGTGGATTTCGATTATGGGGAGAACGAAGGCAGTCTTTGCAGAGAGGAGATGAATGGAAGAAGAGGAAAAGTGTATTGAAATTGAATTAGATTTGGGGAAACATATCTTAAATCATGGATGAGAAGATCTGGAGTTGAACGGAAAGACGAGAAGCCGAGAAGACAGAGAACTGAATTTCAGAGTTAATTAATTTTACATAACATGTGGCATGTTTAGAAAAATTTAAATTGATGAGGTGTCAAGTTCTGGAGAGAGCATTTCTACGTAGATAGATTCTTTTCAATTTCTTTACACAAAATCAAATAATCAATTAATAAAATTATATCTATATACATGTGTGTGTATATATGTATATATATATTTTACTTGCATATAGCCAAAAATAAATGACTTCTTCATAAATAAAAACTCATTACTATGATAATTCAATTTTTCCGCTGATAATTATAGTTTTTATCTGACTTTCTAAATTAAATAATTTAAATAGATAATACATATGTAAAGAGAATTTTATTTTACGGAAAGAAGAATAATATAATATAAAATGATTTTATAATTCATAGAAAAGAAAAGTATCAATTTGGATTTTTTACCATTCACATCTATTAAAAATAGTATATATTTTGTGACCATTTTTTTTCTCTTATCCATATATCTTTTTTGCAATAGAAAGTATCTTAAAGTAATTTCTCAAATTGAGTAAAACCCATCATAATGAAATCAGATATATACAAAAAATACTTGAAAAAAACAAAATCTCCATATTAATAAAAATAAATATCTCCCAATACCTCTATAGTCTATATAAACAAAATGTAACCAAGAGCCTCAAGACACAACAACATCGAAGAGAGAACGACCCTAAAGTCCAAAATGAAGGTGTTCTCTAGAGATCTCCCTTCTACTGCATCGATTCTCTCTACCTATGCATCAATAATGGGATACGTCTCGATCATCAAACCAATGGTTCGCACGGTAATTCCACCCCCGGTACAAAACTTCGTCGTCTCTTATATAAAGTCTTTAGTCGGCTCTCGTTCATCGGATTCGAATCTTACGCTCATCATCAATGAGAAAAACGGTTTGAGGGGGGCAAACAAGCTCTATAACGCGGCTCATGCTTATCTCTCAAGCAAGATAAGCCATGATGCATCAAAGCTAAGGATTTCTAGAGACCGTAACAATAAGAACGTCAACTTACACCTATGCCCAGGAGGGGTTGTTTCCGATATCTACGAAGGTATTGAGCTTACATGGCGGTATTTAGCTGCTAGCAAGCAAACCACGGCTGAAGATGAAAGCCTCGAGCTGAGCTTCGACAATAAACACAGAGACCTGGTCTTGAACTCTTATGTACCATACGTAGAGAGCAAGGCAAAACAGATCAAGAACGAGAAGAGAGTTCTGAAGATGTACTCCTCAAGTAGCATGCGTCATAGCGGATGGGATTCTGTGAAGTTCGAGCACCCTTCAACATTTGACACGCTGGCTATGAATGATGAGCTCAAGCGTTGTGTGAAAGGAGATCTTGATCGGTTCATCAAAAGAAAAGATTTTTACAAAAGAGTTGGAAAAGCTTGGAAGAGGGGTTACTTGTTGTACGGGCCACCAGGGACTGGAAAGTCTAGTCTAGTGGCAGCTATGGCTAACTACCTCAAATTCGATATCTATGATCTACAGCTTGCAAGCGTGAATGGGGACGCGGATCTAAGGAGGTTGCTTCTCAACACTAAAAACAGCTCGATTCTTGTTGTAGAAGATATAGACTGTTCCGTTGAATTGCCTACAAGGTTGCAACCTGCAACCACAACCCCTGATGCTCCCAAGGTTTGGTTTTGTCTTGACAATGGTTATGTTTCATATCATTTCTTTTGCGCAACAATAAAAATGGTTCCTAAACAAGTTTTATGTGAATAGGGATCAACACCATTGACATTATCAGGACTTTTAAATTGCATAGATGGGTTATGGTCGAGTTGTGGAGACGAACGCATAATAATATTTACGACGAACCACAAGAATATGCTCGATGATGCATTAGTCAGACCAGGCCGTATGGATATGCACATTTACATGGGACATTGCAGTTTTGAGGGATTCAAGATATTGGCGTCTAACTATTTAGGCCTGTCTCACAATAATGATGACACTCATCGTCTTTACCCTGAAATAGAGCATTTGATGGATGGAGAAATTGTGACTCCGGCTCAAGTGGCAGAGGAACTAATGAAAGATGAAGATGCTGATGCGGCGCTTGAGGGTTTGGTGAAGGCTCTCAAGAGGAAGAGGTCAGAGTCTGAGAAGTGTGGTGATGAATCAAATAAGAAGACGAAAAGAATCGAAGAAGGAGAGAAGAATATCGAAGACATTGAGGAGACCTGAAAAATTATATAACCTCAACAAGACATTACTAACGTTTGTGATATTCACAAGTTCAAAATTGCAAAGAAAACAATAATAACCTCCTCTCGGGAGTTCCCTTTATTTTTTTTTATATTTAAAATTATTTATTCAAATGATTTATAACATTGATATTATTTAAATTTAACTTTAATATTCGAAGTTATCTAATTGCATTGTTATATAATTTTTAATCTAGTTTACATAAATTATAGAAAAAATATCCATATGCATACCAAGTCAATGAGAAAACTTTGAGATAAAAAAACTTGTCATAAACATTTTGGTTGATTACTAGTTTTAGTTTGATAAAACATATCAAATGTTTACTCTAATCATTGCCAAACAATCGATACATATTCGAGATTTATTTTTAGTTACTACAAACATTTTTATATAGTTATACTTTTCATTAATATTTTCTTATGAAAGAAACTTTGAATATTATTCGTTTTAACATTATATCATCCATTTTGAAAAATAAATAAAAAGTATTAAAATCAAACATGAGAGCCTAAACCCTCACAAATTTACGTAAACACTGAAAATAATACATAGAACCTAAACTCTAAATTCTAGCATTAAAACCTAAATCAAAATACAAACACGTAAAATTTGATATTCTTAAATAAACCTAGGCCAAATATTTTTTATATATATTAAAGTTGCTAAACCCTAGTATGATTGACTAAATCCTAACCACAAAAATAAAAATAATCATTAAAAATTATACATGGGCTCATTTGATGGTTTACAAAAATTGCATGGGATAGATAAAAGATTCAAATCATCAGTTCATCATGGCCTTTGTTCCATGAGCAATAAAATATCCACATTATGTCATTTATAGAATAACTTGATCGATTTGCTTTGTTTTTGTATCTACAAAAAATATTTGAAAGACATGAGTTTTGTTAGTTAAGATGTTTCCATATCCTCTCTAAATATCTATCGTATCAATCATATCTTGCTATGCAAGGCTATACAAATATTCTATAGAGAAGAGAGGATATGGAAACATCTTAACTAACAAGTTTACGGTGCATGGACCAGCTCAAAGTTCGGTTGGGGATAGCTATGTGTAGATTTGGATATCAAACTGACTTGTCTATTCACAATAACATACAACTAGTATTTGTACACAAGAGAACATTTAGGGCAACTATACATTAACCGTCATAACCTAAAGCCCAAATACATAAGCCCAATAATACTCCCCCTCAACACTACAAGAAAAAAAGGAAAATACCAACAGCCAAATCAGTTGGAAAGTCGTTGGAAAAGTGGTATTTCCAACGGAATTCCGTTGGTAAATTAGTCGTTGGTATTTAGGCGTTGGAAATCTGATCCGTTGGAAAATCGTTGGAAATTTCCAACGGATTTAGCAACGGATATTTTTCGTTGGAAATTTCCAACGTATTTCCAACGTAACTTCGTTGCAAATTTCCAACGGATTTTAGTTGCTATTTTCCAACGAATTTCCAACGGATTTTAGTTGGTATTTTCCAACGATTTACCAACGGATTTTAGATGGTATTTTCCAACGACTTTCCAACGGATTTAGTAGGTATTTTCCAACGAGTTAGCAACGGATTTCAGTTGGAAATTTCCATTTTTATTATTATTAAAATTAATTCCAAATAAATTAAATTCTCGGAATTTGTTTTTTTTTTAAAAAATTTTGGTTCCCAAAACCGAAATTATTCGCAAATATGAAAATTAAAACGTCTCAATAGAGTATTAAAAGTGAAGTACAATAAAAACACAAATTTTGTTCTTAAAACCCGAAACCGTGATCGAAGGTTCTTGAAAAAAAACCGAAAGAAGAACATATCATTCAAGTGTCTTGAGATCCATCCAATGTGCCGCCGCCTCCTGGGTTCGACGTCTGTGGGAAGGTCGGAACCTCGATATTCAGCTTCTCGGAAACGACCCCACGAAGCTAGTCGAATTGCGAAGATAGGTTGACCAATTGTTGCTGAGTGTTGCGGTATTGTTCCTGAGTGGTGCGGTATTGTTCCTGAGTTAGCCGGAGCTCATGTTGGGTACTCTCCAATTGTTGAATCGGTACATAACCAACTGGTGGAGAAATTGGCGTCGTCCGCCTAGAGGTTGCGCCGTGGTCGTCTCCGTATGAGCCATATCCGAACCGATATCCCTTCTTGACAGGAACCGTCTGCAATGGTATGTAATTAATATTAAGTTAGTATATTTATTTTGATTTATTAAATAAAAATTGTAAATGAAAGTTATTACTATATATTTACGTATATATACCTCATTGTACAGCTGTTGGATGTCCTCGGGCGTGAGCTCGTTCGAGCATTGTTCCGACCCTTCGGGTTGAGATTGAGCACGTTGGGACTTTAACTCTTCCGCTTTTGCCCTGACATCGGTAATGATCTTCTCGGCTTTTTTGGAAACTAGTTTTCCCTTTTTTTCGACTTACGGGAAGTCTCCAGGAGAGTGACGATGTCAGGCTCAGCTCCAGTCTCTATGTGCTGAAATATAGGGAAATAGATAATAAATATTAAATAGAAAATAATTGAAATTGAATTGTAATCGGAAACTTGTGTTTGGTGATTAAATACTTACAATTTGATTGGCCAGTCGCTTCATTCCACTCGATCCAAGTGTATGGGTGCCATTACCGTTCTCAATATCGGTCTTCTTGGCTTTTTTGCAACTCTCGCTCTTCATTTTCGACGATTCGGAAGTCCAAAAGTCAATGTACTTCTGTTGAATACCAAGTCCCATCCACACAGGAAACGCCGGCTTGCCCTTTAACCATTTCTCCTTCCATGAATTGACGTAGCCTTTCAGGTTATTCGTCCCAAATTCTTCGAATTCCTTCCGAGCCAGCTCGTCGTAGCGGTGGTCCCAGTTGTACCGTTACTGCCAGAAAAAAAACCATTAGTAAATTAAAAATGAGTAATTTTAATTAAATATATAATTGAAAAGTAAATAAATAATTTTTTTGACTTACCGCCAATTTGCTAAACCACTCGTCCCTGACATTAAAGGGGACTTTCGACCAGCTCGGATATGCATCGTGCCAATTCCCATAAAAGATTTTCCGAAGGACTTTGTTTAAGTCGTTCGAGTATCCGAACCTGAAATAAATAACATCAAGTTAGTAAACAAAATAAATAAATTGTAACAGTATGAACATATAATTTCATAGTTCATTAATTTTTTAATTACCATATCTTTTCGGCGTATGGGTTGGTTTTGATCGCGGGATCGAGTCTCGTCAAGTTTTCCCGACTCGGCGCATGGAGGACAGCATAAAGGTCGATATAAGTCTCGGGGTTGTAACAAGAAAATCCAGAGCCACTGAGTCCCTGTGCGGCGGTTGGTTCGGACGAAGACGGAAATTGGGTCGACGTAGGACACGTCGCCGGGCCTTGGGTCGATGTAGAAGGATTCCTTTGAACATTGCCAATGGTGTCGTCGAAAAGCAGATCACGAAGTAGGACGGTATCATCATGAGTCCACTCGGTTGTGTTGTATGCATTATTATCCCTATATTAAAATAAACATTTACTCAATTAATAGTAATGTCCAGCATAAAAAGTAAGGCATATAATTCCGATCCTAAAACTACAAAATAATGTAAACACAAAGTAAAACAACAACAATATTTTAAAAATTTTTTTTTTTAAAAAGGAGCCTTACATGGTTTTCAGCCGGAGGAGTGGAGGAGGGAGACGGTAGGTGTGAGAGGAGGGGTGTGAGTTCGTGCAAATGGGAGAAAAAATTTGGGGTGTATATAGTTTCCAATTTTCCAACGTATTTGCAACGGATATTCGTTGGAAATTGTATCCGTTGGAAAATCCGTTGGAAACTATCCGTTGGAAGTCGGTTGGGAATTAAATTTTCCAACGGATCTTAGTTGGAAATCCGATAGAAAATACCAATTCCAACGTATTTCCAACGGAAATATCAGTTTTTTATTTATCGAAAATTATCAATTCCAACGTTTTTCCAACGGAAATGTCTTTTTTTATTTCTATAAATTTACCAATTCCAACGTATTTCCAACGGAAATATCAGTTTTTTATTTATCGAAATTTATCACTTCCAACGTATTTCCAACGGAAATATCAGTTTTTATTTATCGAAATTGATCAATTCCAACGTATTTCCAACGGAAATATCATTTTTTTTATTTCTATAAAATTATCAATTCCAACGTATTTCCAACGGAAATATCTTTTTTTTATTTCTAAAAATTATCAATTCCAACGTATTTCCAACGGAAATATCTTTTTTTTATTTCTAAAAATTTCATTAATATTTCATTAATCAGAAATTTCTTTAATATTCGTTGGAAATCCGTTGGAAATCAAAATTTCCAACGGATTTCCGTTGGAAAACAGGAAGAAAATTTATCATTTCCAACGGATTTCCAACGAATATATCTGTTTTTTTTCCTCCAAAATTCATTAATATTTTCCATCATGTGGGTTTGTTTTTAAATTTCCTTCGGTTTCGACATAGTAAATAAATTTCCAACTTTAAAATAAATTTCCGACATTAAAATATAGGGATTCATAGTAAAATAAGTTTCGACATTATAAAAAATTACATATATATCTCATTAACTTGAATCAGAGGAGTAATTTGGTTCCGGTGCGGAGTCTTCATCTGAATCATAGTCACTTAGCTCGTCATCTTCGGACACCCAATCCTCTATAACATCGATCTGTCCATCTACATCTGCTAAAACGGGTTCTTGAAGGGATTGGTCAATCAGAGATAGGTCAGCGGCTGCTAGTTGTTGCAAGGGGTCTTGCTCAGTAAGCCCAACAACCCTTCCCCTCGGGTTTATTTGTTGAACTGTAACCCAAGGATCCCTCTTTTGTGTAACCCGCGGGTATCGGATATAACATACTTGGTCTACTTGAGAAGCTGTACAGAACGGCTCATATACAGGTAACTTCTTCGATGTATTCACCTCTGTAACACCGAACTTGGTATGCCTCACACCGACATTGTCAATGGGATTATACCAATCGCAACGAAACATTACGCAACGCAAATTGACTAGTCCAGGGTATTCAACCTCAATGATTTCCTTCAAAATACCATAGTATTCAGTTGAACCAGCGCGAACCAACACGCCATTATTCACAGTGACTCGCATCCTACTCGGCGCCTGAACCTGAAACACATATCCACGGGTACAATATTGTGGATAAGTGGATACATGCATCCCTGGACCTCTAGCTAACTCAACTAGCCAAGTCGGGAACCTTTCACCCAAGTTCATTCGATGAGATACCTGCGTCAACAATGATTTGTCAAATTCGTTAATACACATGTTACTAAATTTATCATTTTATTGAACCATTTCTTGCTACACTTACATGTCCCTTTAACCACAGGCTGAATTTGTCTTCTTTCAAGGCTTCCAACTCCTCGTCAGTTATATGTGGTCGTAAGTTCCTCATACCAACACAGAACATGCTACAATATACAAGTATACATCTTTTAGTTTAATAGATGGGGAATTATGGAAAATGTTTATATAAGTATCCGTCCAAAAAAACTTGAATTACCTTACGAATGGACCGAGTTCCTCGCAATTCGCAATGATATACTTATGAATGTGTGTGTGCTCCCTCGTGTCTAAGAATCTGTCACCCCTTTTACCGCTAAGGCGCCCTATTTGTTCAAACATATCAAGTACTGCACTCGGATATACTGGCTTTTCCCCCCCATCATCGTAACGGCCTGGTTTTGTTGCCTTAGTTTTAACTGTCCTCGGGAAGTAGTGCGCCGAAAATGCAGTGGTCTCCTCTCTGACTTGCTGAGCCGCTATTGAACCCTCGACCCTGCTGGGGTTCTTGACCTTTTTCTTAAGGTGAAACATGTAGCGTTCGAACGGGTACATCCATCGATACTGAACTGGGCCTCCAAGCTTGAGCTCACGAGGTAGATGTATTGGTAAATGTTCCATAACATCAAAGAACGACGGGGGGAAAATCTTCTCCATGTTGCAAAGAATGATTGGTATTCTTTCTTTCAAATGATTGACACCTGCTTCAGTATGTGTTCTACTGCAAAGATCACGGAAAAATGCACCAACACCGGCTATTGCCTCATGGACATCTTTTTGTAAAAGATGTGTAAAAGCCATAGGCAGTAGTCGCTCCATAAACACATGACATTCATGGCTCTTCATCCCAGCCAATCGTCCGGCGTGAGAGTCCACGGAGTTCGAAATGTTTGATGCATATCCATCTGGGTACTTCACACAAAACCTCAACCATTCAAAGAATTCCGCCTTTCCATCGCCATCTAGTCTGTATGAGGGTATTGGACCCACACCATCTTGTACATGAAGACTTTCCCGACAACACAATTCTGGGAGATCTAACCGACTCTTCAAGTTATCCTTTGTTTTCCCTTGAACATTGAGCACGGTGTTGATGATGTTGTCAAAAAAATTCTTTTCGACATGCATAACATCTACATTATGTCGTAGCAAATGATCCTTCCAGTAAGGGAGATCCTAGAAGATGCTCTTCTTGTGCCAATGGTGTTTGTCACCGTAACCGGATGCTTTCTTATGGTTGTTTCCTCCACAATCTGCCGTCCGTTCTACCTGTTGCTGGTTTAACTGGTGAAGGAGGGCTTCCCCACTTAACTCTGGCGGTGGTGCCTCTGGTACTGCTCTTTTTTTCCTGAACAACCTTTTGTTTTTACGGTAAGGATGTCGCCTATCAAGAAACCTTCTATGACAATCAAACCAACACGTTTTCCGGCCATGTTGGAGCTGAAAAGAATCAGTTTTGTCCCCACAATATGGACACGCCAACTTTCCGTGTGTTGTCCACCCGGACAACATCCCATATGCTGGAAAATCGCTAATAGTCCACAACAACACCGCTCTCATTTGAAAATTCTGTGACCTAGACACATCGAACGCTTCTACACCTTCAGACCATAGAAGTTGTAACTCTTGAACTAGCGGCTGTAGAAAAATATCTAGGGATCGCTTTGGATGATCAGGTCCAGGAATGATAACAGAAAGATAAAGATATTCTCGCTTCATACACAATGACGGTGGCAAGTTGTAAGGCGTCACAATAACTGGCCACAACGAGTACTTTCTTCCCGTCTTCCCAAATGGATTGAACCCATCTGTGTATAATCCCAAATAGACGTTTCGACTCTCACGGGCGAAACTCGAATGTAACGCGTTAAAGTGCTTCCACGCTTTTGCATCCGATGGATGGCTAATTTCCCCTTCCGGGTTGTGCTCTGCATGCCATCTCATCGCTTCCGCCGTAACTTCTGCTTGGTATAATCTCTTTAGCCTAGGCGCTATTGGTAAATACCACATACGCTTAAACGGCACTTTGGCTTTCCCTCCAGTAGCCTGATACCTTTCCTTATGACAAATTTTACAACTCGACCTATTCATGTATGTACCCCAGTAGATCATGCAGTTGTCCCTACACACGTCTATCACTTCACAAGGCATACCCATCCCACCAACCAACCTTTCGACCTCGTCATATGTCTCCGGTGCCAAGTTACCCTCCGGTAAGTAATCTTTGACAAATTCAAGTATTTGATCCACACAATACTCGCTCAAATTGTTATCAGTCTTTATGGCCATCATCCTAGTTGCAGCTGATAGAGCAGAATGACCTTCTTTACAACCTTCATATATAGGACGATTCGCTGCGTTTAACATTTCAAAAAACCTTCTTGCTTCACCAGTTGGTTGATCCTCACTTATATTTGTGTCCATGTTATCTATCCCGGCTTCCCGAAACACTTTATTCACCATTTCTATCGTCCCTATGGCCTCTGTCTCCATTGTTTCTGAGACCACATTGGACTGTATATCTGATCCGGATACATACTCAACACCCGCCTTTCTCCTACGTCTACGCCGTCCGACCAGTTCTACAGTTCCACTAATACTACCTCCACCTAGACTTTCCCCATGAGACAACCAATAGTAGTAACACTGCATAAAGCCGTTTCTATATAAATGCTTCCCTACTACACTAACCTCTAAAATTTCATCATTCTTGCAATTGACACAAGGACAGCACATCAAACCAGTTTCTTGTGGGAGCGGTTGATTGGAAGCAAATGATATGAAATCTCTTAGCCCCTGGTTGAATTCCCTTGTGTTTGTGTTACTGACAGGATCCCATTTATTGTACATCCACGCCCGGGCAATCACAATATTATTCATCGACGACATCCGAAAACCTATTTTAAGAAAATATTGTTGAGAAACAAGTTTTAAAAGTATAGTGGAAAGTGTAAAAGAATGAAAACTAATGGGTTTAGTTATATATATACAAAATCAATTCCAACGGAAATCCGTTGGAAATCAACATATGTTTAATGTTCCAACTAGTTTCCAACGAAACATATTTTTTAATTATTTTAATTTTTTTTAAATTTTCTAACGCCATTCCAACGGAAATCCGTTGGAAATCAACAACGGTTTAATTTTCCAACTAGTTTCCAACGAAACATATTTTTTAATTATTTAAAATTTTTTTTAATAGTTTCTAACGACATTCCAACGAAAATCCGTTGGAAATTTTTCCAACGGACAATTTCCGTTGGAAATTCATTGGAAATTTCCAACGAATTTTCCAACGGATTCGGTCGTTGGAAATTTCCAACGAATTTCCAACGGATTCTCTTTCCGTTTCTAATCCGTTGGTAAACCGTTGGAAAACTTTCCAACGGATTTATCCGTTGGAAATTCATCCGTTGGTAATTTCCCATTTTTCTTGTAGTGCAAGTTGGTGCGTGAAGATCCCGAACGCCCAACTTGGACATCAGATCTGCAAACTTTGGACGACCAAGAGCCTTGGTAAGAATATCAGCAATTTGGTCATTTGTACCAATGTGATGAATAGCAATAAGTTTGGCTTGAACCGCATCTCGCACAGAATGACAATCAGCTTCCATATGCTTGGTCCGCTCATGAAACACCGGGTTTGCAGCTATGTGAATGGCTGCTTGACTATCACAAAAAAACGTATTGGCGCAGCATGATCAATACCCAAATCTTTCAAAAGACGCTTAATCCATTTTATTTCACGGAGAGCCGCAGCCATAGAACGATACTCAGCTTCAGCAGATGAATGAGCTACGATATCCTGTTTCTTTATCTTCCAAGAAATAGGAGAAGTACCAAGCATCACCACAAAAGCACTTAAAGAACGACGTGTCAAAGGACATGATTGCCAATCAGAATCACAATAAACCGTTAAAGAGAGATCATTATCTGACTTGAGCATTATACCTTGCCCTGGCGACCCTTTCAAAAACCGAACAACCCGAAGAGCAGCAGTCAAATGACCTTCACGAGGTGTCTTCATAAATTGAGAGAGAATGTTGACTGCATAAGATAACTCAGGACGTGTATAGGTAAGATAAATCAGCCGACCAATCAAACGGCGATATTGTTTCGGATCAGCAAGCACATGACTTTTATCTTTACCGAGATTGTGCTTGGTTTCCAACGGAGTGTTGGCTGGTCTCGAACCTAAGTTACTTGTATCCGCAACAATATCCAAGGCATATTTTCGTTGAGAAAGAAAAATACCTTCAGGACCACGACTAACTTCAATCCCCAAAAAATACTTCAACTTACCCAAGTCCTTCATAGAGAAACACCTTCCCAAATACTCCTTAAACTTCTTAACCATGTGACTATGATTTCCACAAATAACCAGATCATCGACATAGACCAATACACGAAGCTCAATGCCATTACGAGAATAGGAAAAAAGAGCATAATCCTCGTAAGAGTGGACAAAACCAAAACGCAACAACGAGTCTGAAAGCTTCTTATACCAACACCGCAGAGCTTGTTTCAAACCATATAATGACTTACGAAGGCGACATACCTTATCAGGATGAGTGTGGCGAAAACCAGACGGAAGCTTCATATAAACCTCTTCTTCAAGATCACCATGAAGAAAAGCGTTATTAACATCCATTTGATAAACTTCCCAGCCATTTGTAGCCACCATATGCAGTAAATAGCGAACCGTTGTCATCTTGACAACTGGAGCAAATGTCTCGTCATAATCCTCACCTTCAATTTGTTTATTACCTTGTGCTACGAGGCGAGCTTTGTAGCGCTCAAGGGAACCATCCGCATAGTATTTAATTTTATAGACCCATTGGCTTCCAATGGTTGTCTTACCTTCAGGTAGAGACACAATATCCCATGTGTGAGCTGCTTCTAGAGCATCAACTTCCTTTATCATAGCATCATTCCACACTTTCACTTTAACTGCCTCCTTGAAGTGTTTTGGTTTGACAGCAGTTGTGACAGCTGTAAGAAAAGCACGGTGTGCAGGCGAGAAAGCATCATCAGAGATGTAATCAGATAAAGGATAGAGAGACATACCTGGATCCGTTGACGAAGACTCACGATTGGAAGCGGGAAGAGCGTGTAAAGATGGGGGGTTTACTTGAGAATTGTAGGTAATATATCCACGAAGACGAACATTCTCCTGGCGTTGTCGAAGACCACGACCCAATTCTTCAATTTCAGGAGAAGAAGATTCAGCAGAAGACGACGTTGAATTCTCTGGAGAAGCCGGCGTCGATTTCGCAGACTCAGACAAAGAAGAAGATCGATTCTGGGTAACAGGTGAACCGGGCTGGTTCAATCCAGCGCTAACCGGTAACTCGGTTTGATTTAAGTTATTAACCAGCTGGTCTGGTTCGATAACTCTCTGCAACGACAAAGCATCGGACGATGATGCAAACTCGACTGGGGCAGGGGACGCCGGAGACTGCTCATCAGCGGAGAAAGTCCTGGAGTTTTCCCGCGATGATGGAACAGGATTCGACAGCGAACTCCCCCTGTCCGAGACACTCCCCCTTTCTGAAATAGGCACAATCAGCCAGTCATCATCAAGTGATTCGTTGGAAACCGGAATTGACGGCGTCGACATTGATGGTTGAGCAAATGGAAAAATGTCTTCACGGAAGACAACGTCTCTTGAAACCAGAAATTCATTTTTCTCCATATCAAATACTCTCCACCCTTTCTTACCAAACGGATACCCCAAAAATATACACGATCGACTACGAGAAGAGAATTTGTCTTTACTCCGATCAATGTGATGAACATGACAAGCAGATCCAAAAACACGCAACTGATCATATGACGGTTTTTGACCATGTAGAATCTCATATGGGGAACGACCCTTATGAATTGGAGTAGGAGTCCGATTTATCAAATACGATGCCGTTAAGATTGCTTCTCCTCAGAATTTAACTAGAAGCGATGCTTGAAATAAGAGAGCACGCGCAACATTCAAAATATGACGGTGCTTACGCTCTACACGCCCATTCTGTTGGGGTGTTCCGACACAGGAAGTCTGATGTACCATCCCATGTTCACGAAAGTAAGAAGACATACACATGAATTCCGTACCATTGTCACTTCGGACCACTTGTACTGATTTACCAAATTGTTTTTCTGTATACGCAAAGAAATTTTTGAGAACTTGTGGAACTTCAGATTTCGCAAGTAAAAGATACGTCCAAACTGCGCGTGAAAAATCGTCGACGATGGTGAGAAAATACACAGCACCACACGAAGAAGGAACTCGATAAGGACCCCAAACATCGCAATGAATCATGGAAAACAATCACTCGTTTTATTAAAACTTTCAGGAAAAACATCTCTTGTCTGTTTTGCTCTTAAACATACATCACATGATTGAGAGCTAGATGAATTATTAGAAGAAAACACCATAGGTAAAGCCAAAAACACATGAAAACCAGGGTGTCCTAACCGCTGATGCCACAAGCATTGAGACAAAGTCGC
The DNA here is from genome assembly GCA_963576765.1 of Draba incana. Taxonomy (NCBI): domain Eukaryota; kingdom Viridiplantae; phylum Streptophyta; class Magnoliopsida; order Brassicales; family Brassicaceae; genus Draba; species Draba incana. The sequence goes on along the minus strand of OY755212.1, from coordinate 8,784,214 downwards.
AGAAACCTGATGAACACGAGCAGACACAACATCCGTCAAATAGTAAACCCCATCACGCTCTTCACCGGTTCCAATCAGAGTCCTCGAAAAACGGTCCTGTAAAACACACACAGTGTCAGTAAATGTGGCAAAACAACCAGTTTGCTTCAAAATCTTCGAAACAGAGATGAGTGTACAACTCAAAGAAGGAACATATAACACATTTAACAAAGACAATGTGTTAGTCAATGGTAATGTACCCATACGATCAGCAAACGTCTTGCTACCATCTGCAAAACCGATGATACAATGTGGAATAGGAACAAGAGAATGCAAGAGAGAGAGAGATTTCCCGTCATATGATGAGAAGCTCCTGTATCCAAAATCACATCTCCAAAATCATTCTTACCCGACAACTTATCATAATTGGTACTTCCAGACCCACTCTTTTCATTGATCATCTGAGAGAGCACTCGCCATTGATCTTGAGTAAATTCAGGAAAACCCGAAGGATTAGAGCTTGTAGCATGTGCTACAGAAGCTTGACTTTGACCACAACCAGAAAAGCTTGAGCCACGTCCTCCTCTTCCTCTTGTGTAAGTACCACGACCACTTCCACTCTTTTCAGATTTTTCAGTAAACCACTCAGGAAACCCAATTATTTGCCAACAGTCTTTCTTCTCATGTCCACTGCGACCACAATGAGAACACAAGAAAAAACGAGATCGAGCTTGAGACGACACAATCGAATCGGACCTGACCTGAGAGGAGGCACCACTTTCCCGTCGAGCAACAAAACCCACAACTTCTGAATGCTATTCTTTGGCTCGTACCGAAGCAAATCGTTGCTCTTCCCTAACAATCTTCGAGTAAACTTCACCCAGAGAAGGAAGAGGATCTGCACTCACCAAACTTTGACATAAACCACCAAAATGTGCCTCATCGAGACCCATGACGAATTGCTGAACCTTTTCTTCTTCTCGTTCTTTTGATAGAGTAGATGCCGCTCCAGAAGAACATGTAGGTAACGGCCTGTAAATCTGCAACTCCTCCCAAAGCTTAGCCAGGCGACTATAATACTCAACAACGGATTGACCATCCTGACGACAACAAGCCAACTGTGTTTTCAATTGATACACACGAGTTGGATGCCCGACGGAGAACCTCTCCTTAAGCTCTTGCCAAAGAAGACATGCATCGGATATGAAAGTAACCGAAGAACGTATCTTTGGTTCGATAGACGACCTTATCCATCCCACAATCATTGAATTGACAGTTAGCCAATTCTCCAAATCTGCACTCCCAGGAAGAGGACGTAACAAGCTTCCATTGATGAATTCAGTCTTCCTCTTTGCTTGAAGTGCATTAAACATGTTAACCGACCATTCATTGTAATTATCCCCATCCAGAAGAACAGGAGTAATCACAGCACCGAGATTATCCGAGCTAAAGAGAGTGTAAGGAGTTGCTTCTGAAGCACGTTCAGACACAACGAGGGAACTTGATGATGACTTTGTCATAGACGACATGGACGGCGAGCTCATGGAGGACACGGACGAAGAGCTCATGGACGAGACAGTGAACGTTAGAGACAACGATGATTCTGACGATGGGGAAGTCATGACGGCGGCCACAAGATACAAATAACGAAATTAGGTTTTTATTTTTTTTTATTTTTTTGATCTTAGCTCTGATACCATGTAGATTTGGATATCAAACTGACTTGTCTATTCACAATAACATACAACTAGTATTTGTACACAAGAGAACATCTAGGGCAACTATACATTAACCGTCATAACCTAAAGCCCAAATACATACGCCCAATAATACTATGTTTTAAGCTCTCGTGGTTTCTCGATGTCAAATAGAGGCGATGGATCTGTCTAAACGACTACTACATTTATGTAGAGATGGTTTTGGTAGCTTTCGTAGCTTAGGAATGACGCTCATAGGCGGCTTCTTGGACTGTCTAAAGAGGTCTCCATGCCGCCAATTGTGAAATGTTTGTCGAAACGAGTGCGTTTTTGTGTTAATCCTTCGAGAAGCTGTAAGCGCTGCTACAAACGCGTTTGAGGGCGGTCTCAGGTAGATGTAGCTCATGGCAATGACAATGAGAATTCGTGTTCCAACGAATGATGACAACAATACAAATTTCAGATCTTAGGGGATGTTATTCAATAGAAGAATTTTATTGATTTTGAGAGAATTATATTTTTCTAGAGAATTCTAGTGTTATTCAATTGATTAAAATCTCAATTCTTTTAAATTCTTGTGTTATTCAATTGATTAAAATCTTAATTATTTCATATTCACGTGTTATTCAATTTTTATACAACTTTTATTCTTTCTGTTTTCAAAGAAATTTAATAGAATTTTTTTAAAAAAATGTGAAGAACCAATTCCTACCATTTTTGCTATGAATTTGATGAGAATCTATTAATTCCTCTACAAAATGTTATAATCATTTTTTTGAAAAAAGCATATTGTATACTACTGTTAAGCGACCAACGGCAAAAAAGTTTTGAAAAACCCAAAAAAGGTACCTACACCAAAATCGGTTCAAATTGAAATAAAAATAAATAAAAATTGAATAAAGGGTTTATTAATGTACATAGACCTTCTCTGTATAGAAGGGAAATCAAAATTCAAACGCTACGGATTCTATTTTCTACATCGGCCCCTGCATCTGGGCTCTCCTCACTCCTCCGGCGCTCAATTCGCCGATTAGGGTTTTTCTCTTCAGATCTCCGCCGATTCTTCTTCTTCTTCTTCTTCTTCTTCCTCCGCCCATGGACTCCGATTCCTCAAAATCACGAATTGATCAGGTTCGCTTCTCGATTTGACTTAATTTGTCTACACGAATTGTAGACCTATGTCGATTTTGTACTTCTTCTTCCTCTCTTTCTCGTTCTCTCTCTCTCTTGAGTTTGAAATATCTGACCTTTATCGATGCCAATGTAAATTCTTCGATTCGTAGGATTGTTTTTGTAAAAGACTCATAACTTTGAATTGAACCACATTTTCTCTGAAAGAAGTCGAATTTAGAGGCGGAATTGTTAAAAAGATGTGCTTTTTAAAAGTTTTGATAGATGACAAGTGGACTAAACGAAGGGTTATTGAAGAAGCTTGAGTGTATTTCTACTGACTGATTTTTTCCTGTGTTGCTTGTCACTGTTCTACTAGTTTTATGTTTCGAAGAAGAGGAAACACCAGTCACCAAATTTAAAGTCTGGAAGAAATGAGAAAAATGTGAAGGTAACAGGAGAAAGATCTCCTGGAGACAAAGGTACTTTGGACAATTACTTGAAAGCCTCTCCGGGTGACAAGAACACTACCAGTAATGGGTTGCAGGCAAGGCAGGAAGCGTTTACAAAAAAATTGGATTTTGAGGCTTCAGGCCCTTCTGCTGGTGAAAGTATACATCCACACCTGCCTAAACCGGTAACTGCTGAAACTTCGGAAGGATTTGAAGTGTGTTTGAACCAGAATGGATCTCAAGTTTTGCATAAAGAAGGTGTTGCTACAGCTGAAACTCATGCAACCGATGGTTTGCTATGTGCTAACCAGAAACATGATTCAGATCTAAAAGACTTTGCCACTGGTTTCTTGTCCTTGTATTGTAGGTAATATGCTTTTAAACTTTTGATTCTTTCCATGATCATCAAGGAGTTAGTTGGTGAATCATCCATTCATGTATTATGTCTGACTAGTCAATTGTTCTGAAATTTTTGTAATTTTTTCTTGTATGCTTTGTGCAGTGGAGTGAAGTCTGTTGTTGGCTTACCTCCACACAAGAAGGCAAACGATCTGAAGCGTCCAGGCAGTTCATCATTAATTGCCCATGATATACAACTTTCTCATAAGAGGCGTTGTGGTTCCGAAAATTCACCATCACTGGATGAAATTTCCAGGTGTAAGCCTGGACCACTCGCTAATATTGCTGATAAAAGAGATAAATCTGTTTCAGATCCGACAAAGAAGGTACAACTGGAATCAACAGTCCTGGTTGCTTGTCTTCCTGCTAAAACTGATTCAATCTTTAAATTAGTTAATGTCTGTGCTCTTGATATATTCACAGATTACAAGCAATGAGTCTTTTGAAATTCCAATGGGCTTGAGGAAGTGTACTAAGGCACCAGAATCATCATCGGCTCATCCAACTGAATGCCACACGCCTGGATCAGCAGTCAAATCATGTCATGTTGGAACACCTAAGTCTGGAAGTGGTAGCTCAATGTTCTCACCTGGAGATTCTTTCTGGAATGAAGCATTTCAAGTTGCTGATGGTTTGTCAAACCCAACTGAGAATTCTGGTTCCGTAGAAGCGAAAGATGGAGGTCAACATGAAACTATACTTTCATGCAGCAACGGAACAGATAATTGCAGTGACAACTTAAAGAGAAGTTTAGATTTAGATGAAAGCAGAGTAAAGGATAAAGATGGCATTGGTTATTCAAAGGTCGTGGAGAAGCAAGGGAGAGATTTTAGTAAAGAGGTATCTCCACTCCCTGTCAAGAATCTGGAACTTTTGTTTCAAGATAAAAAAGCAAATGGGGGTAGCCAAGAGCAATGTATTGCATTTGATCAAAATAACATTACTCGAGGACGCAGTAGGATCTCTGAGTCTGCTTTTGTTGATAATAAAGGACGTGAAACTTTTGATGTTGCATATAGTGCTCAGGCAGATAAAAATTTGATAGGCAACATGAGGAAATCAGCTGATTCTAGTGAATCTGAAGAAAGTCATACTCCTTCAAGCTCTCATCGTAATAAAGATGGTTTAAGTCTCAGCACTTGGCTTCCCTCAGAAGTTTGCAGCGTTTACAATAAGAAAGGAATATCTAAACTCTATCCATGGCAGGTACATAACTGTTAGTTGATGTGTGTGCTGTTATTTGTCAATTATTTTTAAATCTACCGCTGATCGATATGTTCATAGTTCATACTCTTATAGAAATAGATGTTTATTTTCTTTTCTATTGCACTTTAGAAAGTGTGAGTTCAGTACAGCTAGTATTTGCCATCCAATGTTAATCTGCTCTTCATGCATTGTTCCTTTCCTTGCACTTATCATACTATTTATGCAATGGTTGTACATACAATATATGTTGGTTATCTTCTTTTTATATGCATAACTGATTGGCACTTTTTATCTCGACCATATTCTTAATTTTGTATCTATACTTTCTTATTTTCTGCCTTCCTTAAAGAGGGATTTTATTCCACAGCTATTCTTCTGATACACTTCTATAGCATATTAGGTCGGTATTACATCTGAAAGAACTTACTATTTTTTCTTATATGCCTGTTTGTGTGTATGCTATTGCTTCTGACGTCCTTTTCGTTGGCTGAATACAAATTGTTATAAATTTTCTAGGTCGAGTGCCTTCAGGTAGATGGTGTTTTGCACAAAAGGAATCTGGTATATTGTGCTTCTACAAGGTATCTTCATGGTTGGCTATGAATCTGCCAATTCTAAGTTTTTTTTTCCATACATTTTCTTCGGATCCTTATAGCAGTAATATTAATCTCACTAGCATTCTATCTAATTATGTTTAATTTCAAAACCATGGTGTTTGTGCAGTGCTGGTAAAAGTTTTGTTGCAGAAGTCTTGATGCTGCGCCGGGTCATAACAACTGGAAAAATGGCATTGCTTGTGCTACCTTATGTATCCATTTGCGCTGAGAAGGTTTCTTTTGTTATTCTCTTTAAGCATCCTACAATATTTTTAATATTACTTTCTGGTAGCTAATTCTTATAACAATTGGGTGCAGGCGGAACACCTTGAGGTCCTTCTTGAACCACTTGGTAAGCATGTTCGTAGTTACTATGGAAATCAGGGTGGTGGAACACTTCCTAAAGGCACTGCTGTGGCTGTCTGCACTATTGAAAAGGCAAACTCTTTGATAAATCGCTTGCTTGAAGAGGGTCGTTTGTCTGAACTGGGGATAATTGTTATAGATGAGCTACACATGGTATGGTTTTCACATTTCTTGTCTGTATGGATCTTGGATAATAGTTACCAACTGTCTGACACTATTTTTTTCTTTCCGTACTCTTATCTTCGAATACTTTATGATGAATGGATTAAGAGGAACCTATTGCTCATGGTTTATACAGGTGGGGGACCAACACAGGGGTTATCTCTTGGAACTTATGCTGACAAAACTTCGTTATGCTGCCGGTGAAGGCAGTTCAGAATCTAGTAGTGGTGAGAGTTCAGGGAATAGCAGTGGCAAGGCTGATCCTGCTCATGGCCTACAAATTGTGGGTATGAGTGCTACAATGCCGAATGTTGGAGCAGTTGCTGATTGGCTTCAAGTAAGACAACAAAATCACAATTTGATATATCACTCAGTTGCATGACACTTCTCTTTGGAAATATGGGTATTAATAGATAACTGGGTGGACCTGAATGTCTGTGGGAATTATAAGAACTTGATATTTATGAAATGGCGCAGAATACATTGTTCATGATTGTTAATAAACATTACGTTTCCTGTAAAATCAAGACCTATATATCTGCAAATATATAACCGATGATGATAGTGTTTCTGTAGTTGTTACTTTCCGGAGCGATTGTTTTCACCTCTATTGAAACTCTCTTTAAATTCATTGTGGTCTTTTTAATCAGAAATCTTATTGTGGGTTTCTATGTTGAAAGGCAGCTTTATATCAGACAGAGTTTCGACCAGTTCCGCTAGAGGAGTATATTAAAGTTGGTAACACCATTTATAATAAAAAGATGGAAGTTGTGAGGACTATACCAAAAGCTGCTGATATGGGAGGAAAAGACCCAGATCATATCATTGAGCTTTGTAACGAGGTAACGGGTTTTGCGAGTTACAGTCCTAATTAAGTTCTTGCATTTGTTCAATAAGTTTTTGGTTAATCATGTACTCTTATTTGGTTTAAGAAGGAAAACTCATTTGTTCAATTTTTATGATCCAGATTGTTCAAGAGGGCAATTCAGTGCTGATATTTTGCTCGAGTCGAAAAGGATGTGAATCAACCGCTAGGCATATTTCAAAGCTCATTAAAAAAGTGCCGGTAGACGTGGATGGTGAAAATAGTGAGTTTATGGATATCAAATCTGCTATTGATGCCCTGCGAAGGTCTCCGTCTGGTGTAGATCCTGTATTAGAAGAAACTCTTCCATCTGGGGTTGCATATCACCATGCTGGTCTTACAGTATGTATACAAATCCATTCACCATATATGTTTTCTTGCAAAGGGAATATATCCAAATGGGCAAATAAGTTTAATTGTATTATGGGTCCCTTGTATTACAGGTTGAAGAAAGAGAAATCGTTGAGACCTGTTACCGTAAGGGTCTTGTACGTGTCTTAACAGCTACATCCACTCTGGCGGCTGGGGTTAACCTGCCTGCAAGGAGAGTCATTTTTCGTCAACCAATGATTGGCCGTGATTTTCTGGATGGAACAAGGTACAAGCAAATGGCTGGTCGAGCTGGGCGGACTGGGATTGATACAAAAGGAGAAAGTGTATGTTTATACTTTATTTAAATTGATGATCCTACAATTTCTGTTTCAGTTCTTCATGGTGGAATTCCCAGACATTTTTGTTCTTGTTTGGAGTGGTCAATGGTTGAGGCTTTTGATTCGTGTTCTAATTTTAATTTTCTTTCCAGGTGCTGATTTGCAAACATGCAGAACTCAAGCGAATAATGGCACTTCTTAATGAGAGCTGCCCACCTTTGCAGTCTTGTTTATCTGAGGACAAGAATGGAATGACTCATGCAATATTAGAGGTTGTGGCAGGTGGAATTGTTCAGACTGCCAAAGATATTCATCGCTATGTTAGGTGTACTCTTCTGAATTCTACAAGGCCCTTCCAAGATGTGGTTAAATCAGCACAGGATTCTCTTCGGTGGCTGTGCCACAGAAAATTTCTTGAGTGGAATGAAGAGACAAAGTTATACACTACAACACCCCTTGGACGTGGATCTTTTGGCAGTTCACTCTGCCCAGAGGAGTCACTTGTAAATTAATCTGACCTTCTATGATTAAAAATGAATTTTATATAGTGTTTAGTTAGCATGCTTGACGTGTATGTAATTGCTGTTGCTGCAGATAGTGCTGGATGACCTTCTAAGAGCACGTGAAGGGCTAGTTATGGCTTCCGATTTGCATTTGGTCTACTTAGTCACACCAATTAATGTTGGTGTTGAACCAAACTGGGAATTGTATTATCAACGGTTCATGGAACTGTCTCCTTTGGAACAGGTAATCTTACATTATTATGTGTTGATAAGCTAGAAGTATGTTGTCAGATACCTTCTTCCCCTAAATAGACTATCTTGTTTTGCACAATAGTTAGGCATTGTCTTCATCCTTTATTTTTGTTATGGAAAGCTTAATTACAACCTTCAAGCATCTTGCAGTACTTTTTGAATAGAAGTTTGCACTAGGTCTTGTCATTCGGTTTATCATTTGAGAAAAAATTATACGCTGACAATGTTTCTCTTGATCTCACAATTTCAGTCTGTTGGCAACAGAGTTGGAGTGGTCGAACCTTTTCTGATGCGCATGGCACATGGTGCAACAGTGCGGACTCTAAAAAAACCACAAGATGTAGAAAAGAATTTGCCTAATCGACATGGTTCAACAAGCACTAAGATGCTTTCAGATGAACAGATGCTTCGAGTGTGCAAACGATTTTTTGTTGCCCTCATCTTGTCAAAATTAGTTCAGGTGCCTATCCTACTGCTTTTTTTTTTTTTTTTTTTTCGTATAACGGTAGCAGCTCTCTCTTAAACTGTTTATCTAAGTTACATGCCCTGCTTGTTTTGGTCTGTATCAAATTTCCTATTTCAAAATTTTTGTTCACAACACTTGCTTGTGCCTCAGAAGGCATATTAGATCGACTCCTCTAATAGATAAACTTTCTTTTGTTTTGTTTTGTTTTTTTGACCTGTCGAATGCAGGAAGCTTCTGTGTCTGATGTCTGTGAGGCCTATAAAGTGGCTAGAGGTATGGTTCAAGCGTTACAGGAAAACGCTGGAAGGTTTTCTTCCATGGTTTCGGTGTTCTGTGAGAGGCTTGGATGGCATGATCTAGAAGGCTTAGTTGCCAAGTTCCAGAATCGTGTTTCATTTGGTGTCAGGGCTGAAATTGTTGAACTTACTAGCATTCCATATATAAAGGTACTTGCAACTTCCAGGAACTTATAGGTAGAATATGAGGAGTGCAGTTGACAAAGATGGTTTTTGGTGTTGGAAAATAGGGTTCAAGAGCTAGAGCATTGTATAAAGCTGGCTTGCGTACATCCCAGGCAATAGCTGAAGCATCCATCCCTGAAATTGTCAAAGCTCTCTTTGAATCTTCAGCGTGGGCTGAAGAAGGTAAATCAGTTTTCTTTTCTTAGACAGTTTAAATTGATGTTATTGATGCCTCATTGAGGTCTCTCCAGATAATTTAAGTAATGATAAGTTGAACGTTGGTTGGAAAGTTTATATTACCCTTCTTCAACTAATGTACTCAAGTTGATTTGGTGTACAAGGTACAGGACAAAGAAGAATACAACTAGGATTAGCCAAGAAAATCAAGAATGGGGCGCGCAAAATTGTTCTTGAGAAAGCTGAAGAGGCGAGGGCTGCTGCATTCTCTGCTTTCAAGTCACTTGGTTTGGATGTTCGTGAGCTTTCGAATCACATGCCGTTGGCTCCTGCTAGGAGTCCCAGTGGACAAGAAACTATTGAAAGAGATATTTCCGGAGGCTCTGTTGGTCCCAGTGGATTACAACATTTTCCAGGAAAAGCAAGCATAGAGGGCCCCAGGGAATCTGAAAACTTTGGTATAGACAATAACAGAGAAAAGCCTAGGGAAGTATCTAGTGCCGCGTTAGGAGTTTCATCAGATGTTAACTTGACCAGTCATCTTCCTGATTTTCAACCCAGAGGAACAACAGTTGGCACTGATGACAGAGAGATAAAATATGAGAACAATGTTGAGCAGCATTTGACGAGTAGTAAGGATGGTACAAGTGAAAAGGGTCCAATAACTGCAGGAAATATCAGTGGCGGATTTGATTCATTCCTGGAACTTTGGGAATCTGCTGGGGAATTTTTCTTTGATATCCACTATAATAAAGTACAAGATTTGAATTCTCGCATCTCTTATGAGATACATGGAATTGCGATCTGCTGGACTAGCTCTCCTGTATACTATGTTAATCTTAACAAGGATCTTCCCAACATAGAATGTGCAGAAAAAGAAAAGCTTTTCAAGGTTGCAGTTGTTGGCAAGAACGAAGTTTTGGCTACCCACAACATGTTTGATGTTATAAAAGCAAGGTGGAATAGAATCAGTAAAATAATGGGGAATGGAAATACGAGAAAGTTCACATGGAATTTGAAAGTCCAGATTCAGGTGCTGAAGAGTCCTACCATTTCAATCCAAAGATGCACTCGCCTGAATCTTGCTGATGGGACCAAAGATTTTGAGTTGGTTGATGGATCTTGGTTAATGATGCCTCCACTTCGCATAAGCCAGACCATTGACATGAGCATCGTGACATGGATTCTTTGGCCAGATGAGGAAAGACACTCAAATCCAAACATAGATAAGGTAATTCCAGATACACTATTAGGGGAATCAATTTGATGTATATACATCATGTCTCCTGCTGACGGTATTGAACAAGATAAGGAACATAGTATAGAATCTATCTTTTTATCTTTTGTTAGTCTATCATCACCCTCATATTTTGCTCATAGGTACTTCCTTAGTAGATTTACTCATGCAAAGTTTCTAAAACTGTTAATGTGATGTTAAAGGAAGTAAAGAAAAGACTGTCCCCAGAGGCAGCTGAAGCTGCTACTCGCAGTGGCAGGTGGAGGAATCAGATCCGAAGGGTTGCTCACAATGGTTGCTGCAGACGGGCTGCTCAAACGCGAGCCCTTTGTTCAGCTCTTTGGAAGATCCTTGTTTCCGAAGAACTTATTGAAGCACTGACAACCACTGAAATGCCCCTGGTATATCTCCTTAACTTTGCTTTATCTTTACTGAAGATTATCTACAGTGCACCAGAATCCAGCTATATGACATGCTCAAAGTTATATATATATATATGTGTGTGCGAAATTATATGTTCAAGCAGCTATCTGAGGATTATCTATATTTTTGCAGTGCTCCTTAGTCATTTCAAGAAAAATTATAACTCTGCTCAGTTAGTTGTTTTTGCGGCAGCATAATGCATTCATCTGTGTTTCAGGTTAATGTCCTTGCAGACATGGAGCTCTGGGGTATAGGCGTCGATATAGAAGGATGCCTTAGGGCACGGAATATATTGCGGGATAAACTGCGGTCCCTTGAGAAGAAAGCGTTTGAATTGGCTGGCATGACATTTTCATTGCACAACCCAGCTGATATTGCAAATGTGCTGTTTGGACAGTTGAAGTTGCCTATACCGGATAACCAAAATAAAGGGAAACTTCATCCAAGTACTGATAAGCATTGCTTGGACCTTTTAAGGTACTGTAAAGGGCTGATTGCTTTTCCATACAATGTGTTCTTTTTTCATCACGTAAGATAACAGACGTTTTGAGCTACTTCAGTAGTAAATTTTGTAAAGACCAAGTCTTTTGTTATAATGTTAGGAACAAGATGTTCCCCCAGCTACTGTGATTCTATTTTAGTCTGACCATACTTTGGAATATGATTTTTGTCCCAGGAATGAGCATCCTATTGTCCCAATTATCAAAGAACACCGCACTTTGGCAAAGCTCTTAAATTGTACACTTGGATCAATTTGCTCGTTTGCTAAACTACGCTTGAGCACGCAAAGGTACACTTTGCATGGCCGCTGGCTTCAAACATCAACAGCAACTGGACGGCTTTCCATAGAGGAGCCTAATCTCCAAGTATGACTTCTGCTATGTTTCCTTTTTCGTTCTATTGTGTATATTAAAAATCTCTGACCTTGTTACTTTTCTGCAGTCTGTTGAGCATGAAGTAGAGTTCATGTTGAATAAAAATGGAAAGGAAGTAAATTCAGATGTTGATCGTTGCAAAATTAATGCACGTGATTTCTTTGTTCCTACTCAGGTAAATTTCTAGATGTTTTGGTCTTTAAGACAACATATTTCTCATAAAGAGTTGTGCAACTGAAAGCATTTATTTCCGGGAGGTCACTAGTTTTGTCCTCCTGAATTATGGGGCTGATTACCCGAGGTATAGGTAATTTCACATGTGAATTTAAAAGCATATGATAGTATAGTTGCTAAGTCAAAAATGTTCAAAATGGTTAATGTGGTTCTTATAAGCAACTTTATTATGCAAAGCTCTTTCGATGTGGAGGACTGAAGTTGACAACAAAAGTAGTAGTGTAGTAGAATCATACTAAGGAGACTTTTATAGGATAAAGTGTTGAGTATATCTCACCATCTTTTGTGCCACGTATTTTCAATCATCTTAGCCATAACAGATTTCTAGTTTTCCTGAAGATTGGTTATAATGTTGATTTTTTTCCCCCACAGGAAAATTGGTTACTCTTGACGGCAGATTATTCACAGATAGAGTTGCGACTTATGGCACACTTTTCTCGAGATTCCTCGTTGATTGCACAGCTTAGTCAGCCAGAAGGTGATGTCTTTACGATGATAGCTGCAAGGTGGACTGGAAAGGCCGAGGGTTCTGTTAGTCCACATGATAGAGATCAGACCAAGAGATTGATATATGGAATTCTTTATGGAATGGGTGCAAACAGGCTTGGAGAACAGCTTGAGTGCAGCACAGATGAAGCCAAGGAGAAAATTAGAAGCTTTAAAAGTTCTTTCCCTGCAGTCACCTCGTGGCTTAACGAAACGGTTTCATTTTGCCAGGAAAAGGGGTGAGGATGTTACACTATCTCATCAATGATTTTAACTCTTATAACAGTGTCCTGAGTCTCTTTAACTTGAAATTACCACCATTACATTTATAGACTAATATATTGTCTTTTAGCTCCCTTAATTTACTTATTTGTGAACTATACTTATAATTGCAGTACTTTTGATATGCAGATACATTCAGACACTTAAGGGAAGAAGGCGGTTCTTGTCGAAAATAAAATTTGGGAATGCCAAAGAGAAATCTAAGGCTCAAAGGCAAGCTGTAAATTCCATGTGCCAGGTCCGACCTTGTTTCTTCCTTTCCTTCTCACTTAATTTTGTCATGTGGCGTTTAATAGACACTGTAGCAGATCTATCTATTTGGAATGAAAGTGTAGTCTTCCTTTTTTCTCATTGGTTGTTACTTGTTAGTGACAGTTCAAGTTAAGAAGTCTCTGTTCCTTAAGGGAATTCATTGAAAAAGAAGTCCTGAAAATTTGCTTCCAAACCATATAAACTAACCTGGTTGTGGTTTTATTCAGGGATCTGCTGCTGATATAATCAAGATTGCAATGATAAACATATATTCTGCAATTTCTGAGGATCTTGATACCGCAGCAGCTAGTTCTTCAACTGAAACTATGTTTAACGTGTTGAAGGGACGATGCCGAATTCTTCTACAGGTGAGAGTTGTCCACCTGTTTGAGTTTACAATTTTAGACTTCCTACAGCACGTGAAAATTTTCACATTGTGGGAAATCATAACGCAGGTACATGACGAACTTGTGCTGGAAGTGGATCCTTCATACGTAAATGAAGCAGCAATGTTGTTACAAACCAGCATGGAAAATGCAGCTTCCCTTCTCGGTATGTTTCTCATATATGACGCTTCTTATTGTGCGATGTGTATATGTGTATGTATACTAACTTCATTGATTCTATTCTATGTTTTCAGTCCCTCTACATGTGAAACTGAAGGTTGGGAAAACATGGGGTTCATTAGAACCGTTTCAGGCTGATTAAGACATCATCAAAATTTCACTAAGTCTTCCAATCTCAATTTAAGACCCTCGATGGTTTGAGCAACTCGCTCATATGCCTATGACTCGATGCAATTGCTCTGCTTCATCTTCATGAAATGATGAAGATAAATGATTTCAGAGGCTCCTTCGAGTTCCTTGCTTGAAGCTGAGCCACGTAGAGATGGAGAGGCATGGACTATTCCAAAGGGATTTGCTCCTGCTGTATTCTACTCAGAGTCTCCCTGTAATGTTCTACTAACCAAAAAGAGGTAACTTGAATAGTTACCACAGTTTTACTTAGATAGTGACTTTTAACATGACCAAAATCATAGGAAGACTAGGAAAAGTAGCTTCACTTTTTGATTGTAAATAGTACATAACTCATGGTTTGAAAAGAGTGTATATATTGGTTAATCATCTAACTCTAGTTTACAAAAATATATTTAGATATCTACAAAAAAAGCAAAAACCACTTCTATTGGAATTTGAAGGTATATTATCTTTCAAGGTGCACTAGACTTATTATGTGAACCTTTTTCATAGTTGGAAATTGATAATCATTGAAATTCTTTAGTAGGGACCAACTGTCAAAAAAAGTTCCACTTCTCAAAAAAGTTTCCTGACAAATCGATTAGTAGATAAGTTAGTAAATGTATATATTTATGATTAAGGAGATGAAGTGGTTGCTCACGAGTGACGATGCAAACCAGAGAGTGATTTGCTCCGCTGTCTCAATTATGTTTTGTAACACCCAAATTGGAAAAAATCCAAAAAACGAAATATTTAACACAATAATAATAATAATACTAAAATAATTAATAAGAAGAAGAACTAATCACCGGATTTCACCAAAGGAAAGAACAACTAATCACCGGAAAAGAAGAAAAGGAAAAAAACAGAAGTCAGTGAATCACATTTTGAGCTTCACAAGCTTACACTCCTCTATACGACAAAACCTTACTATTATTATTCCAAAACCACACCTGCTTCTTTGGGATAAAACTGACTACTTCACAGAGATTCCCCTAAACGTCATCGTTTTTAATGTTCCTCTCTCCTTCTACCTCGCCGTCTCCGGCTAATTCTCCCCCTGCCACGTCATCACCTCCATCTCCTCCTCTGTCTCCACTTCCTCCGCCTCTCGTACCTCCCACCGCATCTCCTCCTCCGGTGGAAGCACCACCGTCCCTTCCGGTAGAATCTCCACCGTCTCCTCCGACCTTAGCTCCTTCCGGTTCACCGCCATTGCCATTCCTTCCCGCCAAATCATCTCCTCCACCTTCTTCACTTCCCTCCGAATCACCACCACCGCCGGTAAAATCAGTTTCTCCTCCGCCTCCTTTACCACCCTCCGTTCCAAACCCGCCGGAGAATACAGCTTCTCCACCACCGCCTACTTCACTTCCCGACGATTTAATCCCGCCGCCTTCTCCTCCTCCTCGCCGTCGTGGCCCTAAACCTTCCCTTCCTCCTCCCATCACTTCCTCTCCACCAAAACCTTCTCCGACCACTCCATCTCTCCCGGAAACTTCTCCACCACCTAAACCACCACTCTCAACGACGCCATTTCCCTCCTCATCAACTCCGCCGCCAAAACACTCGCCGGAAACAAATCTCCCGTTCTTTGGCCCAGTGGGCCCATTACCGGATAAGCCTGTTGGCCCCACCGGCGAATCAATATCTCAGGGAACGCCACAGCCACAGGTTCCGAAGAGTCTTCCTGAGACGACGTCGTATCACCGATCTTCCACCGGATTCTTACTTGGCGGTGTAATCGTTGGAGGTCTTCTTCTTGTTCTGTTAGGTCTTCTCTTTGTCTTTTACAGAGCTACAAGAAACAGAAATAACAACACCTCTCGTCATCATCATCAATCAAAAACTCCATCAAAAGGTACAAAATTCAGTTATGTTACAAATTTAGTAACAATGAGCATTCATAATCTATGTTAAAATGTCTTTGAAAATGTTTTTATATTGTCAAATGTAAAAAAAGTTAAGCTCTTCTTGAAATGTATCAGTTCAACATCAACGAGGCGGTAATGTCGGTCCGAGTCAGACGCATGTTATCACAATGCCACCTGAATATTCATCAAGTGTAAGCTATGGTACTAAGGAGAATGGTTCTGTTGCAAAGAACATTACAATGCCAGCTGGAATGTTTGCGTACGAAGAGCTATTAGAGGCGACAGGTGGATTTTCAGAAGGGAATCTTTTGGGAGAAGGCGGTTTCGGTTATGTTCATAAAGGAGTGCTGAAAAACGGGAGAGAAGTTGCGGTGAAGCAGCTGAAGATTGGGAGTTATCAAGGAGAAAGAGAATTCCAAGCTGAGGTTGACACAATTAGTAGAGTACATCATAAGCATCTTGTTTCCTTGGTCGGTTATTGCATTAACGGAGATAAAAGACTTTTGGTTTACGAGTTTGTTCCTAAAGATACCTTGGAGTTCCACTTACATGGTAAAGATTACTTTTGAGGATTTGATTTTGTCTTTTAAGTCATTTTGTTGATATTGTGAGAATGTGTGTTGTAGGTAACAATGGAAATGTGTTGGAGTGGGAAATGAGGCTTAGGATTGCGGTAGGAGCAGCAAAAGGATTAGCGTATCTACACGAGGATTGTGAGTTTCTCTTGATAAATGGATATGAAGATACATAGCCTTCTTCGGTTTTTCGATACTTATTGATTCCTCGTGCTTGAAATTACAGGCAGTCCAACTATAATTCACCGTGATATCAAAGCAGCTAATATTCTTCTTGATTCAAAATATGAGGCAAAGGTAACTTTCAGTTTTGCGCGGTCCACTATCGCGACTTTATTTTCATTTTTGCTAAACCTGAATTTCATGGTTCTGTATTGTTCTGCTTCTTTCAGGTCTCTGACTTTGGATTAGCCAAGTTCTTTTCAGACACTAATTCATCAGTCACTCATATCTCTACTCGAGTGGTCGGAACTTTCGGGTAAAAAAACCATCCATGTTTAATATGTTATGTCATTGTGTTTTCAATATTATCTTACCGTTTCAAGCTTCTTCCTTGTTGTATCGTAAGCTAGATGAACTTTTTTACTGATCACATTCACACTTGTATGGTATGCATTTTGAACAGATACATGGCTCCAGAATACGCGTCTAGTGGTAAAGTAACTGATAAATCAGATGTGTATTCCTTTGGGGTCGTGCTTTTAGAACTCATCACTGGACGTCCATCAATTTTCTCCAAAGATCATACCACAAACCAGAGTTTAGTTGACTGGGTAAATCAAAATACATTATGATGTTGATGATGATTCCAATCAAATATTCTTTTCTTAGGTTGTGAATTTTGATTTCGCCACAGGCGAGGCCATTGCTTGCGAAAGCGATTTCTGGAGAAAGTTTTGACCTTCTTGTAGACCCGAGGCTGGAGCGGAATTATGATACAACTCAGATGGGAAACATGGCTGCTTGTGCTGCTGCTTGCATACGCCAATCAGCTTGGCTTCGGCCCCGAATGAGTCAGGTTTGTATAAATATCCGAAATGAAGCAGACCTAATTCACATATATATATATATATATATACATATATATATATTTAATATTGTAAAATACTCGAATAGGTAATCCGTGCTCTTGAAGGCGAGGTGGCTCTAAGAAAGGTCGAAGAGACGGGAAATAATAATAGCTCTTCTGGAAACCCGAATGACACAACAAGTAAGAGGAGATTCGACATGGATTCAAGCGATGGCTTCACTTCGGAATATGGAATCAACCCTTCTCAATCGAGCAGTGAACAACAACAACAGCAAGTGACCTAGTTTACACGTTCTACAGAGTAAGTTTCAGCTCAACTATTGGCTTGTAAGATGCAATCATCTTGGGGTTACAAAAACGTTCTAAGATTAGCCTACTTTCTTCATTTGTAACATCAATGTAAGGGTTCCAAAGAACACTACTTGTGTTCTAGCTTTACACTGAATTTTAAATTTTGAGGATATTTGATCGTCTAAAAAATGTATGTTGTAATCAATGGTCTATCTAGTAAAAAGAAATGACAGTAAATTGTATACAAAATCTTTTCTTAGGATCTAAATGGTAACAATTAAATATATGTGAATTGCATAATATAGTTGGCTTTTCGGTTAATTAGGTGAATAATAAGTATCTCACAAAATGAAGTAAGAATTATAGATGATATTATCAAATTAAATTATACTAAAAATACTAATATTATACTATATTATCTAAGATCTTACGTCCATGTGTATAAATATAATGTCATCGTACCTTCTTACACAACACTTAATTCTAACTTCCATGTTTTTTTTTCTCTTAAAACATTCATAATATCTCGAAAATGAAGTTGTCTTTCCGTTTTCTTTCAGCCGTTCTCCTAGTCTTCCTCATTCTCGCCGTTGTAATAGGTTTATTCATTGTTCTTGTCATAATCACGTCTACATGTTTATATATCTCTATTTATTAATCTTTAATGCATGTATATGTTGTCGTAAGCTATATTGTACATTTCGATTACAACTATGTAACCATATAATCAAACTGATTTTTTCCTTTCGTAGAAATTGGACAAATGGAAGCAGCAAATTGTGGAGTATACGCCCATGATTTCAAAAAAAAAGCACAATACTACAATCGGGTGAATGTTCGCTCCTGTGTCGCGTCGTCATGAGTAAGGATTAGGGCGAATGTCGAGGAGAAAGATGTTGGTGCACTTGACGATGTTAATAAGATCATTTTTATAAAAATGATAATATTCATAAAAATTAATAACATAAATCTTTATGTTGACGAGAGAATCTAATTTGTTCCTATTAATTCTGGTTGGAACGATAAATTAATAATATAAAATTTATTTTTATTTACTATAAGTTGGAACAAAAATGTCTATTTATTATCAATTAATTATTTTTAAAATACATACATGTTGAATCTAAAGAAGCTTTTGTATTCTTTTGAATATATATCTTAAAGGATATTGTTTAGACTATTACATGAATAAGATCAAAGCTTCATTTTAGTATTGTAGGGTATACACAAAATTTTCAAAATAAATTCCAATTTATTTTTTAAACTTCCAAGAATGCGTATACAATACATGTAGTCATACAATTATTCCAATTAGTGCAATATATTATTAGTAGAATTAAGAAAATATTGGTATACAATTTGATCAACTAAGTGAATTAACAATTTGAGGAATATTCATCCCATATAATCTTGCAATAAGTGATTTCCAACTTGTAATATTTGGCTAATGTAGTAAAAAATATCGGGTCAAAGCCTTGGGTTTTGAAAGGTCCGTTGTGTAATTACTGTATAACTAAAATGCCCTTATAATGACTCATTTTGCATTTTAAAGACTAATATTCAGTGCTTCTTATGAGATTACCTTATCAAAATATTTCAAGATCACTCCTAGTAAAATTTGTTCGGTCTCTAAACTGCAGTTGTTCATCTAGATTCTAGACCACCATTTTAAAATTCAAATACCAACGCCAGAGAATGAGAAAAAACACTGTAAGCAATTTTGCCAATTAATTTAACGAATCATGTCTTTGATATGAAATACACAACTTTTTCAAAAATTTGCTAATAGGCCACAAAGTAGCTAATGTTGCCATATCAACTAAGCACATGTATGAAACAAATATCAAATACAAAACTTTTGCCTAGAGACCAAAAAGTAGCTATTTTTGCTATATCGTGACTATAAACCTCTACGGTTGCATCTGAAATGTCGCACACAATGTCAAAAACACCATGCTTCTACAAGCTTGCCATTTTTCGTCTATCCTATCTCGCTGATGAACATCCCGAGTTCATTGTTAAGCAGCCAAATTACCAGAGCAGCTAGTTTTTACTGCTTCCTTCAAAAACACAAGATGAGCGCATAAATTTTTTTTAGCATTGAAGAGACGATCAATACTAAGGTAGATCCAAATATATTCGCGTTTTTCACCGAGTGTTTAGATTCCGTACTAACCTTTTCCGTGTTTTCCTTATTGACTTCTTGTTGCAGATTTCAGTCAGAATCTCCTCAACGTCTACAGTATCATCGACATTCGTCTTCAACAATTTACAGTCATCCAAAAGCTTGAGTTGATCAACAACACTTGCGGAAAGAGAAGTATCATCTTGTACCTTTTTTCTTACATAATCCATTACCACAAGCCCTGCCAAATACCATAGCTTATTTCAAATATAGGAAAGCTTCGTAACAGACATATAACAATTTCCATGATAGTTCAACATTTTAAAACCTCTCGGAAGTTAGAAGAGAACAATACAAGAACTCACCGAGAGCTCGAAGCATTTTAAGATCAAATTTCTCAGCTAGTTTTTCGCAACCACTTATTTTGGCACGTTGAATGGCTAGCTTATTTAAGCTGGT
This sequence comes from Draba incana, assembly GCA_963576765.1. NCBI lineage: Eukaryota > Viridiplantae > Streptophyta > Magnoliopsida > Brassicales > Brassicaceae > Draba > Draba incana. The sequence goes on along the minus strand of OY755212.1, from coordinate 8,763,993 downwards.
GAGCAAATCCTGCAAAAACAAATTCAGTGGAGAGATGTACAATCGTTATTCCATCGATTAAGATATGTTCGACTAATCGAAAGAAGGAGAATTTCATAGCTTCTTAAGCATTTACCAGTTCAGATTCTGAGAGAGAGCAAAACCAAGTGAGATCTTCCGTTCTATTGTTCTTCAAAATTTCACTTAGCTCCTCCATCTTGACAATTAACTCCTCCTAATGTTTCCAAGATTCAGAGATTAGGCATAAACTGCTTAAACCCAATAAACCCTTTTTCCTCAAATCCTAAACCATCAAGAAATACTAAATCGATGACAGAAGCAGAAATTAAACCCTAAGCTAACAAGAGGTAAGCGTATTCCAATTATACATGAATTGACTAAAATCGATTGCGTTACTCTATCGTGAGGGAGACAAGAGCGAGCGAAATCTTAGAAGCACAATAGATTTGAGCACCAGAGAGGAAGGAGATGCAAACAATGAACCCTAATTAATCTCGCCGGTAAATAAAAATGTGGCAGATGATCTATTCTTAGCTCAGAATATACTTGTCTATTAAATAATTATTTAGAGCCTTTTTAGTCACCAAGACTTTGGTAGCGCGTCTGACATTAGAAGGTCGGTGTCAAATCTCCCGAATCAAAGTCCTAAATTTTTCTTTGTTTTTGTTTTGTTTTATTTTTCTAACCCAACAGCTACTTTTCGTATTAATGTTATGTAGACGTTACAACAGTTACCGATAAAAAGTTTAGCTTTGTAATTACGACAAATCAAACTTTCTTGCCTCCTTGCATGTGCTTTGTCCTTGAGTATTGTCGTAATAAGTCCATACGACGTATAATCAATTATTCATAGAATATCTTACAATTAAATTAAACACCCTAATGTTCCCAATCTACTGAAACTCTCTTTACACAACAATATCATTCGCATATTTTGCTGTTGTAGGGTAATTAGCTATACTTTAACATCAAAACATGATTTAATAGCCCTTTTTCAAAAAAAAAAAAAAATTTAATTTAGAGAAATTCCCTATAATACCATTATTATACCAAAACTAATATTTTTTTTTTTCTTCTAAATGACCAAAACTAACATGCTGCCGCTGATAACAAAATTTAGATTTTCATTTTTCTTCCAAATCTAGTTAATCATTCAATCTCATCCTACGTTTCAGATTTTCAAACCCAATGCAAGTTTCCATGGCACAATTCTTTAGTAAATGTACAAAACAAGAAGTATGTAAACTACATCTCTATGACTGAATCTAGAAACATTTTGAAAACATAGAAACAACAAGTCCAGCCTTGTCTTCAATCAAACCAAAATTCATGTTTTAGCATAGAAATCAGATTTATGTATTGAAAAACTATAGTCTATCATTAAGAAAACTTGCCTGCTTGTCCTCTGCAGCCAGCTGAATATTATCATCCTGGAGGCAAAGGAATTGTTGAAATATCAAATAGTTAAGACAATGAGACACTGTTGCTTACTCGAGAAAGGTGCTTACTTCCCACACATGTTGTTTACTCGAGAGATGCTCGTAGAAATGTTGCACGTTTTGGCCATTAAAACCGCACGATTCACAAGAAAGCATGGCAGATTTACCAGCTTTACCCGTTTCACTGCACTTATCAAGTACATTTCTGCTTGTCTCTGAACCATCTCCCAGTAAGCTTTCCCAGAGGACGGAAGATTTGCGAGTAGAATATGTATATCCTAGACAAAGGTTGTATTTCTTCACTTGAGAGAGCGAGAGTAGACAGATTCCACTTCATCTGATATGAGCATCATTGTAGCCGGAGGAGGATTGTGCCTTCGCCATTTTAGGATACCCGAAAACATGATACCTGTTCAAATTGGAATCTGAGTTTGTGCCTTACCACAACAACAAAAACGAATCCAGAGATCGGGACTAACGAGTAACGGTGTGTTGAAGATCGATTCCAGTGGAACGCGAGGAGAGAGTTGTTGTGTGTTACCAAAGGCAGTGATGGAGACAGGACCAGAGTAGCCTAGATTCTTAAACGCCGCTTCTATACTCGGACGGACCCGACGAGGATCGTAACCATCGGGAACCGGGCAGTGGTTGATGTTCCAAAACACGGCTATTTTCGCCGTCGCGTATTCAGTCTTCGCCGCCTCGTTTCTCCCGCCCCCCATTCTAGGCTTTTCACACTTTACCTTGTTCGATCGAGGCTTTTAAGTTTGATGGGCCTAAATCAAACCCTTACTAAACACAATTTTTTCTTATCATGTTTCTGAAAACCAAAAAAATCTATACATAATAGCAAAGTCGCTTTTTGTTTTTGCTTATGTCACTTTTTTTTGTAGAAAAAAAAACATTTGATCCAATGGTTCGTTCTTATCTGATTCGTTTTAAAATGAAAGGCCAGGAAAACCCAACTTTCTGTATTGATGACGTCATCTTCGGTAGCAATTAGCGAACCGGTGTTTATTTGAAGAGATGCAACTGAATATAAAGAACCCTTTCGAATCCTAAAATCATTGATGCGATTGTTTGTATTTATGTATATAAAGTGGAAAATCTAAAAATCGTTTCATAGTTTTTCCTTTTCTCTCTCAAGATTATGCGAGAATTCTAAAGAGATTTTATACAAAGTCAGGCAAATTTTCCAGATTCTTCATCTCGATTATATATTCAATTTAGGAAAATTTGTGATTCAGTTTCTTAATCGGAAACTGATATTGGTCGGCGTTAGATTTGTTTATCGTTTCCGTCGTCGCAAGTGTGTGTCGTTGTCGTTTTCCTTTAAGATCCTTTCTCCTTTGGCCTTGCTTTCTCTTCACCATCTATATGTCAAAGAAATCTTAGATTCTTCGTCTATTGTGAAATCAATCTCGGAAGATTATGAGGCACATTTACTAACGTGGCTACAAGAACGTATCAATTTGGTATTAGAGCAAATCGATTCAATGGGAGAGAACGATTCCGTTGCGGCACAACTTGCAAGGTTATTTACAAAGATAGAGAGTATGGATGCAAAGATGGATGAGAAGTTGGGTCCAATGCAATCATCGCTCGAAGCACTTCAAGAGAAGACAACGACTCAACAAAAAGCTATTGCGACTCTTCAAAAAGAGGTGCGAGAACAAACTCATGAAGCAATTACACAAATACGACAAGAACATGTGGCGTTATGCAAGGAGCTTGGGGTTGAGCATACTGCGCTCGCTGGAAAAGTCAGAGGCACTCGCCTCCGCAACTGAAAGTGATGCGGTGGTACGAGGCAGACTTTCAACACCAACCTCCAAAGGTGAGCCACCTGCCCATTTACAAAGTGGTAACAAGGGTGTGGCTTCCAAAGGAGTGAATGGTGGAGGTCTGGTGGGAATGGTGAGAGACGACCCAAAATTTTCTTTCTCTGGTAGTCTGTGGCCCGTACGTGCTGTGGGAAGAGAACGAGGTCACCGTCGAAGTGATGGCGGAGGCGAATGGCCAGTTAGATCAATCGGAGCACCACCTAACGACACTAATCCTGGTTCGTTACAAGGTGATTTTCGTTTCCATGAGGGAATGATGGAAAAAGGAGCATATGAGAACATGGAAGATGAAGGAAACGGCTCCGATCGGTGTGTGGTACCACCATCAAAGATGGAGTTTCCACCTTACGATGGTTCAACAAATGCAGTAGAGTGGTTACAAAAGTGTGATGACTATTTTGCGGATCAACGAGTGTTTAATGATGATGCAAAGCTTCGACAAGCAACATACGTCCTAACAGGTCAAGCATATCATTGGAATAACAACTTACGACGTTTGGTTGCACATCGACTTGGTTGGGCAGAATTCAAAAGGATTTGTAAGAGTCGTTTTGGAAAAGCGGATAGGGTGAATCTTGTGGGGGAATTATCTAATTTGAGACACACAGGTACAGTGGATGAGTATTGTAACCAGTTCGAAGAGTGTCTTGGACGACAAACACGACTAACCGGGGACCAGCAACTTTGGCAATTTTGCGCTGGCCTAACGGACAGTTTGCAGAAAGAGGTAGAATATCTTCGGCCCGAGACAATTTTTGAAGCAATAGAGTATGCTCGGGATAACGAATACAAAATCAAAGGGGACAAGAAACCACGAACATTCGGTGGACACTTAGCTCCTCAAACACGACTGGTGCTACATGAAACGCGATCAATAACAGAGAGGACAAGTTTTCAAAGTAAATAGGGAAACTCACAAGTAGGTGACAATTCTCACGGGGAGAAACAGTCTCTGGCTAAAAAACATTGGAAGAAATTAACTCGTGCTGAGATGGCCCAACGCCGAGCCGAAGGGCTCTGTTTCAATTGCGATGATTTCTATACACCAAATCATGTTTGTGCACCTGTGCTATTCTACATAATGCCAGTGATGGATGGAGAGGATCAAGAAGATGAATTGATAGAAGAAGATGTGGAAATCTCATTGAATGCAATGAATGGTGAACAAACCGAGACGACATTCCAAGTGCAAGCGGATATTGCGATGGGGAAAGGTTGGGTCTTGCTAGATACAGGAAGTACTCATAATTTTGTTAAGAGTAGTATGATTGAAACACTAGGAGTTCCAGTCAACCGCAAGCTAGGGCGTTTTGTGGCACTAGCCGATGGTGGAAAATGTCCTATTGATGGCTTTTGCAAGGGATTAAATTTGTGTATTCAAGGACAAAAATTTCAAGCAGATTGTTTTGTAATTCCATTGAAGGGTTTTGATGTTGTTCTCGGGATTCGTTGGTTAAATTCACTTGGGCGAGTAGTTTGGGATGGGCCATGCAAGACCGTGGAATTTCAACAAGGTCCTACTACTATCATATGGCATGGTGAAGCTGCGTCAAGAATTAAAGAAAATGTTTCTTTACATACTATTAGTGATAATATTGGATCCTTGGAGAGTTGGTTTGACAAAGATGATGAAGTGTTTACAACGCCAGGAAGTTTTGGTTCCACGTCTTTGATTCGTCACGACATTGAACATAAGGCAACTTGCTCTTTACACAAACAAGAATCAACTCATGGAATTAACAGTTTGCTCCGACGATTCCAAGACGTGTTTTCAAAACCAAAAGGGCTTCCTCCAAAACGAATTTGTGACCATCGAATCAGGTTATTACAAGGAGCTAATCCTGTCGCAGTTCGACCATATCGTTATCCTCACCTTCTTAAAGATGAAATTGAGTGACAATGTGCAGAGATGTTACGGAATGGTATTATTCGGCCAAGCACATCACCATTCTCTTCGCCAGTGCTTTTAGTAAAAAAAATGGATAATACATGGCGGTTCTGCATCGATTACCGAGAGTTGAATAAAATTACTATCAAAGATAAATTTCCTATCCCGGTGGTGGACGAGTTACTAGATGAGTTACATGGTGCTCGGTTTTTTACAAAACTCGACCTTACTTCAGGGTATCATCAAGTTCGTATGTATGAACAAGATATTGAGAAGACTGCTTTCCGAACCCATCATGGTCATTATGAGTTTCTGGTGATGCCGTTCGGTCTGTCAAATGCACCATCCACGTTTCAGAGCCTTATGAATTCAGCCTTTCAAGAGATGCTACGAAAATTTGTGTTAAGTTTTTTTTGACGATATTTTGATCTATAGTGCAACATGGGAGGATCATTTGCAGCACATGCGACGCTCGATGGGAGGATCATTTGCAGCACATGCGACGCGTGTTCGAGCTACTGCGAGATCATAATTTGTTATTAAAACAGTGTAAGTGTTCTTTTGCTCAAGAAGAAGTTGGTTATCTTGAACATGTGATTTCTCACAAAGGAGTCCACGTTGATCCATCTAAGATAACAGTCATTACAGAGTGGCCTCGTCCAACATCAGTACGCGCTGTTCAGGGGTTTCTAGGGCTCTCAGGTTATTATCGAAAATTTATACAAGGTTATGGCGTCATCGCAGCGCCATTAACGCAACTCCTTAAAAAGACCAGCTTCGCTTGGACTAATGAGGCAGAGGGAGCTTTCCAAGTTTTGAAACAGTTACTTTCAGAATGACCTGTGTTAGCACTTCCAAATTTTACTCAAGAATTTGTAGTTGAATGAGACACATCTGAAAGTGGAATTGGTGCTGTCCTTCAATAATGTGATCACCCTGTCGCTTTCTTTAGTCAGAAATTGGCTGAAAGACACACTAAGCTTGCAGCGTATGAACGGGAGTTGATTGGTTTGGCGAAAGCAATACTCCATTGGAGACCATACTTGTGGGGAAGAAGATTCAGTATACGCACTGACCACTATAGCCTTAAATTCTTACTAGAACAACGCTTATCCACTGGATTAGTAAGTTATTGGGATTTGATTTTGGGGTTAAATCTCGGTCAGGAGTCACAAACAAGGTGGTTGATGCTCTATCGCGACAAGGTGACAATACGACCGAAGAAGCTTGTATGCTTCATGCCTTAAGCACTAACGACAAAGGGATTTTGGCTCGTCTTAGAATTGAAGTAAACACTAATGTTTTCCTCTCTGCATTACGGGGCGAGGAATCAAGCATGTGGGAAGCTCGTGATGGGCTAATTTTTCGTAAAGGTCTTGCTTATCTCAACACTGACTTTGTTCTTGTACATGAAATTGTTGCAGGATTTCACAATTTTGGCCATGAAGGTATACAGAAAACTATGGACAGAATACGACGTGATTTTTATTGGCCAAATTGGAAGAAAACTGTGCAAGAATTTGTGGGAAATTGTCAGATTTGTCAAAAAAACAAGTGGGAGACACTTCAGCCAGCAGGTTTAATGCAACCATTACCGGTTCCTACAAAGATTTGGTCTGATATTTCAATAGATTTCATTGAGGCTTTACCAAAAGTTTCTGGAAAAACAGTGATTTTTGTCGTTGTCGACCGATTTTCGAAGTATGGCCACTTCATGGCTCTGAGTCATCCTTATTCCGCAGCTACAGTTGCGCAAGCTTTCTTTCGCGATATTGTACGCTTACACGGAATCCCAGAGACGATTGTCTCTGACCGCGATAAAGTCTTCCGTAGTATTTTTTGGCGTAAGCTGTTCCGTTTGTTGGGAACAAAATTGTGCTTTACTACAGCGTATCGACCTCAATCTGATGGGCAAACCGAAGTCGTCAACAGAACTTTAGAAATGTATTTACGATGTGTGACAGGAGATACGCCTCGAAAATGGTTGGATTGGCTTCCTTGGATAGAGTATTGTTACAATACATCGTTTCATACTAGTCTCAAAACAACACCGTTTAAAGTTGTGTATGGAAGAGAACCTCCGCGTTTGTTGGATTATGCGGCGAGAAGCTCGCAGGTTGATGAAATAAATGTGGCATTGGAGAAGAGAGATGAGTTTCTCACCATGGCAAGAGAACGCTTATTGGAAGCGCAAAACCGAATGAAATCTACTTATGATACTCACCATCGTGCGGTCGAGTTTAATGTGGGAGATTGGGTATGGTTAAAGCTTCAGCCGTATCGTCAACTAACAGTGGCGCAAAGATCATTTACAAAATTGTCTCCAAGGTTTTATGGCCCTTTTGAGATAATTGAACGCATTGGGACGGTTTCATATCGTCTACGTTTACCAGAGGGAACACGCATTCATGATGTGTTCCATGTGTCCCTTCTTAAAGAACATAAAGGAGAAAAGACACAGCAAGTTGTAGTTTTACCACTGGTTTTACAAGGACAAGTGGTGCCAGCTCAACCGGTCAAGCTTCTTAAGGCAAGGTTCATCAGAGGTAAACGTCAAGTGCTTGCTCAATGGACTGCAGATATTATAGATGATTCTACTTGGGAGGACGCAGACAAGTTAATCGAAGCGTATCCGGAATTGGAGCTTGAGGACAAGCTCCTTATCGAGGAGGGGAGAAATGATACACGTTTTGGTATCACCTATGACCGACGTAGCAAAGGAATTTCCAAATTAGAATAGTTAATTTCTTTTTTTATATTAGAGATGAGCTTTAGGTGTTTTTCTTTTTCAATCTCAGTTTACTTATGTACGTTGGCCTATAAAAGGGTCTTTTGATTATGAATAAGAATTATCTTCCAACAATTAACCTAATTCTCTAAGAGAGACTTGGGTTAAAGGAAGCTTTGCTAATCTTCTCTTACGTTAATTACGGCGCCTATCACAAGATCTAAGACAAAGGAATAAGCTTGTGAGGCACAGTTACTAACGTGGCTACAAGAACGTATCAGTTTAGCATCAAGCTTGTCTCTTTTCTTATTTTTGTCTTGTTCTGGGTTTGTGAGTTTTGTCTTATGGAATTTTTGAATGAACAGGATCGGTGGAACTGGAATGGACATTAGAAGCAAAGCCAGGGTAAATTCATACTTTGTTTTATTCATCCTCTCTTTTTCCTACTCTTTTCTTTTTGTTTTAACTGATGTGATTTTGTTTTTTTGGGTAATACAGACACTACCAGGACCAGTGAGGGATCCATCAAATCTGCCCAAGTGGAACTACGACGGATCCAGTACTGGTCGCCGCCGGAGATGACAGTGAAGTCATTCTATAGTATGCTCTTATGATCATCTCTATCTATCTATATCTTGAATTCTTGATTTTGATACTGATCTTGGTTTGTTCGTTTAGCCCTCAAGCGATATTCAAAGATTCGTTCAGGAGAGGCAGCAATATTCTGGTGTTAACGTCAGCTTCGACCCAAAACTAATCCCGGTTAGTTTCTTACCACTCTCTAATGCTCTTTATATGTAAAGACGCAATTTTGTAACATTTCTTGAATGGTGTCAGGGTGTCAGGGTGATTGGAACGGACGAGGAGCACACTGCAACTACAGTACGAAGTTGATGAGGAATGATGGAGGGTCAAGTTCATAAGAAAGGAATTGAGAAGGTTCAAGTGAAATACAAGGAGCATATTGCTGCTTACGGTGAGAGGATCAATTAATCGATAGCTAACCTGATGCATTCTTTTACAGAATTGATATCACCAGTCATAGATACTTTGTTCATTAAGTTAACTGTTACTCGACAACCATGGTTATTGATTCCTAACTTTATATTTTTCGCTCAAATTTTGTTGATTTTCCGCCCCTTTACTCTATTTGAATCACTGAAATCAATCGGATGTTTCTAAGTAGTGCCTTCTGGTATGGTGTTTCTTGTCCATACAGTGTCTATGTGGTGTCTTACTTTGTTACTCTGTTTTTAGTAAGATGTTTTGTTTGTTGGGTACAATTTGACGAGAAGATGATGATGAAGATTTTGAGACGAAAAAGAATTGCTTTTGTTGGTGACTCATTGATTTTTTTTTTTTGTGTGTGGGAGCCTATGGTTTGGTCTCTTACGTCAACATTGAAAGGTAGAAGAAAACAATTGATTTTATAAGTTTCCGGGAAACAGAATGAACAGCATAACGAGGGGTCCAAAGATTTCATGTTCAAAGTAAGTCTCTAAAGAAGGATTCTATTATTTGATTTGGATCATTGTAGTTGTGCTTGTGAAGTATATTTTGTGAGGACTTTGAATGTTTTGTAGACTTCATTCATCAAATCACCTTTCCTTGTCCAAGAAGCAGAAGTGTTAGATGGAAAGAAGCAAACATAGACTCTGAGGAGAGAAAGTGATCCAAAAAACACTCACGAGTTGTTATAACAACCTTGATCGATTTTCGTTTTTCTAACGAATTAGTTTCAGAAACTGTTCGTTTGCTTGCTCGATTAACCGACCCACGATTATATATGGTTTACGGAGTAGATTTATTGAACAGTTTCTCGACACCAGTGTATGATGGCGACTGTTGTTGGAAGTTTTTAGGGTTAATGGTGATTGTATCACTCTAAAGAAGAAGGACTTGAAATTGGTACTAATGTTAAATCTATCAAACACGTACACTACATTTTAATCTCAATCATGAAATAACTAATAAGATATTAATATTTATTCGTAAATGTTTGTTGCATTGTTCTTTTTTCAATATCTCAAAATTGAGTCTGTCTCTGTTTAACCACTTTTTTCAAAAAAAGCTTCTCTTTAATAAAAAAATATGATGATCTAAATATTGTTGGTGATCTCTAGATTTCATAACTTTTGTCAAATCTGGATGATTTTTCGTTAGGTTTCCCCATATTTGAGTACAGTATATCATTTCCTTTATGTAATTTGTTACAAGTTCAAAAGTCTGAAATATGACCCAATTGATTACTGATTATAAAAAAATGTTTATGTTTACTCAATGACCTAAGTGTATGTTGTATCACAGTTTATGATCTGGTTTTCTAATAAAAAAATCTCAATATAAAGAAAAGATAATTTTCAATTTAAAATTTTCCCGTTTTGAGTTTAGATTGTGATGATGATATGTTTGGTTTAAACATTAATCTAACAAGACTATAAAAGGTATTGCTTGGATCATCGTGCTTATATGTTTGGTTTAAAAAATTGTTTACTTGATGTTTAATTGTTTGAACTGCGTACGTTTTCTCCATCTATGGACAAATGTTTGTCACCTTTTTTTAACGTTGTGTAGTGTGATTTTATTTTGGGTGGTCGAACTTGTATAACAATAAGTTTCTTTGGTATGGTCTATGTTTGCACCGCACGTCAATCGTCTATGACAAGCATTAAGCCTCTTACACAAAATTCTAAGTTCAATATGCTTCTTCTCTAAAGCATTCTCGATACCAGAATCTAAAATTTTAAAAAAATCTCGTTCAGATTGCTTACAAGAATCACATGTAACATCATCGGATATTTTTCTACTTTTTCCAGTAAGGCTTCTCTTTTTCTTCATTTGTTACGCTTTGACACAAAGAAATGATTTAATGGTTATAAACATCAATCATGGTTAAAAGTTGCTTCTCATAAGAGAGAAGGTAAGTTCCTCTTTATATCGAGAAATTTTAGTTAAACATAACACCTTTTCAAAGCTTGAAATCGTTTACGTTGATGATGAGTTGTGATTGCATGTGTGCATGCATTATTAACAGAAAATATTCTAGAACCGTTTTCCAAAACTCAAATTGGGCAATGAAATTCGTCGATTCTTTGTTGTTGCTATGTCACCGCCGTTTTGAGATATAATGTTTCCTTCCTTGAATGAATGCTTATCTTCACCTTCGTAATAGCGATCATTTAGTATGCACTTTCTCATCAGGGCCCTCTCAACAATTTTTTGTTCCGTTTGTGAATGTTTGTTTCGAAAGATTTTGGTTACAGATTAGAGGGCGATGATGGGCAACCAAGGATCCAAGATGATGCTTGCTTGATGCTAGATAATCTCTGAATCTTTCGCCTAAAAGAAATCCATGTGAGGCACTTATTTATTATTTAAACTTTTGTTTCTATTATCGTAACTACATTGGGGTTCAATAAACATAAGTTTGTTGCTAATATGTGGTTTCATTGATACAAATAATATTGGTGAAGAGGTATGCACAAAAAAAAGGAAAACATAAAAAATTTCAGAGATCATCAAATTCTACACTATGGCAATACTCTTATTGGGTTTGAATAACTCATTTTTTTCCGAATGCCCCTTAATTGTTTTTGCGCTCTCAATTTCTAACTTTCAAGATGATGACTTTTTATATTAAACAAGAAATCCAACAAAATGTTTTGTTTCGTATAATTTTCTACATATTAATAATTTAATTCACCTAAGAGTATCTACATCTCGCATCAATCAAATGTATTTACTTACATTTCATTTTAATGTCTCCAAATGAATACATGATATGAAAGCACAAATACATTTATATTTTCTTGAGGATTGGTTTTTGATTTTCAAAATCTACTACGTAAGTGGTTATGGATTAAAAACAATGTTAGGGTTAAAAAAATTGTGTAGAATTTTAATCTTAGACTTTAGAGATAAACTAGTCATTTAGACAAGAAATTAATCTCCAAATGAATTACTCGAAACTACTTTTATGGTGGGAACCATTTCCCACAATATCACTATGCCACTATCAACTAAAAGGTTTACACAAATGTTCCGACTAGCGTTTGATTGACTCTAACTCCTTAAAATGAATCAATATCATTTAAAATGAATAAGAATAATATTGTAATGATTTTTGTTTTTGTTTGCAGAAGATATTCATAACCTTGGCCAGTTGGATGTTTAAGACAATTGATGATCCAAAGCCGTTATTAATTTATTATTACAAATTCAAAGATAAAGAACTACAAAAATAAAAAAAAATTATTTTCAAATGTAAAAGATGGAATTGATAACAAAAACATGGGTTTGCCAAAGAAATAATATTTGGCTTATGATAGGTAAAAGAAATATGCATTATAGAATGTCATATTTTCATTTTTATCATTCATTAAAACAAATGGCATTTTAAACTAATTATTTCATGTAATAAATTTCATTTTACCGTGCGAAACGCGCGGGTTTGTTTCCTAGTATATATAATTAGAAATCTAACCAAAAAAATCTTAAATCTAATAGTCATAATATTGCCACACATACCACTTTGTAGGGGTGGGAAAAAATACCCGGAACCGAAAAACCGAACCGAACCGAACCGATATTACCTGAACCGAGTTCGAACCGATTTTTTTAAAATACCCAATGGATCTTATGTGCTTAGAACCGAAAAACCGAAACCGAAACCGAACCGAACCGAAAATCCACGGATTACCGAAATATCTGAAATTTATGTTTTATATAAGATTTTATGTTTTGGTCCTAAGATATTTTGTGTTTCATTTTATGTTTATGGACTTTGTGTTTCATTTTGTGTTCCATTTGATGTTTCATTATGGACTTTAGACTCAAAACGCTTTACGTATAATGTTTTTGTGTTTCATTTTTGATTTGGCACTTGATTTGTTTAGGTTTTGATTCGGTTATTCTATTAATAACCGAAACCGAACCGAAACCGAAGCAATTTGGTTCTAATATGGATCCTTAAATATGAAACCGAACCAAACCGAACCGACCTATAACTCATATGGTTCTATATGGACTCATTTTAGCTAGAACCAAAAAACCGAAAAACCGAAAAAGCGAACCGAAACCGAACAAAAGAACCGAACGCCCACCCCTACCACTTTGGTTAGTTGTTGAATTATAATATTTTTTCTTTGTTATTTGCCTAATTAACCCTTGTATTATTTTTTTCCTCCTCAGAAATATATATACACTAGGCAAGGACCCACGCCAAGCGTGAGATAAACTTATTTATAACTTATAAGTAGTTCGGAATGTTAATTGGTGTAATAGATATATATATATATATATATATATATATATATATATAACTTGCACAGTTCTTGTATTTATTTAATTAATAAAATTATGAAATGGTTTTAAAATAAACTTTGATCCAAATTATGAGTCTAATCGTTTTGCAAGAAGCCACTTGCGTTGATTACAGAAGAGGAATTTCAATTTATGTCTGAATCTTGTTTCTTTGGGTTTAATTTCAATTACCGACAAATGATTCGAGAATTGCAACAAGTGCAGAATTTCTTGTCGAATTTGAGAAGTAATTTATATTTTTGTTGTAATTATAAGGTTTTGGAGAAGGTTGATGCGGTTCTTAATGTTGGAGGTGTGTATGATCCTAAGAGTGAACGTTACGACCATCATCAGAAAGGTTTCACCGAAGTGTTTGGACATGGGTTTAATACTAAACTTAGTAGTGCTGGGCTTGTTTACAAGGTAAATGGAGATATTTTTCTTGTGATTTTGTGGTTAATTAGAAGAAATTTGTGTTGATACTCCTGGAGGCAAAGGAATTGTTGAAATCAAATAGTTAAGACAATGAGACACCGTAAGCAGAGAGAAAGGTGCTTACTTTCCACACATGTTGTTTACTCGAGAGATGCCTGTAGAAATATCTTCCTGGTGTCGATTGACACGCCTCTGTATCGCGTCGGAAACGAGTTTCTCTTCTCTCAACCCGATTCCGACGGATATGAGTCGCAAACCTGCAAACGATTAACACATATACCAACCACAATCTCACAACAATATCAACAATCAATTTCACACGAAATTCCATCACAACATCACGAAAATCATCACAAAATCCTTCATTGCCTAGAAACCTATGGTCGCGAACTCACCTCGGGTTTTAAGAATGAAAAGGATTACGGATTGGAACGAAACAGCCACGAATCAGACTCTCTAGACTCGGGAACACGACGACACAACAAGAGAAAGGCTTAGAACTCGAATGAAACGGTTTCAAGAAGAATTTCTTTGCAACTATTCTCACCAAAACATTAATCTCTCTCTCAAACCACTAAGAACTCTGATAATTTCCTACTTTAGCACGCGGCCACAACTCTCACGAGTTTATATTCAGAACCTAGGGCTTAAACTCCCTAAACCAAGCAATAAACCGTAATTAAAAAGTTAATTACTCGGTTCAGCAAAACCACGTGTCGAGCGACACCCGAACCGTGTCGATTGACACTCAAAAATCCCTCGTGTCGATCGACACACCACAGGTGTCGCTCGACACGAGTACTAAAATTCCATATTTCAATTCACGGATGTTACAACTCTCCCCACCTACTCTGGATTTGACCTCGAATCCCTACAAACACGTCTACTAAAGACCAAAACTTAACCCCACTTGGCAAAAAAAAACCACTAGAGATCTTCACTCGATCCCTGAACTTATATCTAGTCCTATGTTTATAAACGCGTTTTCGAGCCATTTACTACTCTTAACTCATTATCTCTCTACCACGCTTTCAGGACGCATCCTTTAGCAACCAACGTACCAACCACCCATGGTACCCAGGGAAACTCTTCCCTCTAGATTTATACTGAGACCCACCCATCTCAAATAAGTCTCCGGAGAACTACTCTCTCCAAAAGAAATGCAGGAAAAACACACTCCCCTCAAGAAACCCACCCGTATCTTGATACTTTACTTAGACCCACCGTCACAGATAAGTAAGCATCTCATCATACTACACCGAGACCAACCCGCCGTCGGTAAGTATCTCATCTATACGACACCGAGGCCCACCTGTCATCGGTAAGCATACCTCGATACTACACTGAGACCCACCCGTCATAGGTAGATCCATCAGAGACCCACGCGTCTCTCCAAAACGATAATGAGTTATTCGGGAACGCTACTGTCCCTAGAGTAATAAATTCTAAAACGCCTATAAACATCTATGACTAGAACCGCTCCACATGGCTAAACTCGATATTTCCCACCCGAAATATCCTCCAAAACATGACCCACACTGGTCAAACAAAACACAACGCTTATAAGAACCACACATCTTATAAAAACACTCGAAATAAATAAGGAAACTCCATCTTATAATTTCGAAAAATGTATATCGTTACAACGAAACGAGAAATACATGAACCAAAAACAACAATAACAACATGCTAATGCCAAAACTGGAATCACAAAGATACAAGTAAGCTCAAGCTGCGACCTACTTGTCGAACCACTTCCTGAACTTCAACTTCATCTTTGCCTTTGGCTCCCAAGTCTCATCCTATGTACCGCTACAGTCCCACAAGACTCTCAACAACGGTATCCTCTTCCGGCGCAGGACCTTCTCTCTCCTCTCGAGAATCCTCACAGGAACTGCCGGAACTGTCAAATCAGGCCTCAGATTCTCTGGGATCTTAGCCACCAACTCCTCCGACTCATGCAGGCACTTCCTCAACATCGACACATGGAAAACCTTATGAAATGCCTTCATGATCGGAGGTAACTCTAACTGATAAGCCACCGGTCGAACTCCACTACCGGGAACGGGCCCAATAACCTTATGAAATGTCTTTCTGTTTTCTTTCAGCCGTTCTCCTAGTCTTCCTCATGCTCGCCGTTGCAATAGGTTTATTCATTGCTCTTGTCATAATAACATCTACTTGTTTATATATCTCTATTCATCAATGTTTAATGCATGTATATGTTTTCGTAATCTATATTGTACATTTTGATTACAACTGTGTAACCATATAATAAAATTGATTTTTTTCCTTTCGTAGAAATTGGACAAACGGAAGCAGCAAATTGTGGAGTATACGCCCATGTTTTCAAAAAAAAATGCACAATACTAAAGTCGGGTGAATGTTCGCTCCTGTGCCGCGTCGTCATGCGTAAGGATAAGGGCGAATGTCGTGGAGAAAGATGTTGGTGCACTTGGCGATGTTAATAAGATCATTTTTATTATGATGATAATATTCTTAAAAATTGATAACATAAATCTTTATGTTGACGATATAATCTAATTTGTTACCATTAATTCTGATTGGAAAGATAAACTAATAATATAAATTTTATTTTTATTTCCTATAAGTTGAAACAAAAATGTCTATTTACTATCAAATAATTATTTTTAAAATACATACATGTTGAATCTAAAGAAGCTTTTGTATTCTTTTGAATATATAACTTAAAGGATATTGTTTAGACTATTACATGAATAAGATCAAAATTTCATTTTAGTATTGTAGGGTATGAACAAAATTTTAAAAAGAATTTCCAATTTATTATTTGAACCTCCAAGAATTCGTATACAATACATGTAATCAATACAATCATTCCAATCACTGCAATCTATTATTAATATAAGTATTTAAATTATGATTCATTACCCCAATATTCATATTAGGTCATAGAATTGAGATAATATTGGTATACCATTTGATCAACTTAGTGAATAACAATTTGAGAAATATCCATCCCATATAATATTGCAATAAGTGATTGCCTTTTTTTTGGACGTCAAACTTTTTCATTCATTCATTCTCTGAGAAACAGTCAAGAGCTTACAAATTCATAGGTATTAAAGGCATTCAATATTGCAATAAGTGATTGCCAACTGGTCATATTTGGCTAATGTAGTAAAAAATATCAAGGCCTTATGTTTTGTTTTCTAAAAGAGATATAAAGGTTACACAACTTTTATACTTTATACATGTAGGAGCTTTAATATATTTTACACTATCTTATTTGGTACATAAAAAAATTCCGAACAAAATGAAAGGAGGATGAGAAGATATTGTCTCCAAACAAAAAAAAAAGAATGAGAAATTAAAACTTTCACGATTTTTTTTTAAAGTTTTGAATAGTGTTTTAATAAACAACACGATTGGTCTATATTACATAGTTCTCATACTATATACACTGCAAAAAAAATGTAAAAATAACAGTACAGATTCACATTGTCTAATTTCTAGGGCATGGTGAATAACATAATTTATGGGTTACAAAATTAAGTTAGGAGTTTATTTTTAGAGGTTAATGATCAATATTTAGGTCTAAAATTTGAAAATTTAAAATTTAGAATACTTTCAAATTATATTATTCGGCTTAAAATTATGTATTTTTAGTAACAAAATAACATTTTATTATAATTTATTGTCCAATACTTAATTACAACTTTACATCATTGTACGATTAGTTTATATCCATTTCAAAAATATTGACCACAATATATGTATAAAAATTAGATTTTAAAATATGATAACTAAATTACATTAATAATTATAGTAAATAACTTAAAACAACTCAAATGAGATCATCGAGATTTTATTTTTAGGGCTGGGCCGGGCCGGGTTTCGGGCTTTGGTCTTAATTGACATGTCTAATGAGATGGGCATGGGATCTCAAAAATGTCATACCAAAAAAAAAAAAAAAAAAAAAAAATATATATATATATATATATATAAAGCAACTTTCATCTTATCAAAATAAGTACAGTCATCAAAGACATTTTCAATAATTATGTTTAATACACAGAATATCATTAACATTTCTTATTATAATCATTCACTTAACTACTAATTCTTTGCTAGTCATTTGTCAAAATCTCTTAAAATTATTTATTTTTATGGTTGTTATTGTTGTTATCGAAGATGATAGAAATAAATATAACTCATTAGGAACAAGTAAACAACATGTTCGCTAGACTAAACCACAAAAACATAAATCCCTAGCATCCTCTTCCAACGCCTTGATTCTGTGATCACACTTTGCTTTTACCTGCAACACATGGAAATAAGAGTTGCGTGAGTATTATCACAAATACTTAGTGGAGCGGTCATCCCGTCTACCGGATACATAATAAGGGCGATAGAAAGCCAATTACTACGCGATCAATTAACAATCAATAACCAAAAGAATCAGCAAATTTAACAAGAGGTGTCGATCGACACTTTAATACGAAAAGTACAAATCATCACTTGGTGTCGATCGATACCACCACAGGGTGTCGCTCGACACACCTAACATGAAACCATAATATCACAACTTAACAGCGAGTGTCGATCGACACAACCTCTAGGTGTCGATCGACACTCCTTGCAGTAACCTAAACCGAGTCAAAACCCTACGCGACTCAATTTCGTTCCATCTCGCGAGAAGAATGCACAATTACACAACACAAAAACACACAAATCATCACAGAACGGCAACCAAACATTACAATTCCATCACATAACGATAACCTAACGTTCTAATCCAATAACCACGATCACACACTCACCTGGCTATGAACGACTAAGGAAAAGAATGAAACAGTGAAGAACAACGAAGAACACGAACGATCAGACCACCATGAGCCTGGAAATTCACTGAATTGGCCCACACCACAAGGAACGATAATCTCTACTCTTAAAAACTAAAGAACAACGCTCCCTAATCACCCTAAAATCCCTTAACCTCAATGATTCTCAAATTCTCTCTTCTCTCAAGTTTATTTGTGCCTCCTCTGATCAAAAACGCGTCTGATCGTTATAAACTCGAGTTTAGGGTTTCCTAAAACCCAAACCGCACTTAAAATCGAACCAATCTCCAGTTCAAAAATATTGGTGTCGATCGACACCTCATGGTGTAGATCGACACCCATACCAAATTAAACTTATTTGGTTTCGAGATGTTACAATTCTCTCCACTAATCTTGATTCGACCTCGAATCCTGCATAAAACGTCTATCAGAGACCAAAAATCCTGGCCCAACCGGCCAATACCACTAGAGATCCTCACCCGATCTCACAAGGCTCACCTGTAATCCTCTATTTGTAAGCATGTTCCTCGACATTTATTACCGTTAACTCATTATCACATACACACTCACTCTGAGGAACATATCCTTCGAGTCATAATAAACAGGGAAACCACCATCCCCTCGAGAGTACCACCGTCTCTCAGTACTTATGCTAGAAACCACCGTCCCAATAAGTACATAGGGAAGCCACCGTTCCCTACAGAGAACCACCGTCCCCTTGAGAGAACCACCGTCTCTCAGTACTTACACTGGAAACCACCATCCCAAGTAAGCACTCTGAAGTACCATTGTCTCCACATAATGAGTTATTAGGAATAGATTCTAGAACGCCTATAAATATCTACGATTAGACTGCCTAATGCGGTACACACTCGATATCCCCTCTCCCCGAATATCCAAAAAATATAAGAAACACATATCTTATAACACAGAAGTATAAGGAACACCATCTTATAAATCTCCAAAAGTATAAATCGTTACAACAAAACGAAAAATACATAAACAAAACATAGTGGCCACATGCTACAATACCGAAACTAGAACCACAAAGATACAAGTATGATCAAACTGCGAACTGCTTGTTGAACCACTCACCACAAAAAAATAGCCTTTTCGTGACTCCGATTTGTGTCACAAATCAGTCACAAAAGCATCATTTGTGACACTTTTGTGACGAAAAAAGCGTGACAATTTTTTCGTCGCTAATTAGTTTGGTCACACATGCTTTACATATTTGCGACAACTTTGTGACCAGATTAAAGTGTAGCACATTTGTGACGGATTTGAGACGATATATATATGCGTCACAGATTAGTGACATAAGAGAGACTAAAGACAGTGTCGCAAATTACCGACTGAATTGTGACACAAATGTTGTGGCTAATATGTGACTGATTTGTGACGTTGTGTAGTATCATAAATCTATGACTCTTTTATGACTACTTTAAGAAAATTGGTTGTCTAAAATTGGTCACTAAATTGTCACAAAAGAGTGATCAAATTGCTATGTATTTGTGACATTTTTTTTATACGGAATAGTATTTATTTGGTATACAAAACAATATATACTTTGTATTCTACTGAAACAATATTCGACATAAATAAAACGTAGACTTTGCTAAGCAAAATACAGTTCCGAATAAGTTAAACAAAAACGGTTAACATAAAGTACAAAAAAGTTAAGTGTTACATAACCGAAACCTTAGATACACACAATAGAATCAAACACCTTCTTTTCGTCCTTGTTCTTCTTAATTCTCTCCTTGATATCACTGCAGAATCATCATATCCATTTCAAGTCAATAACATTTCAGGTTCTAAAGGAAATTGATATAGTGAGATGTGTTAGGAAAAGGAAACCAACCGTAGAGTAGCTTCTCTCAACTCTTAGATAATATGTCTCTGACCCAGCAAGATTAAATAAAGAGAATACACACGTGAAACTGGGAATCCAAAGCATCCCAAGCTGCATGACGAACAGCTCTTGTCGGGTACATTAGACCTCTGGGAGAGGTAAAACTATATAAACAAACCTTTAACCTTGTGCTAGTGGTCATTCTCAGTTCCATACCTGCATATGTGATACAATATTTCTTACGGTTTGAGTCAATGATAGAAGAGCCTAGCTATGTTCCTAAATGAAAGAACTATACCTTGAAGAATCTTCATCTGAGAAAGATAATGTAACAGCACTGGTTCCACCTTCAGTTTTGGTGATGTGTGTGGTTCATTTTTAAGAGAATAAATTGAGTATAGTATAAGCAACCAAGAAAGCATTGGGAAACTCGGGATAGTTCCTCAAGAAACTATCAAGTTTATCCTCTAGAAAAAAATTTGTCAGGGAACAAGAATAAACGCTTTGGCTCCAATAATAACTTTTCAGAGAACAGTGTACTACCTGACTTGTAAAAGAAAATGAACCTCGAGAGCAAGTGATACAGTTCCCTCTGAGCCTGAAAATAGGCAAGGGAAAGTCAATATACAGACTTAAATCAGTTGAATCATCATGAAAATGGAGAGGACCAACTCACCTTAATGGGAATTTTTTTCAATCGGACCGACTCCAAAGCAACTTCCTCAAGAAGATACTAGAACAAGAAAGAGACGATTAGTTACAGTAGTAAATTGGCATCAAGACTTGAGCATGTGATAGCAACAACCCGAGTTGACAAGTTCAAAGAAATATATCTAGCTGAGGCATCAAACAAAGTAACATTTTCCTAGAAGATCTACCAGAGGCATCATCCAATAAAAATAATCCAATAAAAATATTAAACCAATTATCCAAAAAATTCAATTCCATAAATCAAATACTCCAAAGAAAACACTAGCAACCTAAACACCATGTTCACTAGACATACTAAACAACTTAAACAACCCTATCATCCTCTTCCTCTAGCCTTGATTCCGCGATCACGCATTTCTTTTACCTACAACACATGGTAATAAGAGTTACGTAAGTATTTCATAAATACTTAGTGACCGGGTCATACCATCAACTCGCGTAACAAGCAGGCTCAGGCAACAACACAAGCAACAAAATAAATATCACAAATCACCACAAACATATTATGGCATTTTTAAACAGTTGGAACAAGAAAACTGGTCGTGTCGAGCAACACGACTCAAGTGCTCGTGTCGAGCGACACCCAAAGGTTGTCGATCGACACGACTACTGCACTCGTGTCGAGCGATACCCTCCTAGTATCGATCGACACACCTCTGTATCACGTCGAAAATGTGTTTCTCCTCTTTCAACCCAATTCCGACGGATACGAGTCGCAAACCTGCAAACGATCAACACATATAACATTCACAAACTCACACCAATACCAACAATCAATTCCACATGAAATTCCATCACAAACATCACGAAACTTCACAAAATCCTTCTTAGCTTAGGAACCTATGGTCGCAAACTCAGCTCGGGTTTTAGGAATGAAAAGGATTACGGATTAGAACGAATCAACCACAAATCAGACTTTCTAGACTCAGGAACACGACGACACAGCAAGAGAAAGGCTTCAAACTCGAATGAAATGGTTTCAGAAGAATTTCTTTGCAACAATTCTCACCAAACACTAACCTCTCTCTCTCTCTCAAATCTCTAAGAACACTGATAATTCTCTATTGTAGCACGCCGCCACAACTCTCACGAGTTTATATTGAGAAGCCTAGGGCTTAACCTCCCTAAACCAAGTCAAAAACTGTAGTTAAAAAGTTAATTACTCAGTTCACCAAAACCACATGTCGATCGACACTCATAAATTCCTCGTGTCGATCGACACCCACATGTGTCGCTCGACACGAATATTGAATTTTCATATTTCAGTTCACGGATGTTACAATTCTCCCCCACTAATCTGGATTCGACCTCGAATCCCACGAAAAATGTCTACCAAAAGACCCAAAGTCGGACTCACTTGGTCCAAATCACTAGAGATTCTCATCCGATCCATAAACTCGTATCTAGTCCTATGATTATACATACGTTTTTTTCCAGCCATTTACTTCTCTTAACTTATTATACCACAACCTTGCTTTTCAGGAAGCATCCTTTAGCAATCGACCTACCAACCACCCACGGTACCCAGGAAAAAATACTTTTCTTTCTAGACTTATATTGAGACCCACCCATCCCAAATAAGTCTCCGGAGAAATAATCTCTCCTAAAGAAATGCAGGGGAAACACATTCCCCTCAAGAGGCACACGCATCTCCTGGTACTTTAATGAGACCCACGAGTCACAGATAAGTAGACATCTCCCTGTACTACACCGGGACCCACCCGTAATCTGTAAGCACTACCATGATACTACACTGAGACCCACTCGTTACAGGTATATCCATCGGAGACCCACGCGTCTCTTCAAAACGGTAATGAGTTATTCAAAACGGTGCTATCCTGAGAGTACTAAATTCTAAAACATTTATAAACATCTACGACTAGATCTGCCCCACATGGATAAGCTCAATATTTCCCACCTGAAATATCATCCAAACACGACCCATATAGGTCAACAAACACATAATGTTTATAAGAATCACACATCTTATAACAACATAAGAAAATAAATAAGGAACTCCATCTTATAAATTTCCAAAAATGTATATCGTTACAACAAAATGAAAAATACATGAAACAAAACCATAATAGCCAACAAGCTAATACAAAAACCGGAACCACAAAGATAAAAGTAAGCTCAAGCTGCGACCCACTTGTCGAACCACTTCCTGAACTTCAACTTCATCTTTGTACTACTAGAGTCCCACAAGACTCCCAACAACAGTATCTTCTTCCGGTGCAGGACCTTTTCTCTCCTCTTACGAATTCTCACAGGAACTGCCGGAACCGTCAAATCAGGCCTCAAATCCTTGGGAATCTTTGCCACCAACTCCTCCTACTCATACAGGCACTTCCTCAGCATAGACACATAAAACACCTTATAGAATACCTTCATGATCAGAGGTAACTCTAACCGGTATGCAACCGGTCCAACTCACTCCACTACCGGGAACGGACTCATAAAACGTGGACTCAGCTTGTTTTATTCTATAGATCTGTTAGGACCCCTCAACATAACCATCTTGAGATACACACGATCACCAACCGTAAACTCAAGCTCTCTCTGCAGCTTATCAGCATAGCTCCTCTGCCGATCCTGAGCCTCCTTCATGTTCAGCTTTAAAACATAGATCTTTTCCGTCGTTTCCTGAAAAAACTCGCACCAAGGATGCTTTTCTCTCACACTTGGGTCCAGCATAAAAGTGTCCTACACGGCCTCCCATATAACTCCTCGTATGGAGTCATCCCAATACTCGCCTGAAAGCTGTTGTTATACGCAAACAAAGCCAGGCATAAACGATCAACCCAGTGACTACCCCAATCCTGAACACACATCCGTAGTAAATCTTCTAAGGTCTGAATAGTCCTCTCTGACTGCCCATCAATCTGCGGATCATATGTCATACTCATATGCACCTTAGTGCCCATCTCTGCCTTAAAAGCTCTCCAAAACTCAGACGCAAACTTTAGATCCTGATATGTTAGTATTTTGGTCTCTTTTACGTATTGCTTCTTTAGTCTTTTTGGTTCTTTCTAGTTCCTTTTGTGTCTTTTCAGGTTCTAGGAGGCCTTCAAGCATGGATTGGAGTCAGTGGCGGTCATTGTAGCTAAATGAACGAATCTGGAGAAAAGATGGTGATTTTCATAATCGAGCACCTGCTCGGTTTGGATCGAGCACCTGCTCACCCGAAGAATCAAAGAAGCCGTAACTCTCTGGAAAGCGGACCGACCGGTCCACGTGAGGAGACCGACCGATCCACGCTCAAAGATCGTAACCACCTGAAGACAGACCGACCGGTCCCATGCCTGATCCGATTTTAACCTATTTTCTCTATAAATAAGAGGTAGCCACCTCTGAAACCGGGTGTTCTGAAACATTTTTCTAAAACAGTTCTTTTTACGTTTTCTTGGAGATTTGCTGGGTTCCTCAACCCTTGAAACTATTCCTCATTGATTCCTTTTGGATTTGCTTGTAACAATTGGAGGATAAATTCACAACACCCATTGAGAAGAATTCTAATTCCTTATCTTTTCCATTTATCATTATGAATTCTATCTCGTTGATTGCTGCGATTTCATTCTCTATGTTCGAGTAGTCCTCTAGCTAGATTGAGGGATTTCAATGGTGATTTAGGATTGATTAGTGACTGAGCCAAATAGGATAGAGTATCATTCATCTTCATCAATTGGGATTCATAACGCTTAGGTTAGCCTGTACACCTAATCTCTGTTTTCAAGTTGAACTTATTCACGAAAGTGCTCTAGGTTGCTAGATAACACATTGGTGAGCAATTGGTGTGTAACCAACGACAGTTGATTGTTACCATCAATTGTGAACAATTCGAACCAATTCATTTCTGCTTGTCTTCATCACTGGATCCAAACGACAGTTTAGGCATTTAGGATGTTAGATAAAGATATTGATCCATCACGACAGTGAGGCAATATTACATTCTTGTTTGAGTTCTAGACCGCACTTAAATTAAATCCTGAATAGATGCTCAGTTTTCAATTTGAAATCACCGGCGAATGACCTTGATCTAGTGCCTTTCTTTATTGAGTCTCATATCGTTTAATTTGCTGTTCCGTTTCTTGTTTCACTACAATTCACCAACTCATACTTTATCTTAGCTTTAAATTAAAATCTCGTAATTTCATAGTGTAACCTTGGTCTCTGTGGATTCGATACCTTTTATACTACTGCGATTGTCTGTGCACTTGCAGTTTTATTTGGGTTAAAACCTCTGACAATCAGATCCCGGTCCAACACTATACTAGCTGGTGCTCCATGCAGCCTCACAATCTCTCTCACAAACTTCTTAGCCAAAACCGCAGCTCCATCGGTCTTCTTAATGGCCTAAAAATGTGCAGACTTAGTCAACGGTCCACAATCACCCAAATCGCATCATAGGACCAGTGGTTGAGTCGTCTGCGAGAGCTACACATACGTCAGGGACTCCTACGCATTATACAGGTTCCGAGAGCGAGACCAGTGTTAGTGCTAGCGTCAGTGCTGTGGGTACCAGGAAAGGGGCCAGGATGGCTGGAAGAGGAGCGGGCCCGGGTGTGGGTGCTGTTCTAGCTCAGGATCGTATGGATCGCATGGAGGGTGGGTGCTGACAGAGTTACTGGGGCGTTTTCCAGTTTTGGCTCCGGTTCAGGCTCCAGGGGTTCTGCCGGTGGCAGAGGTGCAGCAGAGGGCTGCGGTTGCAGAGGTGCGTCTGTCTTACCTGGAGATGGTGAGTCAGATGCGGCACATGAGCACGACGTTATTTTCAGGTGGTGTTAGAATTGAGGAGGCCGATGAGTAGCGTAAGCGTGTAGAGCAAAATTTCCACTCGATTCGTTGCTCTGGCGAGTATCGGGTAGAGCTGGCAATCCACTATCTGGGTGGTGATGCGCACGCTTGGTGGAGAGATATTGAGGCCAGGAAGCCCGGTGCAGTGTGGACCTAGAAGGAATTTGTGGCTGAGTTCAACGCCAAATATTTCCCTCAGGAGGCACTAGATCGTCTCGCGACGAGATTCGTGGATCTGGTTCAGGGGGATCGTACCGTGCGGGAGTACGACACTGAGTTTGGTCGTTTGCTAGCTTATGCAGGAGGCATAGTCGATCAGCGGACTTAGGTCCAGAGGTTCCTGAGGGGACTACAACAAGATTTGCAGACCAGGTGCAGAGTGACTGAGTACACCTCCAGGGCGATGCTGGTAGAGGTTGCTGCGGGGATCGAGGAGGATATGAGAGGCCAGGCAGCCGCAGTGGTTCCAGTGTCAGTTGTTCCCCCTGTTCAGCCGAGGCAGCAGCAGTCGCAGAGGGCGGCAAGGACGGCAAGCCTGCACAGGGTCAGAAACGGAAATGGGATGGCGCGTCCAAGCCCAGTCAGAGTTCGAGGGGCGGAGCGTGTTATGGATGCCGCAGTTTGGAGCATCAGTTGTCGAGTTGCCCTGGGAGGGGTGAGCAGCTGCAGCCGCAGTAGTCAGAGACGAGGGTCTGTTATAACTGCCGAGAGCCCAGGCATATCAGGCTGATGTGTCCTAAACCCCAGCGGATGACTGTTGCTGCGGTTCAGCCAGTATCACAGGTGGCGGTAGTGCAGCCGTTGGGCCAGATTGGGCTGGCGCCGAGAGTCTATAACCCAGCCGAGGTGGGTCAGCATAGCGGCGCCACGATCACAGGTAAAATTTTAGACTCAGACTTTGTAAATTCGTTAGTAGTGAATTGTTGTCTTGTTCTTTTATTCTTGCTTGTGAAAGTCTAGTAGGGTTCTCAACGCATACGAATTGTGTAGGGACCTTGTTAGTGGGAGGTTTTGAGTCCCATGTGCTTTTTGATTCCGGAGCATCGAACTGCTTTATTACCCAGGAGCATGGCGAGAGCAGTGGCATCTGTAGTAGTGCTGGTGAGCGTTCAGGGTTGGTCAAGGTAGCTATAGGTGGTTTCCTGGTTACTTCGGGCCGTGCTAGAGCAGTGGATGTTCATATTGCGGGGCATACAATGCCAGCAGACTTGGTGATCAGTCCGGTGCTCAACTTCGCGTAAAGCTTCTGCTCCCGAAGCTTCTCCAGAACTAACCATAAATACACCTCGTGCTCCTCAAGACTCTTCAAGTAAACAAGGATATCATCGATAAAGATAATCACGAAGACATCCAGATACTCTTAAAATACGCCGTTCATCAACCGTAAGAACGCTACTGGCGCATTAGTCAAACCAAAAGGCATAACCACAAACTCGAAATGCCCATATCTGGTTCTGAAAGCTGCCTTCCGAACATCCACCTCATTGATCGGAATCTGATAGTAACCTGAAGCCAAGTCAATCTTGGAGAACCAAGTAGCACCCCTCAACTGATCTAGCAACTCATCAATCCTGGGGAGAGGGTACTTGTTCTTCATAGTGACCCGGTTTAGTCCCCGGTAATCGATGCATAACCAGAAACTACCATCCATCCTTAGTCCACAGTGAAGTACTCGCACGAATAAAGCCCTTACTTGCCAAATCCTCTAACTGCTTCTTCAGCTCTGCCAACTCTGGTGGAGCCATCTTGTAAGGTGACTTGGAGATAGGCTCTGTCCCGCGCTCTAACTCAATCGTAACAATTTGAGAAATATCCATCCCATATAATATTGCAATAAGTGACTGCCAACTGGTCATATTTGGCTAATGTAGTAAAAAATATCAAGGTCCTGTGTTTTGTTTTCTAAGAGAGATATAAAGGTTACACAACTTTTATACTTTATACATGTAGGAGCTCTAATATATTTTACACTATCTTATTTGGTACATAAAAAAAATTCTGAACAAAATGAAACGAGGATGAGAAGATATTGTCTCCAAATAAAAAAAAAGAATGAGAAATTAAAACTTTCACGATTTTTTTTTTGAATTTTTGAATAGTGTTTTAATAAACAACACGATTGATCTATATTTAATAGTTGTCATACTATATTACATTGCAAAAAAAGTGTAAAAATAACAATACATATTCACACTGTCCAATTTCTAGGGCATTGCGAATAACATAATTTATGGGTTACAAAATTAAGTTAGGAGTTTATTTTTAGGAGTTAATGATCAATCTTTAGGTCTAAAATTTTAAAATTTAAAATTTAGAATACTTTCAAATTATTTTATTCAGCTTAAAATAACGTTTTTTTGTAACCAAATGTCCAATACTTAATTACAACTTTACATCATTGTACAATTAGTTGCTATCTATTTCAAAAAATCGAACAACGATATTTGAATAAAAATTAGATTTAAAAATATGATAACTAAATTACATTAATAATTATAGTAATAACTTAAAACAACTCAAATGAGATGGGATCACAAAAATGTCATACCAAATATATATATAGAAAGCAACTTTCACCTTATCAAAATAAGTACAGTCATCAAAGACATTTTCAATAATTATGCTTTATACACAGAGTATCATTAACATGTCTTATTATAGTCATTTACTTAACTACTAATTCTTTGCTAGTCATTTGTCAAAATCTCTTAAAATTATTTATTCTTATGGTTGTTATTGTAGTTATCGAAGATGATAGAAATAAATATAACTCATTAGGAACAAGTAAATATATTAGATAAGTATATTGATATATGAAAAATTATTCACGAGAGATTCTCCAATATAACAAAAAAAATTAAGATATTTTCTTACATTAATCTACACAAAGAAATATTAAATTATAATAAATAGATTAATATTATATTCACGAGAGTTCTACTAAGTATCTCACAAAATGAAGTAAGAATTATTGATGATATTATCAAATTAAATTATACTAAAAATACTAATACTATACTAATAAGAGATTTAGTGGTAATCTCACCAAGCACTGGAGATGTTCTAAGATCTTACGTCCATGTGTATAAATATAATGTCATCCTACCTTCATACACAACACTTAATTCAAACTTCCCTGTTTTTTTTCTCTAAAAACATTGATAATATCTCCAAAATGAAGTTGTCTTCATCATGCTCGCCGTTGCAATAGGTTTATTCATTGCTCTTGTCATAATAACATCGACTTGTTTATATATCTCTATTCATCAATCTTTAATGCTTGTATATGTTGTCGTAATCTATATTGTACATTTCGATTACAACTGTGTAACCATATAAACAAATTTATTTTTTTTCCTTTCGTAGAAATTGGACAAACGGAAGCAGCAAATTGTGGAGTATATACA
The DNA here is from genome assembly GCA_963576765.1 of Draba incana. NCBI lineage: Eukaryota > Viridiplantae > Streptophyta > Magnoliopsida > Brassicales > Brassicaceae > Draba > Draba incana. Next base: position 8,734,765 of record OY755212.1, on the reverse strand, counting down.
CATAATTTCAAAAAAAATGCACAATACTAAAGTCGGGTGAATGTTCACTCCTGTGCCGCATCGTCATGGGTAAGGATAAGGGCGAATGTCGTGGAGAAAGATGTTGGTGCACTTGGCGATGTTAATAAGATCATTTTTATGATAATGATAATATTCTTAAAAATTGATAACATAAATCTTTATGTTGATGAGATAATCTAATTTGTTACCATTAATTCTGATTGGAACGATAAACTAATAATATAAAAAAAAAATTTATTTCCTTTAAGTTGAAACTAAAATGTCTATTTATTATCAAATAATTATTTTTAAAATACATACATGTTGAATCTAAAAAAGCTTTTGTATTCTTTTGAATATATAACTTAAAGGATATTGTTTAGACTATTACATGAATAAGATCAAAAATTTATTGTAGTATTGTAGGGTATGAACAAAATTTTCAATATATTATTTGAACCTCCAAGAATTCGTATACAATACATGTAATCGATACAATCATTCCAATCCCTGCAACCTATTATTAATATAAGTGTTTAAAATATGATCCATTACCCCCAATATTCATATTAGGTCATAGAATTTGAGATAATATTAGTATACAATTTGATCAACTAAGTGAATAACAATTTGAGAAATATCCATCCCATATAATATTGCAATAAGTGATTGCCAACTGGTCATATTTGGCTAATGTAGTAAAAAATATCAAGGCCTTGTGTTTTGTTTTCTAAGAGAGATATAAAGGTTACACAACTTTTATACTTTATACATGTAGGAGCTCTAATATATTTTACACTATCTTGTTTGGTACATAAAAAAAATTCTGAACAAAATGAAAGGAGGATGAGAAGATATTGTCTCCAAATAAAAAAAAAGAATGAGAAATTAAAACTTTCACGATTTTTTTTCGAAGTTTTGAATAGTGTTTTAATAAACAATACAATTGATCTATATTAAATAGCTGTCATACTATATTACATTGCAAAAAAAGTGTAAAAAAACAATACATATTCACACTGTCTAATTTCTAGGTCATGGTGAATAACATAATTTATGGGTTACAAATTTAAGTTAGAATTTTATTTTTAGGGGTTAATGATCAATCTTTAGGTCTAAAATTTTTAAATTTAAAATTTAGAATACTTTCAAATTATTTTATTCAGCTTAAAATTATGTATTTTTAGTAACAAAATAGCATTTTACTATAATTTATTATCCAATACTTAATTACAACTTTATATCATTGTACGATTTGTTTATATCTATTTCGAAAAAAATTGAACCACAATATATGTATAAAAAATAGATTTAAAAATATGATAACTAAATTACATTAATAATTATAGTAAATAACTTAAAACAACTCAAATGAGACGAGATCACAAAAAATTCATTCCAAATATAAATAAATAAATATATATATATAGCAACTTTCACCTTATCAAAACAAGTACAACCATCAAATACATTTTCAACAACACCATGGTGTCGATCGACACTACAATACGAAACACAGAAATCACATCTGGGTGTCGATCGACACAACCACCAGGTTTCGATCAAAACACCTTTCACAAACTCAAACCTCGAGAAAACGAAAATGGATGTTCATCGACACTCCTTCTAGGTGTCGATCGACACTCCTCGCAGAAACCTGAATCGAGTCAAATCCTCACGCGACTCGATTCCGTTTCATCACGCGAGACAATTTTATGAAGAACAACACAATAAACACCCGAAAATCACAGAATAGTAACAAAAACAATAACAATTCCACCACAAATCAATCAATCGATATCCTAACACTCTATTCCCATAACCAAGATCACGCACTCACCTCGAATACTATAACGCCCCGGCCGTCCCTCCCATGGGCCCCCGTCCACTCTACGACATGTTGGCCCACCATGTCCGACGGTCGGTACGTTAGTCCGAAAAGCTTGGAAGTCATGTTTACAGACCCTGCAAATCACCACGCAATCTTTCCCCATGTTTTGACCTCACTCACACGGTACTGGAAATGACTTCCCAGTAGGTCACTCATCCTGAAACTACTCCAGCTCAAGCACGCTTAACTCTGGAGTTCTCTCAAGACTTGTGACCCAAAAGATAAGTGCACTTTGGTGATATAGGTAGCCAAATCTGTAACACCCGGTCTATTTTTTTTTTTTATCTATTAATTCTACTGCGGAATAAACTCATCAACCAATAATAAAATAATAATAAATCAAAAGTGCAATTAATCACCAACAATTATTCGATGCATTTCTAGCAACCTAAACGGGTTCACAAGAAACTTAGCAAAATAGAAAAGAAACGAAAGACATTCCTAATCATCCTCTCCCTAAAGCCATGATTCCGCGATCACATTTTTCCCTTTCCCTTACCTCGGAAATTCGATGAAAAGACGAAGAACACGACAAACGGCGATGAACGATGACCGCAACGACAAACAAGCACGAATAGGGAATCTCCATCTCTGGGAAACACCGAGACAGCTACTCAAACACCGACCGCAACAACGCACCTCAAACACGGATGAAACACGATGAACGGATCGAAAGACTATCGAAACTCTCGATGACTCGAATGGGAAACAAAAGGAGCTTTTTATCTCTCTGATCACCTTGGAAATGCGGCCTTGAACTGATCCCAAGGGTTAAATACCCGAGCCCTAGGCTCCCTAAACCGACTCAACAAACCGAACGATCGATTTTTAATCCAAACCAAACTCAGAACCTGGTGTCGATCGACGCCCAGTATTGGTGTCGATCGACACTCTATACCAAAAATCATTGTTTGGTTTCGGGATGTTACAAAATCAATTCCTTTAAGCTCCTCCGCATATACCGCATATACCATATATGCTCTGAAACTGGGGTGTCACAATCACCCCCACTAACATATCGTAACGTCCTCGTTGCATATACCAAGATCGTTACCCTGGCAATCTGACTCTTCACAGATGTTGAAACAACCAAGTTTTTTTTTTTTTAAAACTAAACATTTCTACTGCAGAACTTATAAATCATTTAAATCCAAATAAAATAAATAACCAAATAATCAATAACAAAATCATCACCAGATTCATGAATGAATAAATAAATCTAGCAATCTAACAAACGGTTCGCTAGTCTAAACAACAAACACAATCCCTATCATCCTCTTCTTAAAGCCTCGATTCCGCGCCTACAACACATGGAAATAAGGTTGTGGGTCTTCTTAAAGCCTCGATTCTGTTACCATCCTTCGTGTCGATCGACACACAGGGAGTGTGTCGATCGACATGACCACAAGAAATCGACTTTCTGGTTCGCAGATGTTTCAATTCTCCACCACTAAAGTGTATTCGTCCTCGAATCCTGATAAACTGACTTACAAAGACCCACAACCTGACCCAAAACCGGTCAATACCACCTGAGATCCTAACATCCGATCTCCGAAGCCCTCGTCTAAAATCATGTTTATACGCCCGTTTTCAAATATTTATCACTCTTAACTCACTCGACACCCCTCCAACTCGCATGACACATTCCTTGAGCTATCGATGTCACGTGTCCCATCAACTCTCAGGACCCATCCCTTGAGCTCCGGGTACACAAGAGAACTAATAATCCCCTCGAGAGAACTAATCATCCCTCGATACTCATACTGGAAACTAATCCTCCCAAAGAGTATATAGGAGAACTAATCATCTCCTCTGAGAAACTAATCATCTTCACTGAAGAACTAATCATCTCCAGACAAATGACTGAGTTATTCGGAGCCGTAACCCCTAGAGTAATAAATTCTGAAACGTCTATAAATATCTATCAACTAGAACGACCTCCTCTGGTCAAACTCGATACTCCCTAACCCGGAATATCTCAAAAACAGGACCAAACACCGGTCCACACAACATAACATAATAAGCATATAAGAGCTACTCATCTTATATAAACAGATAAATAAGAAAACATCATCTTATATAAGAGTGACCTGCTTGTCGAACCACTTCCCAAACTTCTATTTCATCTTTACCTCAGGCTCCCAAGTTTCCTCCTTGCATCCAGCGCAATCCCACAAAACTCACAACAGTGGAATCTTCTTCCGATGCTACTCCTTGACTCTCTCCTCGAGAATCCTCACAGGAAATGTCGGAACCGTCAAATCAGGCTGCAGATCCTCAAGAATCTTAGCCACTAACTCCTCCGATTCATGAAGACACTTCCTCAACATCGACACAAGGAACACCTTATGAAATGCCTTCATAATCGGAGGTAACTCCAGCCGATAAGCAACCGGCCCGACCCGTTCCACTACCAAAAACAGACCCATAAACCGCAGACTCAGCTTGTTCTCTGCTATGGATCTGTTAGGACGCCTCAAAATAGCCATCTTGAGATAAATACAATCTCCCACTGCAAACTCAAGCTCTTGCCTCAGCTTGACCGCATAACTCTTTTGACGATCCTGAGCTTCCTTTATGTTCAGTCTCACATCTCGAACCTTCTCAGTTGTTTCATGAACATAAGTAGCCCCATGAATACTCTGCTCCCCCACTTGGGTCCAGCATAGGGATGTCCTGCATGGCCTCTCATACAAAGCCTCAAAAGGAGCCACCCCAATACTCGCCTTAAAGTTGTTACTATAAGCAAACTCCGCCAAGCTCAAATGATCAGCCCAATTACCACCCCAATCCAGTACATACATCCGCAGTGAATCCTCTAAAGTCTGAATCATTCTCTCTAACTAACCATTACTCTACGGATGGAAAGTAGTACTCATATGCATCTTAGTGCCCATCTCTGCCTGAAATGCTCCCCAAGACTCTGAAGCAAACCTCATCCCAGTCTGACACAATACTGGCTGGCACTCCATACAACCTTATAATCTCCTTCACAAATTTCTTAGCCAAAACAGCCGCGCCGTCTGACTTTTTGATGGCCAGAAAATATGCTAACTTAGTCAACCAATCCACGATCACCCAGATAGCATTGAAGGTCTGCAAGTTAGGTAATCTCACCACAAAATCCATCATTGATCATATGCCACTTCCATTCAGGAATGGGCTAACTCTACAATAAACCACTTGGAACCTTATGCTCTGCTTTAACCAACGAGCACGTGTTGCACTTTACAACATAATCAGCCACATCTCTCTTCATCTTAACCCAGTGATAATACCGCTTGAGATCACGATACATCTTAGTCAATCCAGGATGAATCGAGAACTTGCTCGCATGAGCCTCTCGCAGAATCTCCTACCTTAACTCCTCTACCTTGGGTACACAAAACCCGACCGCGAACAAGAGCCGTCCAAATCGAAGAGACGTGATACTTAGAACCCTCCGCGATCGACGCAGCAACCAAACTCTGATCACTCGCCTGAGCCACTCGAATCCTACTCAGAAGATCTGCCTGATCAGCCGCCTCTAAGCCTCACGGCTCTTGCGATAAGGCACATAACCTCAAGGTGCCAATCTCACTCACCAGCGACTCAATATCCTGCTCCCGAGCTGCATCTACTCGTAGACGACTCAAGGCATTCGCTACCAGATTCGCCTTACAAGGATGATAAATAATATCTAACTCATAATCTGCCAACAGCTCAACTCAATGTCTCTGTCTTACATTCAGCAACGGCTGAGTGAAAATGTGTTGCAGATTCCTATGGTCTGTGAAAATCTAAACTTTCTCACCATACAGATAGGATCTCTAAATCTTCAATGCAAACACCACTGCACCCAACTCAAAGTCATGCATAGGGTAATTATGCTCTGGACCCCTCAGCTGCCTCGAAGCATACGCAATCACTCTACCCTCCTGCATCAACACATAACTAAGACCAATCCCAGAAGCATCGGTGAACAATGCGTAAGGCTTACCCGGCTCAGGCAACGCTAAAACCGGTGTACTTATCAAAATCTCCTTCAGCTTCATAAAGATGTCCTCGCACTCATGAGACTAAACAAACGTGACATCCTTCTCGGTCAACTTCGTCATCTACTGAGCCATACTCGCAAAGCCCTTGACGAACCTCCAATAATATCCTGTTAAACCCAGAAAGCTCCTGATCTCGGTCGCATTAGTCTTTCTCGGCCAATCTCGAATAGTCTCTATCTTAGCCGGATCCACAGAATCTCTATTTGCAGAAACAATATGGCCAAGAAAATTCATCTCTCTCTGCCAAAAACTACACTTGCTCAACTTCGCGTAAAGCTTCTGCTCCCAAAGCTTCCCCAGAACTAATCGTAAATGCACCTCGTGCTCCTCAAGACTCTTCAAGTAAACCAGGATATCATCAATAAAGATAATCACGAAGCTATCCAGATACTCCTGAAATACGCCGTTCATCAACCGCAAGAACGCTACTAGCGTATTAGTCAAACCAAAAGGCATAACCACAAACTTGAAATGCACATATCTGGTTCTAAAAGCTCCCTTCTGAACATCCACCTCATCGATCGGAATCTGATAGTTACCTGAAGCCAAGTCAATCTTGGAGAACCAAGTAGCACCCCTCAACCGATCTAGCAACTCATCAATCCTCGGGAGAGGGTACGTGTTCTTCATAGTGACCCGGTTTAGCCCCCGGTAATCGATGCATAACCAGAAACTACCATCCTTCTTTTTCATGAATAACACCAGCGCCCCACAGTGAAGTACTCGCACGAATAAAGCCCTTACTTGCCAAATCCTCTAACTGCATCTTCAGCTCTGCCAACTCAGGTGGAGCCATCTTGAAAGGTGACTTGGAGATAGGCTCTGTCCTGGGCTCTAACTCAATCGTAAACGAATCGAACCGAGACGGCGGTAATCCCTACAACGACAGAAAGACATCCTTAAAATCCTGGATAACCTGAATCTCACCCACTGTAACCTTACCAACAGATTCTGGCATACAGATCATCGCCAAATAAGCCTCGCATCCACACTCGATCATCTGCACTGCCGCAAAAATCTCGAGACTCCCTGAAGTCGGTCTCACTTCCTAAAACATCAACCTCTCTGCATCCCGCTCGAAGACCACTCGGCCTCGAAAACAATCCAGATGAACTCTGTAGAACGACAACCAATCCATCCCCAGGATAACGTCGTACAACTCCACCGGACTAATCACCAAATCTGCTTACATTGACTGCCCAACAATCTGAACATCAACTGTTCTAACACGGCCCAAAGTAGCTAGGAATCTACCTCGAGCCACCTTGACCAGACTCGAATGCTTACCAGCGCTGCTATGGATGCCACTGCTCTCGGCATGCTCTGGGGTCATAAAACATTTTGATGCTTCAGAATAGAAAAGCACATGAGACTCGAAACCTACCACTAACAAGGTCCCTACAGAATTCATATGCGTTGAAAACCCTATTAGACTATCACAAGTAAAATAACATAAATAAACAACAATTCACCAACCAAAGAATTTAAGAAGTCTGAGTCTAAAATTTTACCTGTGATCGATGCGCCGCTATGCGGTCCCACCTTTCCCGGAGTATAGACTCATGGTGTCGGCCCAATCTGGCTCAACGGCTGCACTGCCGCCAACTGCACCACTGGCTGGACTACAGCAACGGTCATCTGCGACTACTTGGGACACATCAACCTGATATGCCCGATCCCCTTGCAATGGAAACAAACTCTGTAATCCGGCTGCTGAGACTGCTGTTGATGGTTACCCTTCTGAGGGCAACTCGATAGGCGATGCTCAAAACTACCGCATCCATAACACGCTCTGCCCCTCGAACTCTGACTGGGCTAGGAAGCGCCATCCCACTTCCGTTTCTGACCCTGCGCAGGCTTGCCGCCTTTGCCGGAACCAAAACCAGAACTACCCCACTGCCTCCTCGGCTGAGTAGCAGGAACAACTACCGGTGGCACTACTGCAGTTGACTGGTCTGCAGGTCCAGCAGGTACCTCTACCAGCTTCACCCTTGAGGTGTACTATCCGTCACTCTTCATCTGGTCCGCAAATCCGGTCTTAGTCCCCTCAGGAAACCTCTAGACCTGCGCCCGCTGACCCTCCATGCCCCTACCTGCATAGACGAGCAGCCTACTAAACAGTACGATTACTCTACACTAGCTCTACAAATCTCATCTCGAGGCGATCCTAAGCCTCCTAAGCAAAGTACTGGGCATTAAACTTGGCCACAAACTCTCCCCAAGTCCATGCTGAACACGGCCTCCTGGCCTCTAAATCTCTCCACCAAGAATAAGCATCACAACTCAGATAATGGACTGCCAACTCAACCATGAACTCCTTAGGACAACAAACCGAGCGAAAATAATCCTACACTCGCAAACGCCACTCATCTGCATACTCGGGGCTAATACCACCCGAAAAGAAAACAGTACTCATCTGGCGCATTTGACTCACCATCTCCAAGTAAGACGGATGCACCTCAGTAACCACAGCCCTCGGTTGTACGTCTACTACTGGACCACTAGAGCCTGAACCAGAACTGCCGCCAGAAACCGCTCTAACAACTGCGCCATAATACCCTCCATACGCTCCCAACAATCTTGAGCTACAACAGAACCCACACTCGGGCCCGCTCATCTACCAGCCATACCGACGCCCCTCCCGACGCCCGCAATACTCTCACTAGCATCACCACTGGCCTCACTCTCAGATCCCACCTGATGCGTAAGAGTCTCTGACGCATGTGTAGCACTCGAAGACGACTCAAGCACTGGTCCCCGACCACCTTTACCTCTGCCACGACCTCTACCGCGTCCATGACCTCTAGCTCGTGCATCCATCTCTCTGTACTCATACAAAACAGGCCAATAAGTTAGAGAAGTCACAATCAAACACACACAACTTACCGCCGAAGAGGATGATACTAAGACTCAAATAAATTGACTAAACATAAAAAAAATTAAAACACATAGTCTCAGACATCCAAATTCCATTGTCCTAAAACCGTCTAGGCTCTTATACCAAAATGAAACAACCAAATTTTTTTTTTTTTAAACTAAACATTTTTACTGCGGAACTCATAAATCATTTAAATCCAAATAAAATAAATAACCAAATAATCTATAACAAAATCATCACCAGATTCAGGAATGAAACAAGAAATTTAGCAACCTAACAAACGGTTCGCTAGCCTAAACAACAAACAAAATCCCTATCATCCTCTTCCTAAAGCCTTGATTCCGTGATCACATTTTTCCTTTACCAGCAACACATGGAAATAAGAGTTGCGTAAGTATTTCATAAATACTTAGTGAGCTGGTCATTCCGCCTACTGGCGTAATAAGCAGGCTCAGATAAACATTGCAACACCCAATACAAACCATCTCAAGCATAACATACATAAATAACACGTTTCGGGAAAATCCAGACTTCGTGTCGAGCGACACCACAGAGGCATCGATCGACACGACCAAAAGTCTTGTGTCAATCGACACCACCAAGGAGTCGATCGACACTTGGCAATTTCTCGTGTCGAGTGACACCCTCCTGGTGTCGATCGACACGCCGCTGTAACTGCACCTGAATCAAGTTCATCCTCACTCGACTAGATTCTGGTGATCACGCGTCACAATCCTACACAGCAAACACAACAAGAACACAATTGCAATCCACAAAATCCATATCCAACAACAAAACACGATTTGACACGAAAAACAACACAAAAACGCAACGATATCCTCATCGCCTAGAAACCAACGGTCACAACTCACCTTAGATTAAAACAAAGGAAAAGAATACGGTTTTGCTACAGAAAAACACTCGAACCGACCCTTTATGACTCGAGAACGAGGAACACACGAACCAATCTCTCGGTCTAAAGCACTATCACGATAAATCTCCTAAACTTATCAATTCTCTCTCAATCTCCAATGTTTTCCCTGTGTTTTTTTCCTTGGAGACGACAGCCATAAACCTTAGGAACATATATATACGAACCCTAGGTCGAAAACCTTAAACCGAGCCCCCAAACCATGATTAAACAGTTAATCATCTGGTTCCGCAGAGCATCGTGTTGAGCGACACAAACGACGTGTCGATCAACACAAACGACGTGTCCATCCTTCGTGTCGATTGACACACTCCCTGTGTCACTCGACACAACCACCAGAAACCGACTTTCTGGTTCGCGGATGTTATAAATCTCAGTGTTCGCTCTGATACCACTTTATACCGCCCCGACCGTCCCTCCAATGGGCCCCCGTTCCTCCCATGGGCCCCCGTCTACTCTCCAGCTCGTTGGCCCACCATGTCCGACGGTCGGTACGTTAGTCTGGGAAGCTCGAAAGTCATGTTTACTGACCCTGCAAATCACCACGCGATTTTTCCCCATGTTTTGACCTCACTCACACGGTACTGGAAATGACTTCCCAGTAGGTCACCCATCCTGAAACTACTCCAGCTCAAGCACACTTAACTCTGGAGTTCTCTCAAGACCTGTGACCGAAAAGATAAGTGCACTTTGGTGATATAGGTAGTCAAATCAATTCCTTTAAGCCTCTCCGTATATACCGCATTTACCATATATGCTCTAAAACTGGGGTATCACAATCATCCCCACTAACATATCGCAACGTCCTCGTTGCGCATACCAAGATTGACACCACCTGTTTTCAAATGTGGTTTTTGTTATTGTTGTGGATTGTTGTTGAATCGCGTAGAAATGAATAATCTATTTTCCCTTACTATGTATCCGGTAGACGGGATGACCGCTCCACTAAGTATTTAATAAATACTTACGCAACTCTTATTACCATGTGTTGCAGGTAACAGAAATGCGTGATCACGGAATCAAGGCCAAAGAAGTGGATGATAGGGTGTTAGTTATTTATTTATTCACTAGTGAACCTGGTTTTTAGGTTGCTAGTATTATTTGCATTCTTGAATTGGTTTGGAGAACTTGGTATTTCGTTTTAATAATTTATTGATTTATATCTATGAGAATTTCCGCAAATTGTTAAATAGTTGTAGAGAATTAATATTTATAGGAATATTAATTCAGGCTATTAATTAAAAAAAAATTCAGTGTTGGTTGTTTCAAATACGGAGTGAAAAGGAATTGAACGGAATGAACACGAAATCAGACTCGAAAACGTCATGAAACCTCTGATTTTCTCTAACAAAACGCGAAGAACACACCGTAATTTTAATTCTTGCCCTATAAGCCACTAATCAAGCTTAAAAACAACAAGAACTCTAAAAATCAATCACAATTCTCAAATTCTCTCTCAAACTGCTCAACCCACGATCTTTCCTCTGAAAAATATGGCCAGAGCTCTTTTACATCGCATCCAAGGGTTCCACACCCAAACCGACGCAAACCTGACGATTAAAATCAAACCGAAAACAACCTAGAAAATTGGTGTCGATCGACATCCCTACAAAAATGCCATATTTTGGTTTCGGGATGTTACAAATTTTGAAATTATTTTTTTAACTTCCAAGAATTCGTATACAATACATGTAGTCGATACAATCATTCCAATCAGTGCAATCTATTATTAGTATAAGTATTTAAATTATGATCCATTACCCCAATATTCATATTAGGTCATAGAATTAAGAAAATATTGGTATAGAATTTGATCAAGTAAGTGAATAATAATTTTGAGCAATATACATCCCATATGATCTTGCAATAAGTAATTGTCAACTTGTCATATTTGGCTAATGTAGTAAAAAATATCAAAGCCTTGTGTTTTGTTTTCAAATAGAGGTATAAAAGTTACACAACTTTTATACTTTTTACATGTAAGAGCTCTGATATCTTTATAATATTTTAGAGCTTATAAAAGCCAACAAGCTCTGAGAAGACGACATGTGTCACCTCTTCCTTCAAAAAAATTTCTTTAAAAAAAGTTTAAAATGTTTCTTACGGGTTTCGAACCCAGCTAACCTCGCTAATTTAACTGGATAGAGTCACTAGACTACTAAAGACACTTGTAAATATCATGGAAAGAAACATATATAATCCACTAATAAAATTCTTTCTAAAAGTCATTCACAAAACCTTGATTGGTGTCTACTAATTCAACTAAATCTTTAAACTTCCCATATACTTAGGAATTATCTTTATAATATTTTAAGGTTTACAAAAGCTAACAAGTTATGACAAGATGACACGTGTCACCTTTTTCTTTACAAATCTTTATTTTAAAAAAAGTTTAAAATGTTTCTTCTAGGATTCAAACTCAACAAATCTTGGTAATTTAAGTGTAAAAGAGCCACTAGACTACTGAAAACACTTGAAAATATCACGGAAAGAAAGATATATAATACACTACTAAAATTCTTTCTAAAATTCATTCACAAAAGTAGGAAATGTTTTGAAATGCCAATTACTTTTATTTTTTTGTAATGTGGAATCTATTAATTAAATAAATTTATATAACACTAATAACAATCAAACCCAACGTTTTCGAAATGAACTTCTTATTAATAATTTTGGAATCAAATTGATTTCCCCATTAATTGTGAATCAATTCTAATTCAACCAAATTTAAAAACATTCATCGCCCATAATTTTAATTCCTAACCTTCCAAAGTTAATCTTTCCATTTATTTATTAATTATAATTCAACACTAAATCTTAAAACGCCCATATAATTCACTTATTTTGCTGTATATAAGTGTTGAAAATCAATTTACTTTTTTATATGTTCATGAAATATAAATAAGAAAAATCACTAATTTAATTTCAAGTCAATTACAAAGACTTGGTTATTTTTGTCAAACATAAATAATAAGATAAAACATATTGTTTGTCTTTACATCATATAGTTTCATATTATGATTTTTTAAAAATATAACTTGTGAGAATATTTCTTAAATATCACTTATATACAGTTAAAAAATTTTAAAATTTATGTAGATAGTTTTTTCTACACAACGCGTGGACTTTTTCTAGTATTTTATACTATCTTATTTGGTATATAAAAATAATTTCGAAAAAAATGAAAGGAGAATGAGAAGATGTTTTCTCCAAACAAAAAAAAAGATTACTCTCATTAAAAGCTTGAGATAATAACTCAAACAACCTTGAAAAGTCAATTAATAACTCAAAAAACCTTGTAGGGATGTGAACACATGAAAAGTCTTATAAACCTTGTGATGTTCTTTTAATTACAAGATTGCCACCAAAAAAAATTTGATAATAAACACTTTTTCTTCCCTTTTTCATAATTTCGACGACACAAAAAAAAAAAAAAAAATGTCGGCGACTCGAAGACAACCGCGTCTCTTCATCTTCTCCAGCGATTTCCTCGTCTTCGGCGACTCCAAAGATAAGTTTTGTACTTCTCTTTGTTTCTTCTTTTCTTCTATTCGTTTCACTTCTCCCAACCGTGTTCTTGTGGAGTTTCGACATTCCGGCAATTTCTGGGTTTGTTTTTGTTCTTGCGCACTTTTCGAAAGTTTCGATGCATTCAAAGACAAATTATTACAATTTCGGCTGCGTTTTGGTGGTTTTGTTTTGATTCGATTTATGGGTTCTTACTCTTGATGGTAGATTTTTTTTTCCTTGATTGTAGATTTATTCTGGTGAACGTATAGGTTTCGGAGGTGGTGACGTAAGAAGCGGAGGTCGTGGTTCTGTTGGATTCGGCGGTGGTGCTTTTGTAGTTTGATTTGGTAGAAAGTTTGTTATGTCATGGTAGATTTATTGTTCTATAATGGTAGATTTATTTGTGTGTCATAGTAGAGCTATTTTTGTTCCATGGTAGATTTATTTTGACAATTTACATGTCGAGACGGACCACATTAGACCAGACGATACTATGGTTCAAGGAATTGCCACTGATGGTGGTTCGTCACGTGGACGTGGAGCCTTCGAAGGTGGTGGCGGAAGAAGCGGAGGTCATGGATGACTAACAAATTTACGTTTGATGGTAGATTTATTTTATGTTCAATGGTATGATATATATTTTTTTTTATGGTAGATTTATTTTAGTTTGATGGTAAATTTGTCGTTCTTTGCTGGTAGATATATTATGGTGGACGTGGAGGCTTCAAAGGTGGTGGATGATTTGTTTTTATTTGATGGTAGATTTATTTTCTGTTCAATGTAATGAATTGGTATTGACATATTCTATGTACTCTAGAAATTTGTTCTCGTTCTCTATATAATCTGTTTCTAAATGTCTTTAACATCAATTACCATAACATTAACACAAGAAAACAAGTCAAAACTGAAAAGCTACACATAATAATAGACACATATTTAAGCTTCATTAGTGGTACGATTATTGATCATATTGACGACAGTTAGAACACTTGTGTTCTTTCCTAGGATGGTACCGCTCCATCTCAGTCTCCAATGCACTTTTTATCCATGAGAGTTTCGTAGACTGCTTGCATAATAGTTATGGAGTAACCATTGTTTAAAGAACCTAAGTCAAATAATGAGTTTACCACAATATTATTTAAAGAACCTTAGTCAGATAATAAGTTTAATGTCACATTGTTTAAAGAACCTAAGTCAGATAACAAGTCTACAACAACAATATTTAAAGAAGCTAAGTCAGATAACAAATCTACCACAATATTGTTTAAAGAGCCAAAGTCAGATAACAAGTCTACCACCGTATTGTTGTTTAAAGAACCATAGCGGATAACAAGTCTACCACCACAGTATTGTTTGAATAACCTAAGTCAGATAACAAGTCTACCACCACATTGTTGTTTGAATAACCTAGGGCAGATAACAAGTCTACCACTACAATGTTGTTTGGATAACCTAAGTCAGATAACAAGTGTACCACCACATTGTTGTTTTAATAACCTAGGTCATATAATAAGTCTAGCACAACAATATAACAACCATCGTTGGATAATAAGTCCATCATAACAATAGAACAAGCTCCTTCGGATAACAAGTCTACCATCCGCAAAACATATCTACCATAAGGTAAACAAAAAAAAAACAACTCTACCGATATGACACCCCGGTTTCAGGGCATATGTGGCATATGCAGTATATGCGGAGAGGCTTAAATGAATTGATTTGGCTACCTATATCACCAAAGTGCAGTTATCTTTTTGGTCACAAATCTTGAGAGAACTCATGAGTTAAGCGTGCTTGAGCTGGAGTAGTTTCAGGATTGGTGACCTACTGGGAAGTCATTTCCAGTACCGTGTGAGTAAAGCCAGAAACACGGAACGCGTGGTGATTTGCAGGGTCAGTAAACATGACTTCCTAGCCTCCCGGACTAACGCACCGACCGTCGGACATGGTGGGCCCACGGACCTGAGAGTGGACTAGGGGCCATGGGAGGGGCGGTCGGGGCGTTACAACCGATGTTTTTCGTAACAGCCAATCGAAATTGTTATAGTAAACGGGAAAAAGATTGAACAAGTCTAACGTCGAAAATATTAAATCTACCACTCAGTATAAATCTACCACCACTATACTAAGTCTACCACTATAGCCCACTATTATAAATCTACTACCACTATAATAAGTCTACCAATCACAAAAATAAATCTACCAATCTTCAGAAATTAATCTACCAATCACAAAATAAGTCTACTGCTCAAAAATAAATCTACCACTGAAAATAATAAATCTACCAACCACTCTAATAAGTCTACCATTCGGAAACATCTCTATCACCAAGGGGACACAATAAGTCTACCGTTTGTATATAAATCTACCGATCAAAAAATAAGTCTACGGACTTCAAATAAATCTACCATCACAGAATAGTAGATTTATTTTCTTTGGCGGGAACTTTTTCTGCCTGAAATCCCGGATTAATTAATGGCAGTTTCGTAAATACGTTTTTTTGTTATCAAGGCAAATAAAGCTAAAGTGGGTAAAAGTTCTCGAAAACACAACTTTCTAAGGTGAAGTTTGTTTTAGTTAAAAACCAACTTTTCAAGGTTGTTTGAGCAAATTTCTCTTAAAAGCTTTTCACAAGAGTTGTAATATTGAAGTTATTTGGGAAACTAAGATTACCTAAACTTTTTTCTTCAGCTTCCTTCCACTTTATGCTTCCAGTATTTTGTGTCATGAGATTTGGTTCTAACATGGTTTATTTGAGTAACGTTTATGCCTAATGGTAAGAAATGTGATTTGATTTATTTTCAACTTTTATTTTATTGGAAAACAGAGGAAGTAAGACGCCCAAAGCTTTTTCTGATGATACAAACAATAATGCTCTGATTAAAAGACATTGTGTATCTTTACTTGTGCTTTAGCTCTCAACCCTAATGAGCTTCTTTAGGTAATGCTACCAGTACGTGAAATTTCTCAAGTAAGTAGCCTTTTGCAAACCAGTACACTACTAATTAGTCATGCACTCACAAGGACTACTCTCCATCAAGAGATGTTTCTCATGTAAGAGAGTTTTCGATGTGCTTCATCTGCTGAAAATGTTGGAGCTGTGGTAGGAAAAGGTGACTCTTTCATAAATCAGATTAGACAAGCATCTAATATGACTATACAATCAATACCTCCGAAAATTATTAAAAATGGTGCTTGTATACTTTTCATGTCATCAAAGGAGGTAGCAAAGACGTTTTATCCCCTCTCTTTATGGGAATCTCATTTTTAATATGTGAATGTTGAACTAACTAGACATATAACATTTCTTCGAAGATCAATTCCCAACTACAAAATGCAGCATTAAGCTTACACACTCGTTGAAATGAAAAGGTGGGGAAAGATTAAAACGATTCTACTCTTCACTTGTATAATTGTTCCAAATTCTCAAGTAGGGTGTTTCATTGGAAAAAGTGGAGCTCTCATACATGAAGGATGTCACAAAAGTGAATACTCGCATTTTTCAAGGCGAAGATGTACCACATATATTGCGTGTGAGGACGAAGAGATGGTTCAGGTAACAAAACCTTCACCCTTTATCACCTAATGCTTCTCGATATTGGGTGTTAGAGAGACTTCAACCATATATTTTTTCCTTCTTGTTGTTAGATAACATAAAGTCTTGATGCATTAATCAAGGCTATGACACAAGTGATGTTGCAATTCCGAGCCAATATATTCGACATGGATTGTAATTTTGACAACCTTCCGACATTCTTTCCTTCTTACTATCAAACCCAAAGACTTCGAGGAAGGCTAAGCAGAGAAAACGCGAGAACTATTCTCACGGTTTCATGGAAGTTGCGAAATGAAAACGTAATCAAATAGTATAGCTCGTTTGAATTCTGATTACCAAATTTATATGCAGTTTTCATTTTTGATGCATTTTTTCTTCCTCTTGTCTTTTGAACTGTGTTTATAAATACGGATACCAGCCTAAAAATGTTATTGTTCTATTATATGTTTAAAGCACTTTAAGATTTTGGGATATTGAAAAGGAAAAAAAAACATTTAAAGGCCTTTCTTGGAATTTATGAAAATAAATATTTGTGTTGTTTTCAATCTCAAGAATCTCTATTGGAAAAGTGATATTTTTTTATTGGTAATTTTGATGAATGTATGAGGTTTAACACGATAGTTTGCCCTCTTTTTGTCTATTTGACATATTGTGTAGGATTCAAAGTTTCATTTTAAAATTTTGTAGAAATCATAGTCACGAATTCAGTTCACAAGAGGGTTAATTGGATTATGATAAAGTAGAACTTCTATAAATTAATACTCTATAAATTAATAATCACTGTAAATCAATAAATTATTCTGGTCATGGGCAGTGTAAAATTTAATAAAATCGATAAGATAATAATTTTTTTAGAACTTTTATGTAAAATATGGTTTTAATAATTATATAAACTAATAATTATAAATTTTACATGCATATATATATATATATATATATATATAAAAGTTAGTTTAGTGATATATGACTATTGTGTTTTATATATTTTCTTCTTGGTTCATCCTCTTAGGCGATTAGGGTTCCAAGGAGAGTTCGCGGCCGCCGCTGAACTGAAGCCCCACCACCGCAAGGAAAGCTTCTTTGTTCATAGATGAATCACCGGCGTTTTCTTTCCTCTTCCGATCTGTCCTCGTTTTCGAAGAGTGAGCAACTATCTCGGGTTTTTCGATTCCAACCCAAAGATCAATTTTCAACCTCCGTCGCGTGCTTTGTCTCCGGTGAGATCTCTTCCTTTCGAACGCTTTGCTTGTCTCTGTTTTCTTGAAAGGTGATGGATTCTCCGTCGCAACCGCACCGTCCCAAACCGCCTGAGCCGCCAGATCTGGTCTCTACTCCGCCGCTCGCTGTGTTTCTCTTATGGTCTAGTCAATCTATCTTGCTTAACCATAAATTTCTCCCTGCGATGGTTGGTGCTTTCGGTTCACCGCCGTCATTCGCGGGTACAACACATCATTTGCTTCATGTACCAGTTTAAATCACACACACATCAATCGTGATAATGTGTTGTTGAATCTGGATCCTTGTACATGTTTATTGAGTTTTCTGACACTTAGTCCGTTGAGATGTCAATACTCTATTCAAACCTCCTTCATAGCGGGCATGAAGAGACTTTTATCATCTTGCTTCTCATCGGTCGTAAGGTATCAATTCTCATCATCCAACCACAAGTCTAATTCTGAATATGGATTCCTTAGTGATTTGGCTAGGAACAGAGTATCGGTTGGTGATGTTAAATATGATGTTGAGCATGTGAACATATCTACCAAGAGTAGATTAATGATTTATTATGGATTTGGAAAGCCATATATTGCAACTTCCTGCCTTAGGCAGATGAACCTTGTCTTGGTCGAGAACGGAACTATCTCATTGTTTCTTCCGTCATCGAGATCAAGGATTCTCTCGGATCCGAACCCGAGTAATTACCGAGCCAATTTGCTCTCTTCCGTAATTCTCTTAATGACACTAGAAGATGCAATCGAGATCGTTTCAACGATTTTTGTGGCTACGGTTAATCTTTTAAAGCCACTTTGGAAACTCCAAGTGACTCACCTTATAGTCTCTGGCTTAGCCGTAAAGACGACCTTGACGCATCCGTTGTCCTGATGTGCGATGATTTATCCAAACTATCTTTTATTGCTTTCAATTTCTTATGTTGTAGTTGACAAGGATGGTTGAATTCCTTGTTGTATGTTTGGTTATATGAATGCATGAAACATTGTTGACAAAAAAATATATATATTTATATATTTTCTCCTTAAAGTTAGAATCTTGTCGGGACTAAAAACTAATTTTTTTTATTGCATCAAAAATGTTTATATATTTAATCTTCATCAAATGAAGAGTTTTATACGTGATAATCTAAAACTAAGATTACTTTCATCAAGTTGAAGAGTTTTATACGTGATAAACTAATTATCTAATATTTATAAAACAACGATTATTTTGTTTTCAACCTCATCATTAGTAACAAAGTAGCTGCAATTGGTAATGTGATGTGGAGTAGGTTGAATATGTAAAAATTATATAAAAAAATTAAATAACAAAAATAAAAGAATTTTTGTGAACTTTTACGTAAAATTTTTATTTTAAAAACAAAAAAATTCTCAAAAAATCATGGATTTGAAAAATCTCTTTATAAATTAATAATTATTATAGTCCCAACATTATTAATTTAGTTTTACTGTATGTTTTGTTTAATTGATTTGTGAATGCCATATAGCTTACCAAAGCTAAAATGACCAAAAACTTTATTCTCTTATTTCAGTTAATATAATCAAGCCGACCACCAATTATACCATTCCTAGCAATTTCTAAAATATTAAAATTAACGAAGATTTAAAAACTGTCTTAACACTAAATAATTACAACATAGCGTTGATTGTCAAGAGAAAGAGAAGGCATGATTACAGAACTTGAGCTCAAAGCTTGGTTTATTTAAGAAGAAATTGTTTTCAAAGACTTTCTTTCATTTATGGAGACTAAATTACATTACGACAGAGTAAAGATCAAATTAGACTACTTTGAATTGTTTATTTGTGAATACAATTTTCATAACTTAGTGAAATCATCAAACTAGCATCGCAAAAATAATTGATTTTCAATTGGGAATAAGTTAAAAAAACGAACTCTCAGTATTAATAATTAATGACCACAACTTTAGTGCATTTATTATGGGGGTTTATATTTAAATAATCCTTTCAACTATTCCCGAAAATAAAAAATCCTCTCAACTATCTCAACTAAGATATGTCGGTGAAATCAATTCTTCGCTCACAAAAATGTTTAAATCCTATAAAGTTGTTTTTTCTTTTTAAAGACGACAAGACATCTCTAATAATGACCAAAACATCAGGTAGTGTACCATTGTTATCATAATTAAGAGAAATAACAAAAAATATAATTTTAGAATTTAAGCTTTTTGAGTATTTATGTAAAGAATTGACGCTCTTTCGGGTTATTTTTCAAATATATCCTTACACCAAAATATAGATTTTTTATTTTGGAGGGTAAAAAAAAGAGGAATAATGTATCAGCCGCAATTACACTCCAAGTAACCCAATTAGAGGAAGAAAGTTGGCGATGTGCGAATTTAGCTAGAGAAGAAGACGAGGAGGAGGAAGGAAATCCTACCAAGATTGAAGATACCATCCGAACCGAACTTCCACATATCCTAATTTGCTAAGTGGACGCATCTTGGGTAAATATAGGCCCCATGAGCGGTCTCGGATGGTGTCTTACTGACACATCAGGCAAACACACACCGGCAAGCAGGGATGCCGCAAAAGCCTCTCAGCTCTACATGTAGAGTTCGAGGAACTCATCTGGGCAATGGATTGTCTAAGTCAGAAACATGTACATAAGGCCTGATTTGAGACGGATTGTTCAAACCTATTGACGATGATCAACAATCCAATAGATTGACCAACTTTTCAGTCTGAGTTAGATCGCTTCGCAGAACTGAGAGAAATTTTTACTTTTCTTTTCAGTTAGCTTATATTCCTTGTTCTGTAATGTCTGTGCCGATGCCTTTGCAAAAACGGCATGAGCATGTAACCTTATCTTTTCCCTTGTAGATCTCGATGAATCGGTAGATAGTACCCGATTTCGGGATGTTTATACCGACCAAATGTAATTTAATATATGGAGCTAGTTGACAAAAAAAAATGTAGAGAATTGACGGTTGTTGTTTGATATTATTCTGCTTTTTCCCTCAGTCTTCCTTGTGGATACGTCCGCAGAATTCTGCTTCTGCCTTACATGTGCGTATGTTATGTCCAAGATTATGACAATTACTACAAGTGTTTCGGTCAATATTCCAAATATATTGTCGTTTTTTTAACAGAAAAACAATAGTTTTGTAGACGGATGATTGATTTCACTAACAAAATTTAGTTGAAGATTCTTTTACTAAAAAAATAGTTGGGAGAATTTTTCACATTTTAGAGATAGTTGATAGGATTTTTCATTAAAAACCCATATTATGTTGGTTCTGAAATCAGGCATAAGAATTTGAGTTTGATAAATTGAAACTGAAACGGTTACGGTTTTTATAAGTGAGGATAAATCCCTAACTAGAAGCTTACCGAAAGCTTGAAGAAAGGGTAAATCAAAGACTAGAAGACGATCACGAGACCAGAAGGATCATCTCGAAGAACAATGATTCGATGATGGAAGGTGATATGATGAACAGATATTGTAGAGGAAGAAGATAATATTTCTTTTGATTGATTTATGTTCTGGAAAATGCGTAATGCCTTTACATATAAAATCTCGATGAGATAATTAACCAAGTAAGAGAACCAAACTTAACTAAACCGAATGGGTAATATAAATTCTTAAACCGGCTAGTAAGCCTATAACATGAAACCACTAGTCACTGTAAATTTAGGGATCATATGATCTTGAAGCGGTCTGGATTTCAAATCTAGACTTGGTTTGAGTCTCGAAGGCATTGATTCTTGGAATCTGAGCAGACCCAATTAGATTTAGTGTCGATGGCGCGGCTCCGTACAGATCCAGGTTTCAGTTTCTCTTTCTGAAATTGGTTCTGATTTGGCAAAACTAGGGTTTAATGGTGTATTTTGGTTGCAGAGATGGGCTTAGCACTAGAATTGCTGCTACAGGTTCAGAGGAAATTTAGCTTCGGATTGATCCTATGCATTCTGATTTAGATGATAAGATCACAGGTCTCCATGGCCAAGTCAGACAATTGAAAAATGTAACAAAGCTCTCAGTTTTTTTTTTTTTTTTTTTTTAATGGTAAACAAGGATTATTATGGCTCTGAGTTGATCATTCATATGGAATGGGAAATTTGTATTCTTTTTCTCGTAGTAATTGTTACGGCTTCGTTGATTTACGACTTAGGGACGATCAACTCTTTGCAAATTTCTGCAACTTTTTGTTGCTTGTTTTTGAATTCTTAGTTGTATTTGGTCCATTCCACTAAGTCTGTGATTAATTACCTGTTTTACCAATTAAAATCATCATTACTTCTTGAGGGAATCATTCTACATTCTTTACAATTCCTTGGCTCTGCACATGAGCTATCCTTGAGGTTTTTGGTTTTTCAATTTCAGTGTGTTAAAATTATTTTCCATTGATCGCTTATTTTGATGCAGATTGCTCAAGAAATCGGGTCAGAAGCAAAGTCCCAGAGGGACTTCTTAGATGAACTGGTACGTTGTTGGTGTCGCTCAAGTTCTTGATTCAAATGCTAATCAATATATCGCTTCTTATAGAACTCTCTTTGCATATTTAGCTGAAACGTAAACCTTCAATGTTGTTATTGTCTTCTCTTATGACAGCAAATGACATTGATCAGATTGCAAGCCGGTTTGAAGAATAACATACGGAAACTGAACATGAGCATTATCCGTAGTGGCAGCAACCATATCATGCATGTGGTTCTTTTCGCTCTAGGCTGCTTCTTTATACTCTACATGTGGTCCAAGATGTTCAAAAGATGTTACTTACTTACCCTAAAAAAGCCTTGATGAATGTTGGAAAGTTTTAGGATATCCTCTAGTAAACAACAGTTTTAGTTTGTCTTGTTACCTGATGTATATAGAGTGCTTAGTTTGAACAGTCACAATGTCCTCCTCTCTTACTCATAACTTTTACAGGTCTGATGATGTTCTCATGTAATCTCTTACTTACTGGGTACATATTCTTTGTACGCTTGTGATAGCGTTTTCTTGAGTGTGGGACTATTGTGACTAGTCTAGGGGTTGAGCAGTGAATTATAGCTTTGCCAGTTCAGAAACAGACCTTACGGGTTTATTGAGAGCATTGGGATCACACTGGATTTGTCTTGGCTTTGGGCAAGTGGTCGAAACTTTAGAAACTCGAGTCTATTGTTTGTTGTAGCTCTTTGGTGGAATTTGAACCGGTTCTTATCGTTCACAAGCTTTGACCCTTGAAGCTCATCAAAGAAGAAGAATGTCCGTCAGAGATTTTGTTCATGGATTACATAAACTGCGTAGAAGATAACTAGTATTTTTGGGTTTTCATAGGGTGTTTATTTGTCCTACATCGGAAAGAAATAGAAGCTTGGTCATAATAGTTTGTGTATATAAACAAAGCCAAGCCAAGCCTCACCTACAATGCATACCTTTCTCGGCCTTTTGACTAAGATCAAATGTAGTATATGTTCTTATCAGTTTAAGATCTGATATGTGGATTATCAGTCCACACGATATTAACTTTATTTTTTAAGGGAGAATACCCATCAAGATAGCTTGTTATCTGGGTTTTCACGAGTCGTCTATGCGTTCCACTATTGCATAGGCTTGGCTCAACCTAGTCCTGGGATTTCAGGTAAGCAGGTAGGGTCGGGTTGGGTATTTCGGGTTTCGGGTATTTCGGGTATAGGTGTTTAGAACCCATTAGGGTATTTGGAAATTTTGGGTCGGGTTCGGGTTCGAGTCGGGTTTGGGTTTGGGTTTTAAAATAGGATTCATTAGGGTAATTTTTACCCTAAATACTAAAAAAAATATACTATTTTTTTAATTTACCCTAATTTTTTTTGGATTTATTATGTTTTAGTTATTTTTATACAATATTTTCCAAAAAAAACTCTGAAAATGACTAAAATTCTATAAAAGTACCCGATTTTTTTTATGTTTTGGGTTCAAGTTCGGGTTCGGGTTCGAATCGGGTTTTTCGGGTATAGGTGTTTAGAACCCATTAGAGTATTTGAAAATTTCGGATCGGGTTTAGGTAGAGTATTTTCGGATCGGGTCGGGTACGTCGGGTTCACGTTTTAATCCCAGGCCTAGCTCAACCCATCAAATAAGAAGCCCAGTTTTTGTTTTAATTGCATCAGTTAAGCCTTGAGACAACAAAATTAAGATTCACACGTGTATGTTACGAAAACGATCGTTTTATATCCCACATCGGTTTTCAGAATAATATAGCATGTGTATATATATGTCTGAGAATTAAGATGTGCAACAGTCATTGGACATGAAGTGAATGGGTCTAATGGGCTTGTCTAAGTTCCCGACCCAGGAAAGTCCCCGGGCCACTTATTCGCAGAGATGCGGCCTTGGTAACAAGAGAATCATACGATCAGAAAGACACAATAAGCTGAGACACGAGTGTGGAGCTTTCGTGGTCTTTCTGATCGATGATAATATGGCCAACTTAACAGTAATTCACTTGGTTCTTTAATTAGTTCTAACAGAACGGGGCTTACTGTTCCAATGACAACATCTTTTTTTGCTTCTACATTGGATTAGTGGAGTAGTATCTATATTTAATTCTTTTTGAACAAAAACAAAAAAGTAACTGAAAGTCTCTTTCTTGGTGAGACAAATCTTTTTTTTAGTATGGAAGGGATATTCACTGTCTCAGTACATACACACAGGTACACAACAAAAATATAAAAAAAATAACAAATTAAATCTCGAAATAGTTTTCTCTAAAAATAAAAACTGATCCGTAGAATTCGTTAACTTGACTCTTTGAACTCGTTGAATCAATACAAAATATAATCCCTAAAATAGTAGAAGCATTTTTTATCATGCGTTTGTATAGTTATTAATACAAAGAACAAATAATTTTTACAAGAGAAGAAAAATTTCTTCAAGTATTTTGATCAATTTTTAATTATGAGATTTGCTATTTGGTTTACAGTTTTTTGTGCCTTCATCTTTCTCGTTTTGAGCGGTAGTAAAGGTAATATATTAATTTTCTTTGATTTTGTTTTGTTACGTTCATATGAAACATTAATTGTTACCAATCACCAAAACAAAACAAAAAAACAAGATTTTGACAAACAAAAAAATTGTTAGTAGCTTATATCTTGTTACACTATTGATTGTTTATCTATAGATCTTCAACTAACGATCAACACATTTTGTTTATTGTTGATACAAAATAATAGAAGTGGAAGCAAATGACCTATGTAAAAGAGTAGAAGATATTGAAGGAAATTGCCGAGTTGACGGAGATAAAGGGTGCACGACATTCATGACTAATAAATATAAAAGAAAATTTGTTAACTGCAAATGTAATAACATTTACATGTTACATAAGACTAAGCGTTTTTGCGAATGTGAACAGCGTTGCGGACAAGGAAGATGAAACTATAACTCCATAATAAACATCGTTCTCGATCTCAACTATTTAAAAAAAAGAGAAGTTGTTGACAAAAAAAAATAGTTATGAGAGTTTGTAGTGTTGACATGATTCACAAATAAGTTATGTTAGTTGTCTAATGTTTTATTTCACATAACTTGTGGGGGTGTTTGTCTTCTGGCACTTATTTAATCTCCTTGTCAATCAGTTTGTTACATCAAGCTTGTGTTGAGTCGATAGAGTTAAGGGTGCTATATAATTAATCATTAGTTATTAATGTATACTTCCACGCGTTGCGAGAATCGCTAGGTGCTACATGGTGTATCATTTATTAGTTGTATATTGGCGAATAGGAAACGATTTTGACGACTATCTCACAACCATTAATCCTAAAGAAAATTATTACATATTGAAGTTACATGGGACATGTCTCTAGAGGCTTTAACCTTTGATTATTGATCCAATCTTACAAATTACTAAATGTCTATACGAAGATAAAATAACTTTTTCAAATTTGCAATAAGAAGATAAATGGTCTATTCAACTCTGGAAATAGCGTTGGGCTTAATGGATTGTAATGGGATAGATACATGAGAATAGGAAAATCAAAATATACCAAATATATTCTTTTGAGATATGACGGAATCTTTTTTTTTTTTCTCAACAAGATATAAAGTATATCCTAATACAATTTGA
Organism: Draba incana; assembly: GCA_963576765.1. NCBI lineage: Eukaryota > Viridiplantae > Streptophyta > Magnoliopsida > Brassicales > Brassicaceae > Draba > Draba incana. The sequence goes on along the minus strand of OY755212.1, from coordinate 8,708,685 downwards.
TATTTCCGTTTACATTATTTTTTTGTTCGGTTGATCGATTAAACAGTTTTGACGTCGTCTTTAAGGTATTTGTTTATATTCTGTGAATTTCTTCTGATTCTTGGCGTCTTGATTTCGAGTTTGTATTTTGTTTTCGTATCTTTTCTATTTGTGAGTTGTTCTGTATATCTCTTTAGGTTTTCGCTTTCAACTTGCGTCGTTTCTTATGGCTAATTGTTTCTGACATGTTTTTGTTTTGTAAAAAGGTTATTAGGTCCTAATTATGGACAGGATAAGCCGGTTGCATGATGAGCTTCTCTTGCAAATATTGTCGTTTCTGCCTGCGAAACTTGCCGGACACAATGGTTTTGTCAAAACGGTGGCAATTTCTTTGGTTGATGGTTCCAAACCTCATATACGATGATAGCTATCAAAATATCGAGCATGGAAGATTTTCGAAGTTTGTAAACAGATTTTTGGCCATGCACAAATCTCCTGCTATAGAAACTTTGCGTTTCAAACTTTCTAAAGTATGTGGTAGTGAAGATATAGAAGAATGGATTAGAATTGTAGATGAACGTCGTGCGCGTGAGCTCATCATCGAGATATTTGATAAAAATCAACTCACACTTCCAAGGAGCATGTATACATGCTGTAAAATGCTTGTGGCTTTGAAACTAAGGAACACGGTTCTTCTGGATCATGTTTCTTCCTCGATTTCTTTCTCAAACCTAAAAAAATTGAGTCTTCTGTTCATCACGTACCCATGTGGTGAATTTGTCAAGAGGCTTTTATCTGGTTGTCCTATTCTTGAAGTCTTGGTTGTGGTGCAAAGTCCAGATGACAATGTGCCCATTTTTAGCATTAGAGTGCCTTCTCTGAAGAGTTTAGTTATAAGTAGATCACATGAAAAAGTTAAATACGAAAGTCATGGGTATGTGATAGATGCTCCTTCTTTGGACTTTGTGAACATTACTGATCATTCGTGTGGGTTTTGTGTCATTGAGAATAATATGACCAAGATCGTCAAAGCAAATCTTGTCGTTAATGTATGGAATCCTTGGAAGAAGTTAATGGATTCTCTTATATCAGCCAAGGGTCTTTATCTCTGTGTACCAGCCGCAAAGGTACTAATATATGCTCTTTAGTACATGCTCTTGTTTCAATCCTTTTGCAATCTGAGGGAAGGATAATTGATATATATATGGTCTAAGGGTTTCTTTTTGAGATTCTTGGATCGTTTAGATCTTTGAATAAGTAATTCTATAAATAGGTTGTTTTAGGTGAAATTTGTGAGGGAATCTAAAAGATCAATATATTCTTGTAAATAAACCTTATGTGCCAAGTCCCGTATTACTTTCTGTTACAGTAGTTCTCACATTTACATTTATTCTCTTATATATGATCAACAATATTGACACTACATTGCTTGCACTATAATTAATCCCATGTTGGTATATGCAGGATGCGTATCCGGTTGGTAGTATATTCTGCTCTCTTGTAAATTTAAAGCTATGCACATGTGAGACAGAATGGTTGGATTTACTCATTCGTGTGCTCCGAGATTCTCCTAACCTGCGAGTTCTCAAATTTGCAGAGGTATATACATTTATATTTAATATTGTCTAAATTTGATATGATTGATCTAATTCTGTAGGGATTTGATCCCTTCTTCTCTAATCACGGAATTGGTTTGTATGGAGCAATAAAGTAAAAGACACAGAGATAACCAACGAGACAGACCACGGTATGTGATCTAAGTCTCTATCTAGAGCTTTCCAGTAATTCACTATAACCACGAATTACAATAGCAAGGTTCTCACAAGATCTCTCTAAACACAAGAAAAGATCTCTAACAAAAGCTTCACCTAAATCACACACATGCTTAGCTTTATATAGGTTAAGGCTATTACAAGAATAAGGCAACTCTAAACCAAATTGTAAGCCCATAGAGAAACAAGGAAACAAGCTCATTCCTAACTCTAATTGACATTACCAGTCGCGGGCCTATGTTATGTAGAGATTAGACATCACCAAAGCCCAACAAATCTCCACCTTGATGACAATCACGACCATAACACCTTTGTTCTTGCATACATGTGCAGCTCCAGACCATACCAGCACCTTAGTGCTCTCCTAAGTTTATAAAGCTCAGAGCCTTCTCAAACTTATCCACAGGAAGAACCTTTGTCAACATATCAGCTGGATTCCGCTCAGTAGGAATCTTCGACAGCTTCACTTCACCAGAAGCAACAATATCCCTAATGAAATGCATCCTTCGTCTGATATGCTTCGTTCTCTCATGATGGACGTTGTTCTTGGCTAAACACAAGGCGCTTTGAGAATCACACCAGACCTCCACAAAATCCTGTTTGTAACCAAACTCCTCTGACAAACCTCTTAGCCAAATTGCTTCTTTCACAGCTTCTACCAACGCCATATACTCTACCTCAATCGTAAACAGCGCGACAACAGATTGAAGACTCGATTTCCAGCTAATAACAGTTCCACCTGCCGTGAACACATAACCTGTAATCGACCTGCTTCTGTCCAGATCAGATGAAAAATCAGAATCACAGAAACCTTTAATCTTGAACTCCTTCGTCTTCCTGAACACAATCTTTCGATCCAAGGTACCTTTCAAATATCTCAGCACCCACTTAACAGCAGTCCAATGTACCATGCTCGGCTTGCTCATGACCCTACTAACCAAGCCAACAGCATACGCGAGATCACACCTAGTTCCCAACATCGCATACATGATGCTTCCAATAGCACTCAAGTATGGAACATCATCCAGAATCGTCTCAGCTTCATCATCTTTTACAGCTGATAACTTGAAATGCGAACCAATAGGTGTAGTAACAGATTTAGAGTCATCCATACTAAATACATGTAGGATCTTCTTGATATACCCAGATTGAGACAAGGTGAGAACTCCACCTTCACGATCTCTCTCAATATCCATCCCGAGAATTCTTCTCGCAGCTCCTAAATCCTTCATCTCGAATCTACTGCTCAACAGATTCTTCACTATCTGTATGTCCTTCATATCCTTGGATGCGATTAGCATGTCATCAACATACAAGAGTAGGTAGATAAAACACTCACCTTTGCTCTTCTTTATGTAAACACATGAGTCATACTCACTCCTTGTAAACCCATGACTAACCACAAACTGATCGAAGCACTTGTTCCACTGTCTCGGAGCTTGCTTAAGTCCGTATAGTGCCTTCTGCAACAAGCAAACATAGTCCTTATTTCCCTTAACAACGAAACCTTCAGGCTGCTCCATATAGATCTCTTCTTCAAGTAAACCATGAAGAAACGCAGTCTTAACATCAAGCTGCTCTAGTTCCATATTCTCTTCTGCAACAACCGATAGAAGAAACCTGATAGAAACATGTTTCACCACTGGTGCAAACACTTCCTGATAATCAATACCCTCTTTCTGAGAATATCCCTTGGCGACAAGCCTAGCTTTATATCTTGGTTCTTCTATCTTTGGTATACCCGGTTTCAACCTGTAAACCCATTTGCAACCAATGACATTTCTTCCTTTAGGTCTCTTAACCATCCTCCATGTTCCGTTCTTATCCAGAGAACTCATCTCTTCACTCATACCCCCATTCCAGAAAGTTTTATCCCTGCTTTCAATTGCTTCCTGATAGTCCCTTGGTTCTTCACAACTCATCTCCGCAGCAGTAATCAAGGCAAAGCTTGCCATATCAAAATCATTGAGATAGTTAGGAAGCTTCGTGATTCGTCCAGAAGAAGTACGAATCTGAGGTATAACTTCTGTTTCGGAACCTCCAATAACTCCACCTGAAGATGAACCTTGGCCGTTATCTTCATCTAAAGGAGCCGACGGTTCTGTACTGGTGTGTCGATCGACACCAGATGGTGTGTCGATTGACACACTAGCTTCTGTCCTTCTCGACACACTTGTTTTTGTCTTGTGTCGATCGACACCAGATGGTGTGTCGATCGACATAGGACCTTCTGTCCCTGGAGTCGGGTCCTCCACCGTTTCTTCCACTGAAACTTCATTCTTCAAGTCTTTGAACACTTTATCTTCCACAAAGACTACATTTCTGCTAACCACACATCTTGATTCATCCAGAAGCCACACTTTGTACCCTTTGACTCCTTCCGGATAGCTAATGAAAATACCCTTCACTGCTCTTGGTTTTAACTTCCCTTGATCTATATGCACATAGACCAATGACCCAAATCTTCTCATGTGTCCATAACCAGGCTTTCTTCCCAGCCATAGTTCCTCAGGAATACCGCCGTCTAAAGCTGATGATGGGCTTCTGTTTATTTGGTACACAACTGTGCTCACTGCTTCAGCCCAAAATTCTTCACCTAAGCTGCTCTCATCAAGTATACAACGCACTTTCTCCATTATCGTTCTGTTCATGCGTTCTGCCACTCCATTATGTTGTGGAGTATAGGACACGTCTTGTGTCTCTCAATCCCATGCTGCCTGCAAAACCCATCGAAGTCTTTGTTCACAAACTCCAACCCATTGTCTGTTCTTAGACACTTAACCTTCTTGCTGATCTGATTCTCAACCAACTTCTTCCATTCACAAAATCTTGTGAAAGCTTCACTCTTAGCAGACAAGAAAAATACCCATACCTTTCTGGTGTAGTCATCGATGATAGACAGAAAATACTGCTTACCAGACAAGCTATGAGTAACCGATGGAGATCAACAGAGATCTGAATGCACATACTTCAGTGCTTCACCAGAGGTGTGCTTACCAATGTTGAAGCTCAGTCTTTTGGTCTTCCCCATTACACAACTCTCACAGAAATCTATCTCTGAAATCTTCCTTTTGTCAATGATGCCCCTTTTTGCTAGGATCATCAGGTTCTTCATGCTCATGTGTCCCAACCTTCTGTGCCACAAAACAGTGTCATCTCCCCACAGCTTCTTGGTAACACTATTTGACTGTCCTGTTACAGTCTCTCCATCAAGCATATACAGAGAACCACATAGAGTGCCTTGAAAACTCAGCTTCTCGTTCTTGTAGAACCTTTTCTTTCCATTGCCTCCAACATGTTCAAACCCAAACCTGTCTAACATAGTAGATGAAATTAAATTCCTCTTGAGTTTTGGGATATACCTGACATTAGTCAATGTCTTGACCGTGGCACCTCTTGCATTAATGTTGACTGAACCAATTCTTTCAACAGTCATGCTGTAATTGTCGGCCAGTAGCACCTTTCCAGAGTTGATTTCCTTATATGTAACAAACCAGTCTCTCCTTGCAGTCATGTGATATGAAGCACCCGAGTCAATCACCCACTTCTCTTGATGCCAATTGTCTGAGACTGATAATGCACCAACTCCTGCTGATTGATCGATGACCACTGCTGCAGTGGCATCCTCATCATCGCCGCCCTTCTTCTTCCAGGCATAGCAATCAGCCTTCTTATGTCCATCCTTCTTGCAGTACCAGCAGGTAATCCTTGAGCCCGAATTAGACCTGCTTCTGCCTCTACTTCCCGAGTTCTGTTGATCTCTATTTGACTGTCTCCTACGAGCCACATACGCTTCACCAATCTTCTGTGAAGTTGAATAACCTTTAGCTTTTAGCTCGGTTTCCTTGGATTTTGCAGCATTCACCACGTCTTCAATAGAGATGGATTCTCTACCATACTTCAATGTCTCCTTCATGAAGTCATACTGGGGTGGTAAGGAACTGAGTAAGAGAATCGCCTGTACCTCATCCGCGACAGTAACCTTCACACTGGCCAACTCCGAAACAGTCTTCAAGAAGTCATCGACGTTTTGATCGATTGACTTAGACCCATCCATCTTGAATGTATAAAACTTATACAATAGATGAATACGACTCGGTAGAGTCTTGGTGTTGTATAGCCTTTCTAGTGCTTCCCAAAGTTCACGTGTCGTTGAACACTCTTCTGTTTTTCTCAGAACTAGATCTCCTAGATGGAGAGTCAAGATATCCATAACGTCCTCTCCTCTTTTCTTCTTCTTGAGTACTTCTGCCTTAACTCTTTCTGCAAAATCTTCAGCCGTTTCATCCTTTTTCTTCTTCGGCTCTTCTGACACAGTTGATGCAATTAACTCTCCTTTCAAACCCTGGAGATTCATGTGAGCTAACATCCTTCTCTTCCACATAGAAAAATCACCCTGACCATCAAAGATGGCTATCCTCACATTCAACTTATTTTCTGTAGACATCTCTGATCAAACAAAACTCACTGCCTTATGCAGTCGCCCGTGTCGATCGACAAGGATGGTATGTCGATCGACACTATACCTTCTGTCGATTCCTTCGACGCAAAACCCTAAAACCTTCACCGCCTTTGTTCCCTGACGATGACGCCGATCTAATCTCCTAGACCTCAGCAGAAACTTCTCTGAACGTGCTCTCAAACCTCCAACTTGGCTCTGATACCACTTGTAGGGATTTGATCCCTTCTTCTCTAATCACAGAATTGGTTTGTATTGAGCAATAAAGTAAAAGACACAGAGATAACCAACGAGACAGACCACGGTATGTGATCTAAGTCTCTATCTAGAGCTTTCCAGTAATTCACTATAACCACGAATTACAATAGCAAGGTTCTCACAAGATCTCTCTAAACACAAGAGAAGATCTCTAACAAAAGCTTCACCTAAATCACACACATGCTTAGCTTTATATAGGCTAAGGCTATTACAAGAATAAGACAACTCTAAACCAAATTGTAAGCCCATAGAGAAACAAGGAAACAAGCTCATTCCTAACTCTAATTGACATTACCAGTCGCGGGTCTATGTTATGTAGAGATTAGACATCACCAAAGCCCAACAAATTCCATTGTATTTGTATCTCTAGTGCCATGACCTTCGGTCTTGTGTGCCGCGCCCGAGCTGGAATGAAACGAGCTTAGTACCTGAATATCTGTTATCGAGTCTTGAAACATTCGAATGGGTAGATTATCAAGGAACAAAAACAGAGAAAGAAGTAGTAGCATTCATCTTAAGAATCGCAAGCTGTTTAAAGAAGGCAACTATCATCGCCTCTAAATCTATTACCGACCACAAGAAGAAACTTGAGATGCTCTCGGATTTTCCTTTATCATCTAGGCGTTCACCAGCTTGTCTTCTTGCCTTCCAATGGAGTTATGCTCAAGAGTCAGACCATTAACATTGAATTTCTAGATAATTTCATAAACTCTGTGAAGACGTAATGAATCATATGATTTTATATTACCAAGTTGTATTTTAACTATCTCATCACGAGGAGGATATATTTAATTATTTATTCCATGTTTAACTAATGTGTGAAAAATACTCATAGTTGAAATACTATTATATTAACGAATGAAAAAATACACAAGTAAATTTTCAAATAAGTATTTGTCTAAAGATAAAAACTTATGTCGTCTAAATCGTTAACTGACTCATTGAACTTGTTGAATTTTTCAAACCATAAGATTTTAAAAATAGATAGTTCTATTTTTACTGTATATTGAGTATATTTATTACAAAATGTTAGTAAAGAAAAAAAAAATTCTCCAGTGCAAAGCAAACAATACCTTTCTACGTACAAGTAATACAACAAGTATTTCTTTCATCAACTTTTTAATCATGAGATCTGCTACTTGGTTTATAGTTTCTTGCATTGTCACGTTTCTCGTTTTGAGTTGTGTTAAAGGTAATGTATTTGTTCTCCTTTGATTTTTTTTTTTCTGTAGAAATTTTCTCCTGTTAATATCGCATAAACGGTTTTTTCTTTAGAAAAAAAGGAATTATTTTTTTTTTTTGCTAAAGAAAAGGATATTGTTTAAAAACATGGTTTAGTTTTAATCTTATTTCACTGTTAATTGTTTGTAAATATTTTCAACAAAATTAACGATTTTTGTATTCTTGACGATGACATAACAGAAGCGGAAGCACAGGAATGCGCATATGTACTAGATTTTGATGGAAAATGCAGTCATGATGGAGTAAAATTGTGCAACGAACTCGCGAAGAATGAATTTAAACTAAAATATATTAATTGCACATGTAATAACGTTGTCATGTTCCAAAACAAATATAAACATTATTGCGACTGTAAATCTCATTGCCAAAAACAAAATTAACTCTATTACCAATATCCTTTTAAGTTGTGTGAGAGTTTGTAGTGTTGATTCACAAATAAACTATGTTAGTGTAATGCTTTTGTTTTTTGTCTATAAAATGCGATATACAAATCATTGAATCCACATTGGCATAAACCATTAAGCATCCTCAAAATTCCATTAACACAGTTGTTTTTCAAAGTATTTTAAATAGGATAATGTCCAAACCAAATCTGTGTAATTAAAAAAGAACGGTTATGTAATAAAATAGTATCTTTGCGATATTTGAAAATCATAAGCTTCTTGATCTCCTGAGGTGATCCTCCTTCAATATTGGTTTCACGTTAGAAATTGTCATAAGGAGCATTTCCACTCGATTATGAATTTATTTATTTTTCGATTGGTGTAAATATAAATATTCACATGATTGATTAATAAATATAACATTTCAAAACATATGTCAATAAAAATTCCAACATCATGATATGTTAGGTTTTTTTTTTTTTTTTCCGGCAACATTGGAATTTCATTTAGAAGCCCAAAAGGCCAAGTTCAATTACATGATTTGAGATCCATTTGGAAAAACACTAATAAAATAAAATATTACTAAAATGCTCCACGTGTTAATCCAAATACAGATCTATTGAAGATCTTGCTACACGTGTAACACATGCTTATCTCTTCCACCACCGATCTGCTTTTCTTCCCACGTCACCGCCGGCCTTCTTCATCATCAGACTTCACCTGCAGATCCTTGTACAATCTTACAAGATCTTCATCTTGAACCTTGAAATCACCTTCCTCAAATCCATTATGAATCAAACTCCTTATCATTAGTTTAAAATATGGAAAATTCCGAAATAGCAGCCGGATTAAACCGACCTTGATCGGAACACTTTACTTTATTAGCCATAAGACAAGTAAAGATTTATGCCCTACAAAGTAAGCCCAAACAAAATAAAGAAGTATGATCCAAAACAGTTGGAATGTAGCCATAAAACGAGGAAGGAACAAAACGAAACCAAACCGGAAATCAACCGGAAATTAATCCGATTGACATAAAAACTCGGTCAAAGCCGAAGAGAGATCGGACAAGCCGAATATTATTCTTCCGATTGAAGAAGAAAAACTAAACACACAAAAATTCCGATCGTACTCGGAAACCGAACTAGATAAAAGAAAATGAAAACACGACGCCGGCCGAAGCCGGACGCCGGAGAGAGATGAATATTTAGTTTTTGATCAGAAGAGAGAGTTTAGAGATACCAGTAGGTTATTTGCACGATATGTTAGGTTTTATATTTGGATTATATTGATAGGGCAAATTTTACTATCTAAATTATAGTGGGGTAAATTATTAATTAGTAAAACGCGAGGGCGTTACCAAATATAAGTTTTAAATAAAGGATCAAAAAATAAATATAATGACAATTTAACTCCAAAATTTAGACGAAGAAGGAAGCTGTCTCTCACTAAACCCTAGTACCCTTCCTCCTCTTCTTCCTCTTCCTCTCGAAACCGAAACCAGAGACCTAAAAATGTCGATTCCTTGTCTAACCGAAGAAACAGCCAAAACGGTTCTGCGTCAGGTTCAATCAAACTTCTCTGCTTCCTCTTTCTGTTATTCGATTTCTCCATGGATTCACCAGTTTTTAATTTTATTGGTATCGATTTTTTCGCAGGTGGAGTTTTACTTCAGTGATAGTAATCTTCCGATTGATGATTTCCTCAAGAAGACTGTTACAGAGAGTGAAGATGGATGTAAGTTGTTCAATCGCTGTGTTTTGATTTTCTTGTTTACTTAATTCTGGTTTTTGATGTTTGGGTTTTGGAAAATAAACAGTGGTGAGTTTGGCGTTGATTTGCTCGTTTAGTAAGATGAGAGCATATTTGAAGTTGGGTGATACAAAAGGAGATGATATTCCTGAAGATACTATCAAAGCTGTTGCTGATACTCTGAGAACCTCTTCGGCTCTCAAGATTTCAGAAGACGGTCAGTCTTTTTCGTCTTTTAAGCCTATGATTGAATCGTATTTCAATTGATTAGGCTTTAGAATTGATTAGGTTTTGGATATAGGTGAATGGGATCTGTGTAGTGCTAGTTTATACGACATGAAAAGATCGAGGAGGCAGAATTTACACGATATACAACGTATAGTCTATTTTAAGGTCATCAGTTTTCTTATAGGAAGCTAGCTACATTGAGACTTGTCTTTTATATGGAATTAACAAGTTTGTTTATATAATGGTGCTCAGTTTGGAGGAATGGTTTTTACGTATTTTGTGAACGGTTTTTGTTTTTCGATTTGCCTAATCAGGGAAAAAGGTTGGGAGGAGTACAGAATTGTTGAAGCTGGAAGACTTGATTGATCAACTTAATGCTAGAACCGTAGCTGCTTCACCTTTCTCTTTTGATGTTAAAAGGGAAGACGTGGAAGCCTTTTTCAGTCAGTATGGAACGGTAATCCACTACAGATTAGATTTTACAAGCTATTATTCAAAATTTAGCTAATAGACGAGGGTTAGACTTACCGTTTATACATGTTTGTGTTTTCCTTTTAGGTTAATAGTGTTAGGATGCCTCGTCATGTAGCAGAGACGAGAGTATTTTGTGGCGTTGCTTTGGTTGAGTTCCCGACCGAAGAAGAGGCCCAAAATATTATGAAGCAAAATTTGGTCTTTGCTGGTCTGGAGCTGGAGCTGAAACCAAAGTAATCCTACAACGATATTTCTGTTTTCTGCTTGTTACTCATTTATACGTCTTTTCAATTTATTGTTTGGATGCCTTACTTAAAGATGATATTTTCTTTTCAGGAAAGAGTTTGATGCTGATAGGGAGAAGGATGAAGAAAAATTTGCTAATTACCAGTCTCAAAAGAGTTCTGCAGCTCAGAAGAACGTGCCTGAGCAGAAGAAAAATACCACTGAACATGAGGCAAAGTAGGGGTTTGATGATTGCTATTAATTTTCTGTCTTTTCTTGCTAATAATGATTTTATCTGATGATGGCTTTTGTATGATGTTATAGTTATCCCAAGGGTTTGATCATTTCATTCACCCTCAAGCGCTCAGGTGAAGAAGAGGTTACCACAGAACAGAAAAGTTCTGAGGAGCCAACCGACAAGACAACGGATGAAAATGAGTCGAAGCCAGCAGATAATCCTGATGCTGATAAAGAAAACACTGATCAGGTTGAGGCCCAAGTACCAGAGGGTGAAGATGATGAGGAGTCTCCTGATTCTCCTCCGACTAAAAATGGGGAGAAAGAAGAAAAGGGAGCTCTGGCCACCCACAAAGATAATAAGGATGTTGTCTTACGTGAAGATCTTAAGGCCGTTTTCGGAAAATTTGGTGATGTCAAGGTACTAAATCATTTTTCTTTAGCCGTCAAACATAAATAAGATTCAATGTCTCATGTAGCTCACATCGTGTCGGTTTCCTAGTGGTTCATGGTCATGATTTACTGGCTGTCACACCTTTTGATCTTGTTGACATTTTGTAGCTTTTATCACTCTCTGTTAATAATTATTCCGTATTTATTTTTGCTGTGAAGTTTGTGGATTTCAAGATGGGATCTGAGACAGGATACCTTAGGTTTGATGAACCTGAAGCATCCCAGAAAGCCCGTGCAGCAGCAGTATTAGCCAAAGAAGGTGGACTAACCGTGAAGAATTTTATCGCTGTCCTAGAGCCTCTTACTGGTAAAAAACACTGTTACCTTCCATCTCATCTCGAACTATATTTGTTGTGCATGAGTTAAATGGTTTATATTGGCTTTGTCAGGCGAAGCTGAAAAGGAATATTGGACTCTCCTTCGCAGCAAAGATCGATTTGACAACAAGGGTGGCCGTGGAGGGAGGTTAGTACATGTTTTGATATTAAATCATCATAATATCAGTTTTTTTTTATTGGCTTCTTATGGAAGAAGCGGTTATGGTCTGTGCAGGGGAGGAAGACATCAAAAAGGAGGGCGATTCGGGCGTAAGAGAGGATCTGATTCTCCGGGTGGTCGCTATAACAAAGCTCAGAAGGTCGAAGCATGATCCATACTTTGTTGCTTTCTTGCTTTTAATATAATCTCTAGTTGCAACTTTTTATTTATGTCTACTCTTTTAAGTTATGTATACCTCTCTACTTATGTGACTCTCGTGTGATGTTATAACTAGAAATCACCAAGCCAGCAATTTTTAATAGTTGCTGCTATTTTGGCAAAATTTTGGTTTTGTTTTCTTTCCTATTTTGAAATCTTTCTAAAATTATCTAAAACTATCAGTAATTGTAAAAAGATGTTCCTACTAAATCATACAAGTAAAATAATTAACTCGGTTTTAAAATGCTAAACGCTCTTTATGATAAACAGATAAAAGTATAAGCTACTGTCTACCTAGTGCTAATTTTGAATGTTTTTTGTTGGAAAAAAAAAGACGAAGAATCTCGAAAAACCAAATTAAAAGAAAACGTATTAAAAGAAAAAAAGGAAGACTTGAGATAGAAAATTCAACGGCTGAGATCATCTTCTGCTCTCTCGATCTCACTTCCAAAGTGATACCGAATTCCTTCCGCCTCTCCATGTTTGAATCTCTCTCTCTCTCTCTCTCTCTCTTTTTCTCTCTCTCTATATTTCGATTTGTGTTCTTCTTCTTCGTCTGGATTCAAGCAAGCGTCTTAAATTTTCTAGATCATTCCGAATTTTCGTGGATCTGCAAGTATTGAGCTTTACTTACTGTACGTTTCTGTATTCTCGATTTAATACTATGACCGTGTCTCCTTCCTCACATTTTTGTTTTGAAATTTTTTGGGACGAAAGTCAAAATCCACTCTTTCAAAATCTTCTTCTTCTTCTCACTGCCATTTCGATTTTCTTCGTAGAAAGTTGGAAGCTTTTTGTTTTGGGTTTGGGTTCTGATTCTAAATCTTAGGTTTTTTGGTCCAAATCTCATAATCGAAGCTTAATTTCGAACTCTCGTTTTTCTCATTGGTAGTATTTTTGACTTTAGTTTCTGTGAATGTTTACTCTTTTGTAGAGTATCGAATCTGTGAGCTTATGTTGATTGTTTTGTTTCAGATTGTTGTAGCATTGTGCTACTATCGCATTTGTAAGAGACACGGAAAGAGCCTGCTTTGTGTTATGTTATATTGCTTCTCTTGCTAGTTATGAAGCGTGAGATGAAAACCCCTAATATTACACAAGAGAGTTTCCAAGGCGATAAGAAAGCCAAACACGGGTATGCTTGTGGTTGAATTGCTTTATTTCCGCATTCTATAAGACATTCTCAGGTTATAATCTTGCAAGCTCTTTGTGACATTTTCATAGGAGGACATGTGGCCCTGCAAGAAGATCAACCAAAGGACAATGGACTTCTGAAGAGGTTGGTTTTTTATTATTTCGCTGTCTATCTCATTCTTGTATGCTTCATTTATTGTGAATGAGCAAGGTTTTAAATCAAAAAGGTATCTGGAACAATGACTTGAGCGTAATCAGATGCTTGTATCACACTCTGTTGTTGCTTTGTGTAGTTAAATGTACTGAAGATTTTGACTCTATGAAGTATTCTGTTGGATTAAATTTCTGTTTTCTTGGATCAGGATGAAGTCTTGTGTAAAGCTGTCGAGCGTTTTCAAGGAAAGAACTGGAAGAAGATTGGTAAGTCAAGTAGTTAATTCTGATTCCTTCCTGATTTTCCTAGTTTAGTTTTCCATGGTGTTTGAACATCACATCAATACTCCATTTTAGCTCCATTCTAGTTTAGTATGGTGGAAGCAATGTGTCATGTTCTTTTTTTTCATCTTTTCAGCTGAATGTTTCAAGGATAGGACTGATGTCCAGTGTCTTCATAGATGGCAAAAGGTCTTGAACCCAGAACTTGTGAAAGGTCCATGGTCAAAAGAGGTGAGTTTCTAAATATGGTGAATTGCATTTCTTAACTCTGCTCAGTATGGTTGTTGTTTGAGCCTTTTATATGTTAGTGACTGTGTTTCATGACATAAGATATTCCCATATTTTTGAAGGAGGATACGACAATAATAGCTCTGGTAGAAAAATACGGTCCAAAAAAATGGTCGACTATTTCTCAGCATTTACCTGGGCGCATAGGAAAGCAGTGTAGGGAAAGGTATACACATACTCTCTACATCATTTTCTAACATTTTTATACGACACTTTTCTTATTGGGTGTTACTTCGGCACACATGAACAATCTTGTGGCTGATGTAGGTGGCATAATCATCTCAACCCTGGCATTAATAAAAACGCATGGACTCAGGCAGAGGAATTGACTCTTATTCGTGCGCATCAAATTTACGGGAATAAATGGGCAGAGCTAATGAAGTTTTTGCCTGGAAGGTAAATGTCTTTTCCAAGTGTCCTAGTATAACAGCATTTGTGTAACATGTTGCTGAAAATTCGGTGGTCTCATAAAAAATTTGCTGCTGGTGATTATAGTCTATCCTTTCTTCTTTGTTGATTTACTTACTTCTTCTTACGTTCCCATAGGTCGGATAATTCAATAAAAAATCACTGGAACAGCTCAGTTAAGAAGAAGTTGGATTCCTACTATGCATCAGGTCTTTTAGATCAAAGCTCGGCATTAATTCCCCTTCATAATAAATCTATCGCTTCATCTTCCTCATGGATGCAAATCAGTGGAGATGAAAGTAACTCTAGGCCAGGGGCTGATGCTGAAGAATCAGAATGTAGCCAAGCTTCTACTGTTTTCAGTTGTTCACAAGATGAGGTTAAACCTGGAAATGAGGAATTCTACATGTCTGAATTTCCTTCAGGAACAGAGCAGCAAAACTCAAACTCTGCATCTCATGCAGAACCGTACTACCCTTCCTTTGAAGATGTCAAAATTGTTGTCCCCGAAAGTTCTTGTGAAGCAGAATACTCAAATAAGTTCCAGAATCAAAGTTTTTCTCACGAGGTTAGAACTACCACAGCTTTGGAGGATCAGGCTGTATCTAATGATGCTAAACAAGACCTCGACCTAGACTGTCCTCAGTTATTGACCCATAACATGGATGTAGATGGAAATACTGAAGCACTCGAAGCTTTTCAAAGTTCAGTCAGATTAACTGATGAACCTTCGTTGCCAAACTCGGACACTGGTTCTCATCAACAAGCTCAAACTTTGATCACAGATGAGGAGTGCTGTAGGGTTCTTTTCCCAGATACCAAGAAAGATAGCAGTGAGCAAGCTCCGAATATGGTTGACTCTCAAAAGGGTAAAGGATCTCTTTGCTCCCTGTCTGCAGAAACCCATGCTCAAGAAACTGGAAACATTGCAGCTTTATCCTGGCATCGTTCAAGTTCTGAGGGTTTGGCGGGTCATAATTGTGGTCCTTTGTTATATTCAGCATCGAATGACTCACTTTTACCCCGCAATGATTCTAATGATCCTATTGAAGGTCGTCAACTTCTTGGAGCTACTGCATTAGAACATAAAAGTGATACAAATGATAGCTTCATCGACACTGATGCACATGTAACTTCCCATGGCAATTATGATAAGGATGGTATCCCAGAACAGCAGGAGCTATCATTTATTCCCAATGATTCTTTGAAGCTAGTACCTCTGAATAGTTTTTCTTCTCCTTCTAGAGTGAATAAGATTTACTTTCCTATTGACGATAAGCCAGCGGAAAAAGACAAAGGATCCCTCTGTTACGAACCTCCCCGTTTTCCAAGTGCAGATATTCCTTTCTTCAGCTGTGATCTTGTACCATCGAATAATGACTTACGGCAAGAGTACAGCCCCTTTGGTATCCGCCAGTTGATGATTTCTTCAATGAGTTGTACCACTCCGTTAAGGTTATGGGATTCACCGTGTCACGATAGGACTCCTGATGTCATGCCTAAAGATGGTGCCAAAAGTTTTAATGGAGCACCATCCATCTTAAAGAAGCGGCATCGGGACTTGATGTCACCTGTGCTTGATAGAAGAAAAGAAAAAATGCTTAAAAGAGCTGAGGCTTCCTCCCTGGCTACAGATTTTTCACGCTTAGATGTTATACCTGATGATGGAGATGATACTTGTCCTCCTGACAATAAAAATAGATGTGCCTCCCCGTCCGAAGCCAAACATAATAAGGACTTTGCTTCAGATCGGTCAAATCAAGAAATGATTCCTATATATGAGGATCCAAAGGAAACATTGGAGTCCGGAGGAGTGACTTCTGTGACAAATGAAAAGGGATTTTATGAGATTGGTGCTTCAGCTAAAACTGTAAGTCTGTCTTTGTACATGCATATTATCTGTGATCACTTGTTAATTCTCTAATGTCTAGGTATACATATATTGAGTCTACTACATAACTTCTCGTTGCTTAACACATCAATCTAGTTTAATTCTCTTCTTGTGGGAACGTATGCTCAAACACATTGCATCTTATTTGAGCTGTCTATGTCAAGGATCATAGTTTTATTGTTGGTGCTAATTCCCCTATGATGCAGCTTTTGAAAAGCTTTAATCTTAAGATTTCTTGCTTTCCTTTGCTTTAGGACCAAGAAACTTCTACAAGCTGTGTTGACCATAATGATGTTGAGATACAACTGTGGTCTCCTGATAAAACTGGATCTAGACCAGACAATGCAAAAGATCCATCGAACCAACACAAAAGGTCATTAGATACTATTCTAACTGGAGAACTCTCACCAGACCCTCTATACACTGCAGACTCTATTCCATTATCAGCAATGGCAGGAAATAAAACCAGCACTGCAGAGAGCAGTGTTAATATTGATTTCAGCATGTAAGTTTTACTTTTCCTCTGTATGTGTTTGACATTGAATCATATATGCTGAAAATTATTCATTCTAAGATGTCTTGGTTCCACTCGTTTTCCAGATTTGATGGAACACCGTTCAAAAAACTCCTTGATACCCCATCACCGTGGAAGTCCCCTTTACTCTTTGGTTCTTTCTTGCAAAGTCCAAAGTTGCCTCCGGAAATTACATTTGAGGTAATATGAGATGTAATAACTAGGAATGAAACTAGTTTCTGGACATTATACGTTTTGTTTTAGACTGAAGCGCCTGTTGATGGACGAATATTCTTTGTTGCGTTTCTTTTATTTCCAGGATATTGGGTGCTTTATGAGTCCGGGAGAGAGAAGTTATGATGCCATAGGACTGATGAAGCATTTGAGTGAACACACAGCCACGGCATATGCAGATGCTTTGGAAGTTTTGGGTAATGACACGCCTGAAACGATACTGAAGAAGAGACAGCTGAACAAATCTATTCAAGGGAAAGAAAATCAGCTCTGGCCTCACGATCAACTGGAAACCCGATCCCAGGTAGCAGCTTCAACTGTCACATAACATCTCTTCTTCTGTTCTTGGTCTAGCTTAATGTTGAAATTGATTCTTGAGACGGTAGAGATAAAAGGAATAGCAGTTTTAGCTTATAAGTTAACTTACTCTGAACCAATTCTGTGTGGAAATGCAGGTGGAGCGTCGCACCTTAGACTTCAGCGATTGCGGGACACCGGGGAAAGGAAATGTATCCTCGGCTTCTCCGGGTGCCTACTCGAGCCCATCAACTTACTTGTTGAAGAGTTGCAGATAGCAGAAGGCTGCTTTTGTTCATAGAGCTCTGAAGGGACATTGCCTTCAGTTTTTTTGATCCTATATGTGTATGTCTTATTACCATCTCTCTGTCTAACTTTCTTGTTTCTAATTACTTTCTTAATGTGTAGATCTTTCAACTGTAGACATGATACAACTTTTAAATAGCAAAAAAGCTACTTGGTTGTCAAGTCAAAGGAAACTTATCAGTGGCTTTCTTGTTTTTGTAATATTTCCTCTTTTGGATTGACATAGGGTTAGAATCTTGAGAAGTACATAAACCCTAAATCACACCTCCCATAATCAAACTGAAGGCCATGACAACGACGAAACGGATGAATAAATCATCAGAGTCGTCGTCTCCGTCTCTGACGTCGTTTTCGTCGCTACCAAGCGACCTCGCTCTCAACATTGTGGCTCGTATCTCGTTAAACCATCGTCCAACCTTATCTCTCGTCTCCAAGAGTTTCCGATCACTCGTTGCTTCGCCTGAGCTCTACGCAACACGATCTCTCATCGGCAAAACAGAGAATTGCATCTACGTCTGCTTAGACCTGAACAAAAAGAACCCTAACCCTAATCCTCGCTGGTTAACACTTGCACCAACTCCAGAACAACAGCAGAGATTGATACCAATCCCTTGGTTTCCGTACGATTATCTCAAATCAACTGTTGTTTCAACTGGTTCAGAGATTTACGTAATCGGCGGATACACTAGGAGAAGGAGAAAAATGGCAAGCAGATTTGTGTTTCTTCTCGACTGTAGATCACATCAATGGAGTAGGCTCAACGACATGCGTGTAGGTCGACAGAATCCAGCCGTGGAGGTAATTGACGGTAAGATTTACGTGATTGAAGGCTGCGCATCCAAACAAGAGAAGCATTGGGGAGAGGTTTACGACCCAAAGACACAGACTTGGGAGCCATTATTGCCCACAATGCTAGATCTCACCTCTAGAAAGAGTGTGGTTTTAGATAAATTGGTAATGGGTGGGAAAGTGTATGACATGGATGGTTTGAAACATAAACCTGTTAAGAGTATTTGCTTGGTAGAGATGGACAAGGGCGGTTTTTGCCTATTATGGGTTTCCGATGGGAAACTGAAATGGCGTGATGCAAAGGAAGGTTTGCGATGGGGTGAAGGTTTGGGATGGTGTAAGGTGATGGGACTTGGGGATTTACCCTATACGCCATATAATAGTTATCTTGTTTCGATGCCCGGAGGAAGAAGAGTAACGATTTGGTGGAAAGATTGGGATATTTGGTGTGTATCGATTTCGTTTGAGAGACGCAGTTTTCAAGAGCTTTGGGGATTCGTTGAATGGTCTAAAAGTGTGTTTAACAGCGAAGGTTGGTGTTATTCCGATTTCTTTCTGCATTCCGCTATAGTGACTCATTGATCAATGAGTTTTCTTTCTGTTTTGCTCACAAACAAGTTTAGTTTCGGTGTCTTCTTTTTCGAGTTTTTTTTTTTGGTACTCAGTGTTTTTGAGAAACGAATTGCAATTATCTGTATCAAGATCTTTGCCTGCTAGAAAGAGTATAAGTTACATCGGGCACTTCATTGTAAAACTCGGGTTTGTCTTCTTCTTCTTCATCATCAGATGATAACGAAGATGGACCCATCCATGCTTTAAACCCTTCATTTACTCGTCTTTCAACATCTGGTGTGAATTCCAAAGGATTTGCTTCAAGCATTTCCAAGCCCTGATGACTTGTGTTCCCAAACTCTCCTTCGTCAATCGTTAAAGCAGCTCTTCTAAGGGAAAAAGCAGTTCCGGTATATAAGATTACCAAACCCCATGAAGAAATTTCGTAGCACCAAAACAATGGCACAGAACAGCTGCTTCCTAGCGTCAGGAGGCTTGAGCCGAGAAATATAGCGAGGAGACCATAGATGATAGCAAACACAACATTCAGAATTGACAGGCAACGAACCCCACCTGTTAATTTATATAGTAAGACAGGATAAAGAAGATCAGTAACCTATTTGAAGACGCCAGATTCCCAAAGGTGAAAACATCATAATTAATAGCAGATGAAACATGATTATACATAAAGTTACAAGAAAAAGTTTGGTAGTGAAAAGGAATGAAACCACTGCACGCACGCACGCATGGAAAATACAAAACATACATATTTGAAAAGCCGAAAACATCTTAAAGAGAGAGAGAAGAGAATATACCTCTTCTTGAAGCACAGTAGTTATTTTCAACGACTTTTAGAAACCCATGACGGTGAGGAGCGGAATAAGCCACCAAAATTCCTGCAGTATTGCAACAAAATAACGAGGAGATAAGAAGAAGCCATACCACATCTTTTAAAAAAAGATCAACAAAAAGAAGAAACTGTAGAGAGGTTTAGCCATTTAGACAAAATAAAGCATATAACAATGTTTCCATGTTGTTAGAGTCACTTCTTGAAGGACTGAATGAGAAGAAGAGATAATAGATGGGACATGACTCTCTAAATTCAACATATATCAATCAAATTCTGGTTCAAAACTTAGAGTTAGAAGTACTAAGAAGGTCTACCATGTTAAAATTAAGCATAGCCAACCACTGTCTTAATTAGCTTTCATAAAACTACTTTCTCTAATAAAAGGAAACAAAAATTAGACCCATGAATCTAACAAAATCTAGCAGAGGAACTAACTGGATTTGCCCTGTGCCTGACTCTAAACCCCAATAAACTTCAGCCAACACTGAACTAGACATGTCTTCATGTAATGGCTTTACTCAAAACTATTGATTTCTAGAACTCAACTAAACAAATGCATCCAGAGCTTAAGCATTGCAATAAGTTAGAATCCATTTGCCAAAAATGAGCTAAAAAGATCAACACATATCTCGTTTAAACCCACTCAGAGCTAAGCATTGTACATAAGAAACACACAAATTTTAATTAAGAACACAAGCAAGAGTGACTGAGACTCACCTGCTACAAGGTAAACAGATGACACAAGAAAGATTATCATCGAAGGAACAAAAACAACCATCCAGTAGAAATCAACAGTTTCTTGATCCGTCAAGTAAAAAGCACCAGGAAACAAATCAGAATCACGAGCTTTCCCATACATAGGCAAAGCCTGTAGCTTTATATCGCTACAAAATGGTCTCTTTAGAACATTCGAAGGGAAGACGATTTTCAAGCTGACGATCGTACAAGTGAAGATGATAAAGCAAAGTAAAGCCACGATCGACATTAATATCGGTCTCTGAAGCTTAATCCAAGCTCTATCTTCTTCCCTCAGACTCTCGTATTCTTGTTTCGGCATAAACGCTTGACGCAATGCGTCTCCGATTATCGCCATTGAAGAAACAACCACAACAGCAACAAAAAGCCCTAATCGAACAACTGAATAAAAAAACCCTTTTTCACCGGAATGCTTCGCTGAGTCTTGAATTTGATCAGGAACCCTAGATCTTAAGGTTTTACAAACTTAAGAAGAATCAATGGAATCGAGAAACGAGGAAGAAGAGCGTTACGGCAACTGCCGTCGAGCGTGGAATAATTACAAATCGACCCCCAAATTTTAGCTAAAGTTCGTGTTTATCTAGTTTTCCGTTCAAAAGTGTTGAGAGATTTTTTTTTCAGAATTGGAAAAATCTAAAATATTAAATCAGGATAATTTGATGGGTTAATTTGTAGAATAACACGAAAAAATTAAAACTAAATAACTAATTAAAAGTGACTAATGTGGCAATTAATGTCCATTAGATTTAGGATATTTGGTTACAATTTTAATTATAATTTTTTTTAGGTTATATTTGCTAATTTCCCTAATTTGATTAAGGTTTGGAGTGTTTTTTTTTTTTCATCTGAATCTATAACTTCGGTAAGAGTTTGACTAGGGGTGGGCATAATTCTCGTCCCGTTCCGTAAGATCCCATTTCGTCCCATCCTCGTTCCTGAATTCCCGTCTCATATATATCCCGTATTCCCATATATGACAAGTTTTCAATTCCCGATTGGAACCGAGACGGAACGGGATACCTCAAAATCTCGTTAAGGATAAATATAAGTATTAATTAATATATATATATATATATTATTTTCTTTAATGGAATGATAAATTATATTATGTGGTTGAAGAATGATTCAACATAGAAGATTCTACTTTAAAAAAACTTAATATTTTTTAATTTATGCTTTAATTTGTGATATTTATGTGGTTTAAGTTTGATTCAATTTGACGATTATGATTTTTTTTTTTTAATTTTCTTTTAACTATTATGGAATACAGTTGAGTTTTCTTTTTTTGTTTTCCTTTAATTTTGAACATGATTTGGATAAGATAAAAAAAAAAAGCATGTTACATACATATTTGTAAATTGAAGCATCGTTTAATCTAATTTTTGAATCCGATTATTCTATGGGATTTCCCGTCCCATCCCGTTCCCGTCAAGAATTTTAAATGGGACGTATTTTTCTATTCCCATAAATTCCGTTCCCGTCCCATTCCGTGAGATCCCGTCCCATATTCCCGTCTGTCCACCCCTAAGTTTGACAAATTACAAGCAAACAATGAAAAACTTGATGAAAAACGAAAAGCTTAACTACTAAAGCCAAAAGCCTTTCAAAATGATTAAAGATGAAAATACACACAACTAGCCTCTCTCACAATCAAAAAGTTCAGTCAACCATGATGGATGACCTCTAGCAATATATGATTGGCACCAATTTTCTTAAGTAACATTCTGAGCAATTGAGAAAGCTTTTTCTTGTTTGCACTTTTTTTGTAACATCCGCAAACCAAATTGTTGAGTTTGGTGCGGGGTGTCGACCGACACCATGGAGGAGTGTCGATCGACACCATTGCTGCATAACCGGTTTTGGTTTGATTTAATTATGCGGTTTGACTCGGTTTAAGGGTTTAACCCTAGGGCTTGCGTATATAAGTCCTTTGGGATTTGTGGCCGCGTGAGACAGAAGAAAAGAGGAGTTCTTGTGAGTTTGTGAGAGAGAGAAAGAGTTTTGTGAGAGGATTGAGAGGAAGGAGAAGACAGATTCGTCCGTCTTGGTGGAGACGAGGAACGGTTAATCATATCGTGCCTGATAAGCGTAATTTTTGGTAGGTATGTTCTTCTTTCTCCTAGCTATCTATAGGAATAATCGGATCGTCGTTTCGATTTTTAGCTATTGAGTTATGATCGTTTTTCCGTGAGTGGTCTGTGCAGTTTCGGGATTTGCTCAGTCATCTTGGGAAGCGTTTTACCGGCGTTTGAAAAGGAATCAGGAGACGATCTTGGTATCGTTGGAAAGATCCTTCAATCTAGTTTTCAGATTGGGTTTAAAATCTGAATTCGGAGGTAAGCTCCGATCCATGTGATTGTTTTAAGTTGGTGCGTCGTTCTGAATTTCTGAGAACCTAATTTTGGTTTTGGGGAAACCCTAATTGTGAGTCTTAGGTGATAGAAGAGGTTTTCTTTGGGGTTTGCGTGTAAGACCAAAGACTGCGAGGATCTCGAATCGCTGGTTTTGTGTGCTTAGCTTTGTCTTCGGTTTAGCAAGGTGAGTGCGTGATCGCGATTACAGGATTAGTTTGTTAGGGTATTGAATGATTGAATTGTGATGAATATAAATGTTATTTCTGTGTTTTCCGTGTGATATTGTGTGGCTTTGTCATGATCAGTCTCGTACGATGAAACGGGATCGAGTCGCGAGAGGATTCGACTCGGTCTAGGTTTCTGCGAGGAGTGTCGATCGACACATAGAGATAGTGTCGATCGACACCCCCTTTTTATGATCGCGAGGTTTGATTTCGGAATGCGAGTGTCGATCGACACCACGAGTGAGTGTTGATCGACACCACGAGTGAGTGTCGATCGACACCACTTGATAAAATGTGAAAATTGCTTAATTGTTGATTGTTGTATATCTGTTGAATGTTGATTATTCGCGTAGTAATTGACTTGCTATTTCCCTATTATGTAATCGGTAGGCGGGATGACCGCTTCACTGAGTATTTGTGATAATACTCACGCAACTCTTATTTTCATGTGTTGCAGGTAAAAGTTTCAGATCGTGGAATCACGGCTGGGACAAGAGGATGATTAGGAACTCTAGGTTATGTTCATAGGTTGAATTCTAGAACCGGATGTTAGGTTGCTAGATTGTTTTGGAATTGATATTTGGTTTAATGGTAATTGTTGGTTTATTTATGTTGTTTTACGTTGGTTAGTAATTGAGTTAAGTTGAATTAATTATTGAGGATTATTATTTATAGGAATAATAATCCGGATTAAAAAAAAAAGCTTGGTTGTTTCATCTTATTTCAAAAACAAATCTTCAATCTTCAATCTTCATCAAAATACAGTCATTTCAGAGATTTGGTACCAAAAAGCAGGCCAACCTTTCAGATTAGTGATTGTCTTGACTAAATTAAACACCTTAGAAGCAAATATGATCTTGCTCAATATGTGTGCTTCATACACTCAAATGACCATAATAGACTTTTAAGCTGAGTTTCCTTTAAATATCTCAAACCAGAGAAAGATCTCCTGCTATGATATGCATCAACACAACCCTATTTCCATTCCTTAAAACCCATGAGAAACCACCTACACTAGAGCTCTTAGACCAAGACATTTCGATATTGCATTTCATTGATGACGAAATTCTGCGAGGAATACTTCCTGGCGTCTAGTCGCCTTTCCATTGGTTCATGGGCGATAATTATCTCTCTCCAAATACGGTCTGATCTCACTGGGCCTGATTGATTTGCTTGGCTAACCAATAACCAGAACTCACAGTAAACTCTCCACTTTTCGTATGCATCCAACAATGATAGTCCTCCATAGAAACAACATGCTTCTTTGACTTGATGAGAGTAACATCCACAAGAAAGAACAACTCATTTAGCATCTCCACATTTCACTCCCTCTTTTGAAAGTCTATTAGAGACTTTACTTTAAGTTCAGATTAACCATCGGATTTTTCATCAAAGTCATTCTCCTAACACCATCAAAAAGTCAAGCTTGAGTCCACAGTCCAGTATTCTCTCCATTACCTATCATTTTTCGCTGCCTTTATTCAACATCTCTCTTCCAAAGAGCATACTCCTCCAAGCAAAAGAGGGCCCAATTCCATCAGTAGACTCAAAAAAAAATACATGGGGATAATCCTTGCTCTTGAAGACTAGCAAAAAGACAATCATGTTGATTTAGTTGTCTCCAAGTTTGCTTAGCCAGGAGTTCTTGATTGAACCCTTCAATATCACAAAACTCATTCCTCATAGTTCTTTGTAAAGACATAATTTGCCCCAACTGACCCAATATATCTTTCTCTTGTGCTCTACATAATTCTATAAGAAAGAAGCCATTGAAGAGATAAGCTATTTACAAATCATCTTAGGTAATTTGAAACAAGACATTGCTTAAATAAACAATACCACTGCCACTAAATCTCTTTCCCACCAAAAACACGTTTGGAGTTAAGATAGATAAAAAGAAGAATTGATGGTTTTGTAATTCTTTCTAAAGTTTTTATTTTATGTTTATATTCGATTTTTAAGAAAGGTGAATTATGAAAATTTTAGAAAAGAAAAAACTAAAAATAGAATAAAATCTATACAAAGATCTTAAAAAGTTTGCTGAATTTTTCTAATCACAAAATTAAAACGCAAATTTTAATTATTTGTTTGATTGTAACTAATTTTATCTTAAACACAATAGTATTGGGATTTGGGATGACCAAACAACAATTTACATATGGATTAACTTCATGTTTAGTCCAAAAATAATGTTTTGTTTCATGCATCATGCCTTCTAAATCTTCTTCAAATAATTAGATTTGAATACCATTAATAATACATTATCAATGTCAAGATAAATTAACAATAAGATAACTAACATTTACTGTTCTGGCACTGTGACCGTCGGATTCGATCGATCGGCCAAACCAACGGTCCGATGAAAAGTAAGACCCGCTTTGGTGTAACCATCAAACACAACGATATGAACACGTGGCATCTCTTCAGTGGACCTTCTTTAAAAGATATTTGAATATTTGTTATTTCTTTTTGCTAATTCGTGAGAAATGATCTTTAATCACTGAAGAACAGAAAATCAATTAAATAAAAAAAGAATTCCAAAAAATTAATAATAGAGAAGAAAAGGAAAAACAAAATTCTACTAGAGGAGAGAGAGAGAAGAGAGAGAGAGGAGAGAGGCGTGAATTCCTGAGCGAGAGATTCTTCGCCGGAGTATTCTCTTCCGTGATCTTACGGCTGTTTTCTTCTTCTTCTTCTTCTTCCGTAGGATCGGAAATTCGTCTTTCTCTTCTCGTCGGAGGTGTTTTATTGTTTTGAGGTCAAAGCGAAGATGGTGAACGCGATGGTGGAGAGAGCGACGAGCGACTTGCTGATCGGACCAGATTGGGCTATGAATCTCGAGATCTGTGATATGCTCAATAGCGATCCAGCGTATGCTACTCCTGCTCCATTAGATTTTTGATTTATCTTCTATCTCTATCGACCTTTTGATTTCGTGGTCCATGTCTTCAATTTTCGATAAATCTCTTGGAACTTATTGGAATCATCTATGCCATATTGGATTTGGGATGGTTTTGTTGGTTTAGTAGGAAACTTGACACTAGGATGGAAATCGAATTTCATATTTCTGGAGAAGTTAGATAGCAGAATTAGATGTATCTTCCATGTTTCCTTTGAGTAATTGGAATACTTGTTACATACTTTTGGCGAAAATTCAACAAAAACAGATGATTTTTATTTGGAGTGAAGTGTTTTGTTGATGTGCATATAGGGTTCATTGCTGAATTCTAGCTATATTGAAGTCGACATGGTTAGTATTTGTTTTCTGCATAGTTAACAGTTGAGGTAGAAGTATTTCTTGATATACATGATGGTTGTTTGGGTTAGCAGCTGATTAAGAGTTGTAGTAGCTCATGGAACAAATATAGTCATCTTTTATAGGGTTTTATTGTAAAAGCTATTTCTATGCTTTGTGATTGGAAGAAGCAGATATCAGGGGTATATGTTCTTACTTACTGGACGAATCCTACATGATGTCTGAGACTGGTTGCTGTTTTGCAGGCAAGCAAAAGATGTTGTGAAAGGCATTAAAAAACGGATTGGTAGCAGGAATCCAAAAGCTCAACTACTTGCCTTAACGGTGAGCTCCAAGATAACTACTTCATTTTTATCTTCCTTTATGGATACATCTTTGAAATAACCACGTTTGTTTTAGTAATTGTACATTTAGTTAGCTTGTTTGTTTAAGTTACATATGGATCCATGGACCATGCTTTCAAAGTATCTCTTCCGATGCTTATAGTGATTAAGTTGCAATTAAGTTCTGTTGCCAGTTCTCTTTATCAGTGGAAATTGACATGAACAGAGAGTACCAGTTCTCTTCCGATGCTAAAATGTTGTTTACCAGAATAAATTACCCTATTTGTATACTAGTGTATATGATAAGGATTTTGCGATTTACATTTTCCTGACATGAATGATATGCTGATACATTATCCTCACATAATTTCATCTCTCTCGTTTGTTCTGCAATGATATTATATATCCACTCATCTTGCAATTTCTGCGTTTCAGCTGCTTGAGACAATAGTGAAGAATTGTGGTGACATGGTTCATATGCATGTGGCGGAGAAGGGTGTTATTCATGAGATGGTCCGGATAGTTAAGAAGAAGGTAAGGGTTCTTCCAAATTTGGCTTGTCTGAAAAATTTAACTTTATCTTTCTCACTAATCCAAGGTATTTATTCATGCATATAGCCGGACTTCCATGTCAAAGAGAAGATCCTAGTCCTTATTGATACATGGCAAGAGGCCTTTGGTGGTCCTAGGGCAAGATATCCACAATACTATGCAGGATACCAGGAATTGTTGGTAGGTCTACTGAAGTTGTTGTTTGATATGTTTCCTTCTGTAAAGTATTGAATCTGATTCTGGATGACCAGATGTCTCGTGCTGAAGTTTAAATATGTCCCATACTGATTTCTTCTTAGATCCTTTTGTTAGCTCTGTTAGTAATGCTTCCCCTACTCTTGAATAACCAACTTTGCTGACTCCTGTCTGTTTCAGCGTGCTGGAGCTGTTTTCCCTCAGAGATCAGAGAGATCAGCTCCTGTGTTCACACCTCCACAAACACAGCCTTTGACGTCTTACCCTCCAAATCTTCGTAACGCTGGACCTAGTAATGATACAACTGAACCTTCAGCAGAGCCAGAATTTCCTACACTGAGGTAAATAATCTTCTATTGCAACTCCGCTGTTTTAAGTAGATGAATTTTTAACAAAAGCATGGGTTTGTTGGGAAATTTTCAACATCCTTGAGATCTGACCTATTTCTTTTTTTTTTACATTTAGCTACTTTTTATTCTTGGGAATTGTATTAGCAGAAAGCAACCCTAGTTGGAAACCTAGATGTAGGGTGCATCAAAGCTGAGAGGTGTTTGGAATCAAGAATTAGTTTTTGCAAAACATACGCAGATGTAGTAATGGGGTTTAAGGTTTTTCTTGTAGGAATTATATGGAATATATGTTAGAGTCTGCAACTTAACTTTGCATCTGTTTGCTTGCTTTGCCTTTGTTGCTCAGGATCTATTGCTTCTCAAATGTTTATCCTGTTGTTCTAAATTCTTTTTCAGTTTATCGGAGATTCAAAACGCAAAAGGTATTATGGATGTGCTTGCAGAAATGCTGAGTGCATTAGAACCAGGAAACAAGGAGGTAACACAATTCAGTTGCAGAGAAAGATAACTAGTTACCTGTTTGCAAGTGTTGGCTTAAGTGCAAAATATACTAGACTAAGTGGAAGATATTCTGAATTGTTCGTGGACATAGTCATTGTAGAACTTAATTATTCGTGCTTTATTCTTAATTATCTCAGGATGATCATTTTTTTTTCTTTTGGCTATCTATAGGACCTTAAACAGGAGGTGATGGTCGATCTTGTGGAGCAGTGTCGGACATACAAACAAAGAGTAGTACACCTAGTCAACTCAACTTCGTAAGAACTCTTTATTTTCCTCTCCGTTTAGATGTAGTTATCTCTTTCATGTCGCATATAAGTTATAGAACTTGGACTGCGATAAGATCTCCTTATATTCTCTTCTAGTATGCATACATATAACCCCTAGATTCAGCAGCCAAAGATTGGTATTTATGCCTGCGTAAATGGCACCTATCTCCTTCAGTGTGAACTTCCATGGTAAATCAATTAAATTTGGAAGAGACACATCTGATGTGTGTTTGGAGGCCCATAGACTCTAGGTCTACTTAAGTAAATAAAGCAATCATAGTTTAGTCTTCCATCTAATTTTTTTGTGGCTGGTTAGGCTCTGTGTTTATATTGGAAAGCATAGAGAGACTGGGAGAGCATCCATGTTTTATGTGGGTTTAGGTTTATGTAAGAGAGTGGGGAGAGAACTTCATTAAGAAATATCTCAAATCCGTACTTGTCTGAGTTATTACTGTGATGACTTACTTTACTTTTGATATTAGTCCTGTTGATGAGAATTGCGTTTATGCTTCAGAGATTATGTTTCTGTGTACTCTTCTTTACCTCACAATTTTGTTTTCCAGGGATGAGTCTCTGTTATGTCAAGGTCTGGCTTTAAATGATGACTTGCAGCGTGTCTTAACCAATTATGAAGCAATTGCTTCTGGACTTCCCGGAAGTTCGGCTCAAATTGGGAAGCCAAAATCTGAGACAGGAAAATCCCTTGTTGATGTTGATAGTCCACTTATTGATACTGGGGACAGCAGTAATCAGCCGAATGGGTAAGTAAACCAAACTCAACAGTCATGCACCCAAGAATTTGGGATATGGGTTACCAATCTTAGTTGCGAGCTTGAGTCCTATATATGGCTTTCAGATAGATATCATTACAATCTAGGATGCAAAAATTATAAGTTACATATGAAGATGTGAGTAACTTTATAACCATTTTTCATATAAACGGTGATATGTCTCTTAATATACCAAGTAGGAACTTGGAATTTAGACCTAGTGACCATTTAAAAGTTTGTTGTCTTATTACATAGCTTCTGATTTGTACTATGTCCAACATTTTCACAGAGTTACTACAAGTTCTAGTAACGGGGTTCTGAATCAGTTGGCCCTCCCTGCACCACCTGTAACTAATGGTTCAGCCGACTCCAAAATAGACCTCCTGAGTGGTGATGATCTTGCCCTTGTTCCTGTTGGACCTCCTCAACCAGCAAGTCCGGTCTCATCAGATCAAAATGCACTTGCCCTTATCGATATGTTCTCAGACAGTACTAATAGTCAAAGTCCTGCAACTGCACCCACTGGCAATTCTGTTCCCCAGAGCAATCCTTTGAATCCTCAAATACACCAGCAACCAAATAGTCCAGCTGGATTGCAACAATCCAATGGATTTTCTCCTCAAATGGGTTATTCGCAGTTTGAGCAGCCATCATATGGGCAAGGGGCCTCTTCTCCCTGGAATAGTCAGCCTCCACAACATCAACAGCCGTTGCAACAACCACAGCAGCCATCTTATGGTAACCTATCTGAGTTTAAATTACAAACCTTAACTTTTGTGACATATGTTCAACAACGAGAAAGCATTTCACTCTTATGGATTCAGAAGAATTATGTCTTGTATTTAATCCTTATTTGTTCTGTTTGTTGTAATTTTGTAATGCGCAGAAGGTGCCCAAGACAGTACGGCATTTCCTCCTCCCCCATGGGAAGCTCAGCACCAAGACTTCAGTCCCACTGCAGAGTCAGGAAGTCCGTTTTCTCCTCAAATGCATCCGACACAGGCGGCCTTCACACAACATCAGCCGGTTAACAACAACAGCCCATATCCTCAAATGCCACAAGCCGGGCATTTAGGTAACAACAACAGCCCATATTCTCAAATGCCACAAGCTGGAAACGGTATGTACATGCAACAGCCAATGCCAAACCAACCCAATCCGGCTCTAGCGCAAGGCTATTCACCCCAGCAACAGCAGCAGCAGCAGATGATGATGGCTCAGTACTATGCCCAGCAGCAACAACAACAGCAACAGCAACAGGCGTATGGAAACCAGATGGGAGGATACGGATATGGCTATAATCAACAGCAACAAGGAAGCAGCCCGTATCTAGACCAGCAAATGTACGGTTTATCCATGAGAGACCAAACTTCACATCAGGTACCATCATCATCATCGTCTACCACTTCTTATCTTCCTCCTATGAAACCTAAGAATAAACCCGAGGACAAGCTGTTTGGAGATCTCGTAGACATCTCCAAGTTCAAGCCTACTACAAAACCGACTTCCGGAAGAGCTGGTACCATGTGAAAAACCATCAATCCGTGATTTATAAAGTATTCATCTCATCTATCCTCTGTTTTCTCTACTCATCTAACTCTCTTTTCTTGTTTTCTTTGAGCTTTTGATCAATTGATTTTACCCTCTTGGGAAATATATATGTGTTATTATTATCATCTTCCTTTGCTTATAATTTGCCGTTGATTATGACCGATCATGGATTTGTATATTTCATGTAGAGAAAGAAAAACTGGAAAATCTTTTGTTGAGAACTCAGCGATTTGGGGTTTGTTTGGAAAATCTGTTTTAGGACATTTTAATCTTGTTTGGTTTTCAGACCTTATATTTGTTTCCATTGGCAACAAAGATTTATATCATTTAGATTTACAAAAGGATGTTTATGTTTTCTTTGTATTTGAATGTAACTTTGATGTATTTATCTATGGAGAGATTCAAATGTCAAAGTATGCTTGCTTGCACTGCGTAATATCACACTTGAACCTCAATGGTTTCTAAATAAATTGTATCAGCTCACAGCAAGACGTTTTGTTTTGTTTTTTTATCAATTGATCAAATCCATACCAAAACCAGATTGAAGCAACACTTTTATGTCATGTTTCTTCATAAACTATGATAAATTGTTAAATTGCTAAAAAGAGTGAAGTTTCTATTATATATATTAACTTCTGAATTGACGAGCAAATAGTCAATATGTCCGAGTGGTTAAGGAGACAGACTCGAATCCTGCTGTTGACGATTGTTTTATTTATTTATTATTTTTTAAGAAAACTCAACCGTAATTTACCAAAAAGAAGTAAAATTTTTAGAATTCCAAAAGAAGAAAAACAAGTCGGCAATCACACACGAGAACATTATATAAAAAAATCATTTTTATACGTTACGTTTTGCCACCTAAGTACTTTTACCGCCACATGTTCACTTCCTCTTATGTGCATTGTTCACAAGTTGTAAATTTCAGATTCGTTGCCTCATTTCTTTTGATACTGAATCTCTTCTTCAGCTATGGAGGCTCGGAGCTTGGTTCTATCGATGAACACCACTTTCTCTTCCTTTGACCTCTCTCGACCTGTATCTCCCGTCACTCGCTTACTCATTCCGTTCCGATCTGCTAAACCTAATCCCCGCTCAATTTCTAGGGTTTCGGCGTCGATTTCTACGCCGGAAAGTAAAACCTCTTCCTCCGGCTATGCGATTGACTCCGAAAAGGATACCGCAATCTCTGTGAAACCTCTTTATGTCCCGACGCCGCCCAATCGCGACCTCCGGACTCCTCACAGTGGGTAAATTGAAAAATTCGATTCGAATTCTCTTTATCTAGTTTTTGTTTAATCTTCAATTTGTGTGTCCTGGCTTCGTTTTGTTGTTTGATTGGAGTTTCTGTTGATTTGCATGTTCTGATTGTGAAGTGAACCCTCGAAAATGCAGGTACCATTTTGATGGAACAGCTCGGAAGTTCTTCGAGGGATGGTATTTCAGGGTTTCGATCCCAGAGAGGAAGGAGAGTTTTTGTTTTATGTATTCTGTGGAGAATCCAGCGTTTAGGAAGAGATTGTCACCATTGGAAGTAGCTCTATATGGACCAAGATTCACTGGTGTTGGAGCACAGATTCTTGGTGCTAATGATAAATATTTATGCCAATACACTGAAGAGTCTCACAATTTCTGGGGAGGTAACTTCTTTATCCTTCAAAATGTTGTTTCATGAGTTTCTACTTCTTGCTTCTAGGTTCTTTATTGATGTTAAAGATTCCTTACCTACACATTTTACTTATGCATAGATAGACATGAGCTAGTTTTGGGGAATACTTTCAGTGCTGTGCCAGGAGCAAGGTCTCCAAACAAAGAGGTTCCACCAGAGGTAGAGCCTAATTTGGTTACTCTGTTATTGGTTAATTACTTTTCGGGTTGCAGTAGATACTCAGTGATTTGAGAAGGGCATTGGCATGATATTGTTCTATTTCTACTTGTAGGAAGTCTCAAATTTTTGTTTTTTTTACTATTTTCATGAATGTTGATCTCATTTGATTGTAGGAATTCAAAAGTAGAGTGTCACAAGGGTTCCAAGCTACCCCATTTTGGCATCAAGGTCACATTTGCGATGATGGCAGGTGATTATTTGATTATATGCACAGCTAGAATTAGCTACACTTGCCCATAATAGTTGAAGCCTAACCCAAAACTAGAATTGCTTGTGAGGAGATATCTTTTTGGTCTTGAGAAACCGGCAATGCAATTGTTTACTTGGTATCTTAGGTATCATTCGTTGATCACAGAACTCACCTACAAAGCTTGCTTCAGTTGGTCATGATTTCTATTCATTGGAGATGATTTCTAAAGCAACCTAAGTTTTGTCAGAAATTAGTCTTGGACATGCTCAAAATCGTCATGCACTTAAAGGATGCATTTTAGAACTAATGTTCTCAGATGTTAGGAGTAGTTTGACATAATATGAATAGTAGAACTCTCTGATTTATTTAAGATTTATGTGTTTATATCTGAATTGACTTGTTTTGGCAGGACTGACTTCGCGGAAACTGTGAAATCTGCTCGTTGGGAGTATAGTACCCGACCTGTTTATGGTTGGGGTGATGTTGGGGCCAAACAGAAGTCTACTGCAGGTTGGCCTGCAGCTTTTCCTGTATTTGAGCCTCATTGGCAGATATGCATGGCAGGAGGCCTTTCAACAGGTGTGAGCTTTGCATAATTGACCAAATTAGTAGTAAATATAGTTACCTTTGTTTGCCTTCTGGGAGAAATAAGAAGGAAATCGTCCATTTTTTTATCCAATTGCAGCATAAACTGCTATTGGAGATCTTATGTTGTAGCTCTTTTATATGCAGGGTGGATAGAATGGGGCGGTGAAAGATTTGAATTTCGGGATGCACCTTCTTATTCAGAGAAGAATTGGGGTGGAGGCTTCCCTAGAAAATGGTTTTGGGTAAAGATTTTCATCCTTGTGCATCGAGTTGGATACTGCACACACCTGTGTATACATACACATGTATTACCCTCGACTCCTGTACGATAGCTTTATAAGTTGGTGTCTCTTTACAGGTCCAGTGTAATGTATTTGAAGGGGCAAGTGGAGAAGTTGCTTTGACTGCAGCTGGTGGGTTGAGGCAGTTGCCCGGATTGACTGTGACCTACGAAAATGCTGCACTGGTATGCACTAATTAAGATCTCTGCTTAAGCAATAGCAGTGAAGAGAGCGTGTTAGAAGGCTAGTAGTTTACAAATCTCTGGACTCTTGTAAATTGTGCAGGTTTGTGTACATTATGATGGAAAATTTTACGAGTTTGTTCCATGGAATGCTGTTGTTAGTTGGGAAATGTCTCCATGGGGTTATTGGTATATGACTGCAGAGAACGAGACCCATATAGTAATTTTTAATTCTCTCTCAGATTCATTCAGTTTCACTCTTGACAACATTATTACCTTATGGCTAGATTTGAGACACCCGATGAATGTATCTTATCTGTATTGTTACAGGTGGAACTAGAGGCAAGAACAAATGAAGCGGGCACTCCTCTGCGTGCGCCTACCACAGAAGCTGGGCTAGCTACGGCTTGCAGAGATAGTTGTTACGGTGAATTAAAGTTGCAGATGTGGGAACGGTTATATGATGGAAGTAAAGGAAAGGTATGCATGCAAATTCGTTAAAACCTGAGGCACAAGATGATAGAGGCAATTAAAGATGATTAAAAACGTTAGTTATGGTTAATAATGTTGTAGGTGATACTGAAGACAAAGAGCTCGATGGCAGCGGTGGAGATAGGAGGAGGACCGTGGTTTGGGACATGGAAAGGAGATACGAGCAAAACACCCGAGCTACTCAAACAGGCTCTTCAGGTCCCACTGGATCTCGAAGACGTCTTTGGTTTGGTCCCTTTTTTAAAGCCACCGGGTCTGTAAGTTGATGAGTGTTTTGTTTGTTGATAGAGAGCCATGTGAATCGAACCTGAGTATGTTACTACTACTAGCTCCACTAATATGTATGGTTTAGTTCGTTTGGCCCTTGTGGTAATACAGTTACAGTGTAAAGTCTAGTTCAATGGAAGCCTTAAAAATGAATGTCTTTAACTTTAAACCTGGACGGATCCAACCGGAATTGGATTTAATGGGTTTGAGTGTGCAAACCCAAGACCAAGAGGTTTTAGATAGGATTAAAAACCACTAAAACCGAGTAAGTGGACATGGTGAATGCAATCAGTGTAGACATGGTGAAGTACTTCTGCCTCCATCTCGTCTTCTCAAACTGATTGATAAGAATGTACGGAACCAAATTTGTTCGATTTGCATCGCGGGAGATTTTGCTTATGTCATTTCATACATAGTTGTTTAACCAAATAATGTTGTTAGCTAGGCCTATTGTTAGATTCTACAAGTTTGTTTGCATTGTTTAATAAAGTTCAATTCTAAATAACACTTGCATTTGTTAGCCTTTTTTTTTTGGGTCTAAATTCCATTTGCTAGCTTTGTACAATTTTTCTCATAACCAAAAGCAAAAACCAAAGAGCCGTTTAACAACTTTGCACGAATTGTAAAGAGTCGACCGATCGTTCATTTTTATGGAATTTCTTCGTCTCGTATTCTTCACTTTTTTTCGCAATTGACTTTCTTTTTGTTCGCAATTTGCTTTTATTTAAAATATATATTTTATTTGTTTCCACTCGTTCTTCCTAGGTATTAACCACGATCATAATGGATTTGATAATCATTTAGGTTCGACTTGTTAGATATGAGTGGAAGGCAAAAAGCAGAGAGAAATAAGTTCCTTAATATCGGCTCGCTTTGTCCAACATCATCACAAAATGGCTCCACCAACTTACTTTCATTCTTCCGCATATAAATTAACCCTTCTTTCATTTAACCTAATATATGATTGTAAACATGATCCCATTCAATATAAATTCATAAGGTTTACATTAGTTATTTGTTTTCTAATAAAACGAAAGTTAGAATTTAAAGCAGGGAATTGTATATTTTTTCCCCAGGAAAGCTTGTATTGAGGCAATAATTTAAACACAAATGGCAAAGCCATCATTTTGTTTTGTTTATATTTAAACCCACAGGAACCATTGGAGGCAATTGAAACGTTGATGCTATGTTAGTTGAATCTGAATCTTGAACCTCGCTAAAAAAACAGTGAAGGTAGTTCATTTTTTGTACCGAGATAAACCCAAAGTAAAAAACAAATTTGTTGGAACATAGTTGGAAACCAATGAAACATAAATTAAAAGTATACATGGACTAAATTATGATAATCTAGGTCATGTGTAAGAAAACGAGTCATTATTTCATGAGTCGACTCAACTCAACTCTATTTATTACGAGTCTGCAATCGGTTCTTTTTCTCCATTATATTATAGAAGTTGCTTAACAAAATTTAATTTCCATCTCAATAGAAAACCTTTATGACAAAAAACTTGACCGGACTGTTTTATTATAATGTTTCTTTATATATTACTTTCCGTAGAAATGTAAAGAAAATAAAAAGAAAGAGGGACTCAATCATATATATATATAGCCAAAGTCACATAGTGATTCTTCTCCAA
Organism: Draba incana; assembly: GCA_963576765.1. Classification (NCBI taxonomy): domain Eukaryota; kingdom Viridiplantae; phylum Streptophyta; class Magnoliopsida; order Brassicales; family Brassicaceae; genus Draba; species Draba incana. The sequence continues at coordinate 8,672,203 of OY755212.1, read as the reverse complement.
TCAAATCAGATAATCTCAATCAACAAAAATGACAAGTTTGCACAAAACCCTCTTCACACAAAATCCTACTACTACTTTAGATCAATGTAAGTTTCAAATCTATATTTTTCCCCGTTAAGCCACACTTAAATTTGTTATTAATCTTGATAATTGTTTTAGTGATGATGTGCCACGCGGGAAGAGATAATAATTATTCATGGAAGAAACTAGAGAACATAGAAGAAGAAGGTTCACCGGCTTCTACGGTGGCGCGTGAAGTAAAGACGGCTTTACCACCGGAGACACCGACGGAGACAATGGAGTTTCTAGGGAGATCATGGAGCATTTCCGCCGTCGAACTCACGAGAGCTTTCTTTAACAACTCTTCCACTTCCGACACTAACTCATATCTTCTCTCTACTCTTGTTAATAACAATAAAGATGTTAGAGATCAAGATGAAGAAGATTCTACCTCCATGGCTTCTTCTCGTGACCTTGTAAGTCAAATCCATCAATATCAATTGTGTGTTTGTACTAGAAGATATATGATGAATTTTGCCATTAAATGGATTGAAACTATTAAAATGTTAGAGTGTTTCACGCTAGAAATTGGAACATTTCTTAACTAGTATATAAAGTTCATGAGCCAATCCACTAATTATCAATTGATTTTGAGTTGAAAGCACATAAATCTGAATAGAAACATGTTTGATTCGTATGCTTTAAATATTGTCGGACATGATTTTTGTTTCGTTAATGTATTTTCTTACGATTTATCAAATAGATTAAGAATTTTTTCGCATGAATCTTAGCTAGGTTTTTATATCATTATTTAACTTGTTCAATATTGGTATATATACGAAAATATTTTTAAAAAATATATTTTTAGAGATACTATCATATAAAACCTTTTTCTTATGTATTCGCTATTGCTAATAACTTAATAATTTATCGTATTTAAAATTGTGAACCTTGTTATTAGCAAAAATTACCTTTTTATTCACACGCTCACGATTTTATTATTTGTTTTGGGTTAAAGTAACTAAGCTTTGCGCATGAACACTTTCATGTGTAGTAAAGAACTAAATCGGTTTTACCTAAAGCGTGACTTTAGTTATAACAAATAAAAAAATCCAAATTGAATATAAAATTTCAACTTTTGAAACTTTTTTCAGCTGCTCCCACATATGGGAAACAAGACCAGTCCTCCAATATCTCCAAGAACCGGCAGAGAAATGAAGGTACGATCTATTAAACCGGTTTTGTCCGGTTTATCTTTGTCTCAAATCAATCATTTCTTTATTTAAAGGAGTCGACGTAAAGAAGACAAAAAAAAGCTGGTTGGTTTTGGAACCTTTGGTATATAAAAAAATTAACCAAGTGAAAAAGAGAAAGCCATACAATTGTCATGATGAATTCATGCAATTGTTAATTCAACCCATTTTCTTTTTCATTTTGACATAACTCAAAAGGTGAATACAATTTTGATCTATGATGAGTAAGCAGAGATTCTGATTTGGTTACTTTTTTTTAGTCCGAAATCATTTGAAGCTGTAAACTGACAAAAAAATTGTGAAAACTCATTTACTCAAACATCAAACTATTTTATTTAACCGAGTTCCAAATATTCCAACTAACCATTATAAATTATTTATATAACCTTCAAACTCTACGTATTCAAATCGATGTGTGCCTAAGAAAAACAAAATTAAGCACACATAATATTCAAATTTGTTAGATTACTCATTCGATAAAACTATTATGACCAAAGCATGTAATTTAGTAGTTTGTGATAGTGTCTTGTTATGTAATCATTCAAATTTAAATCCGCATAATGCATATGTTAGAATGAGATTGTTTCAATTTTATTGGATTAAAGATTCGGATAAGGTGTTATGTATGGAGAAAATGATAGTATTAATCAACTGGTAATTCCTCCAAGAGATTACAAAATGAGATATTAAAAAATGTAAATAAAATCGTTTGCAAATAGTTTAGTATCAACATCTTATCATCTTTGTATTTCTAATTTCACAAGTAACGAATATAATCTATTAAGTAAAAAAATAAAAAAAGTTTATATACAAGTTTAATATGAATGATGCAGCATCTGTACAAGAGCATGATAAAAGGAAGAACAATGGGAAGAAGATTAAAAGATCAGAAGGAAAAAAAGAAACAAGAAACCCGAACTCGAAACGCTGAGATTCACGCTGCGGTCTCTGTCGCAGGAGTAGCTGCGGTTGTTGCCTCAAATGCGGCATCTAACGCAATTGCAGCTTCAGAAAATGCGGCTGAATCAACAACAGTTGCGGTTGCGGTCGCGGTCGCATCTGCAGCCGCTCTAATCGCTTCGCATTGCATCGAGATTGCGGGAGAGATAGGTGCTGGCTATAACCAGATCGAAACCGCCGTTAGCTCTGCGACAAACGCTAGGACTAATGGAGACGTTATGGCTCTAACGGCTAGTGCCGCAACAGGTAATATTTACTGTCATATCTCACATTCTACCCCTAAACTTTTCAAATTATCAAAATGAACCTTGTGTGTGTCTTTTAATCAAATTTATTGGTATATCATATCTCATATTCTACCGCTAAACTTTTCAAATTATCAAAATGAACCATGTGTATGGTTTTTAATCAAATTTATTGTTCAGTTTTAAAATCGATATTGCGGTTTGGTTTGGTATGGATATTGGTTTGTCTGATTTTGGCGTTTGGTGAGAGATTTTAGCGTTGCGAGGAGCTGCGATTTTGAGGTCAAGAATGGAAAGGAATAATGAGAACAAAGGAATGATATATGCAAGAAAGGATTACGTAGAAAAGGAAGAGAGAAATGTATTTGGAGCGATGACTTTCGTCTCTAGAGGAGAAGAGCTTCTCAAACGCACCCGCAAAGGTAACTTGTGATCCAAGCACAACCATTTTTGATCATTTGATGAAGCTATATCGAAGTTAAGTTTTAGAGAATGTTGGTGATATATAGGTGATCTTCATTGGAAGCAAGTATCTTTTAACATCAATTCAAATTGGCAAGTAAGTTCTTGAACATTTTTCCATTAAGATTGTTGTAAAGACATTTTGATGGTCTTGATTCATTCTTGATTTTGAAATAGGTGGTTCTTAAAATGAAGAGCAAGCATGTTGGTGGAACATTCACAAAGACTAAGAAATGTAAGCTAATATGGAACATACATAGTACAAACACTTTCGATTGAACACAAATTTTACATTCATTCAAAAAAAAAAAAAAAAAAATCGAAACTCGGGTCTAGCGGATTAGCGAATGCCTAATTTGATTGTCTTACCTTCTATACATTAAATGAAATTATTGGCGGTTTTTTTTATGTAGGTGTTGTTAATGGAGTGTGTCGAGATATACCCGAATGGGCGCATAGAGGACGAGGAGGACAAATGGTTGAGAAGAGAGCCTACTTTGGGGTAAAAACCGTCGAAAGGGTGATCGAATTCGAATGTGTAAACGAAAGAGAGAAGCAAATGTGGATAGAAGGGATTCAACAACTGCTTAATTCAATTGAAACCGGTTCTAGTGTTCTCTGGAAACATTAGGGTATGGTTCAATTTTAAGACTAATTCATATTTGAAATTGAACATCATGTGATTGAAGTTGAACTTTTCAGTTTCGAGCGTGTTGAGGATCTTGTGTCCGGTGTGTTTTTGAATTCGTTTGTTTCTTGTGTATCAAGCCATTTGTTAGGAAATGTCACATCTGAAACAAAACAAAATAATAACGATTAAAATATAGACCAATTCAGTTTTTTATTTTTATTTTTTGAAAATATAATGAATTTTTGGACGTGGTATAGAGACATTTATCGGTCTTATAATGAGATTTGAGGTTGATAAAAGATTTGACCATCTCGAAAGCGTGTAACTATTACATTCTTTTTTCGGTAAAAACAACTACAATTTTCAAAGACTAAATATAAATTTATAGGTTTGTAGTTCGGGAAATACAAATTAATAGGGGAAACATTTACAAGATATTTTCAGCGTGGTGCAAGGAGAGTCGTTCGGAGTAATCCCACATGTTAAGGCTAAAATTTGTTTGTTGTGTAACTGTTGTCATAATTTGTAATAAATTATAAATCTTGACGATTAAAAGAAAAATATAAATTTATAAAGTTTCCATTGTCTAATTTCACTAGCTCCGGACAGCTTATCTAAAGAAAAAGTTTTGATAATAATTTAGAGTATTTTTATGTTTTCAAATCAGTGAATCATTATACAGTAAAATCTCTATAAATTAATAATGTTGGGACTTTGAAAATTTATTAATTTAGAGAGATATTAATTAATCGATAAATTAATAATTATTAATTTATAGAGATACTTTTTCAATTTCTAATCTTAACAAAATTATTTTATTTTAAAATGGAAATTTTCTCTAAAGTTCATATTATAGTAAATAATATTTTACTTAAATTTTCAAAATGTTTTGTTGTTTACATATTTTATATTAATTTTTTTTTACTAAATGATATTTTCTCTTGTATATACGAAATTTTAGTTGTTTCAATATTCTTCTTAGGTTTTTGATTAAGCATTCTTCATGTTTAATATTCTATCATTGTTTCAACATCATAATTTGCAATAGCTTCCCAACTAAGATTTATTACGAAATCAGTATTGACATATTAGATGCCCAAAGAGTTATGTGAGTACAAAAGAGATCATGTCATGCATCCGAAAAGATTTACAAACGTAGTTTGAAGAAAATTTTGATCTAAAATTTAGTCAAGAGTTATAATTTCAAACACACTTGAGAAGATAACACAATAAATTGTTGGATGCAATAAGGTTGGTGCAATAAAAAAAAAATTAGAGTTAATCTTCAACGTAATTCCAACTTTAAGAAAAAAAACTAACAATATTGAAGTCATGTATTACTAAGTCGTCTTTGTTATATATATTATACCTATAATTTATAGTTATTAATTTATGATGTTGTTAGGACCATATTTTACATAGGATTTTCAAAAATAATTATTATCTTATTATCTTATCGAATTTTGCTAATTTTTACATTGACCCAACTCGGAACCGAGAAATTTAATTAATTTATAGTGATTATTAATTTATCGAGTATTAATTTATAGAGGTTGGTTTTACGGAGTACCGTAAAACCTGCCAAAATTAAATGTCTCTCGACATTAAGCCGTGGATAGTGTTAATAAAAATTTCTCACGACTTTGAAAAATAATTTTCGTCTTCTTGTTGTAGTATTTAAATCAACAACCAATTCGATCTGCAACATGATTTTTCCGTGAAAGAGGAAAAGACGAATTATTTGATTTTGGAATAAGACAAAGACTTTATAACGTGGATCGACGGTTCAGTGATTTTTGTCAATTGTTCATCGGTTGAATTAGATTCCGGATTTAATTGTAAACCGGAGACGATACAACTCGGTCAGATCTGGTTCGGTCCTTCTCCCCTTTATCGTTTCACAGCTGGATTTCTGACTTTTTAAAATTTTCAAAGGAGAAAATAGCAAAAAATAAATTAAAAATCACTCGTTTCAGTCTTTACTGTTCTTCTTCCTCCTTCTCACAATCTTCCCGGGAAATTGTCGGAAACTTAAAACGATTGGGGTTCTTGACTTGGATCTGCTACTGAAAATCCTCTTCGATTCTTGTAAGTTCTTGCTACAATTAAACTTCACTTTCTCTCTTGAATCGATTTCGTGTTTCAGTTTAGGAAATAATTGCTCTTGAACAACTAGTTTAAGCTATATATCTTCTAGGGCAGTGTTGTATCTTAATGGGTCACTCCAAGATCTCTCTTTTCAAGTTACGGAATCAATTCTGTTTAACTGTTCGATTCATCTCATTCCCAATTTGGTGATAAATTAATCCTAGAACAGGAAGGATTTATTGTTAAACGATCCCTTGAAAATACAATTTTTTCGAAATATATATATGATTTATTACATTATTACATTCAGTTATAACATCAAATTCGTGTGTTTGTCCTTCTCTTTCATGCAGATTTGTGGTGTAAGATGGTGATGTTCATTTTTGCATCGAGTACATGTTGAATTTGTGGAAACATACTATAGACGTCTGCTACCTGAATCCGTTGGCTAATTTTAGACGTCAATACGAGTCGGAGGCAATGAAATTGTTACGGTTTGCTGGTTTAGTTTTCGTATTCGTCGTAACGTTCCAGTTTGTGAACATACGTTATTTTGGTGGGGCTATATTCTCTTTATCTTCTGAAGATAATAAGTTTCCGGTAGTATCGATAAATGAAAGCACAGAACTTGTCGGTCCTGAAAGATTGAATGTTAGTAGTTCGATATCCGTTGAGGTAGCTAAAGGGGAAGGAACCGGTTTAGAAGAAGACAATATTATTCGCTCTGATGATAAGAATGACACTATACGATCTCGTGATAGGTTCGTAGAGGATTCAAAAGATGAGGAAATTCCTGATTTGCTTCTAGGAACAAATAGCAGCTCGAATGGGAGTTACGAGAAAACCGAAGAAGATGCTGACGCCGTTTATGAAAATAGTAGGAAAGTGGAGATTTTAAAGAGTGAATCTGATACTTCTGTTGAGAATGTTTCCCCTGAGGTGAAAAGGGTAATGAAAGTTTCGAATTCTGGTGTGGTTTCGATCACTGAGATGATGAATTTACTGCATCAAAGCCGCATTACTCATGTCTCACCGGTATGTGTTTTTCGTCTCTGATCAGGCATGCAGTGTTCTTGTTTCTACTACTACTACTACACCTTTGTATCTTATTATTAATGTGTTATTGTCCTTTTTTCAGAAATTAAAACGGTCTTCCGCAGTTGATCAAGAGCTGTTGTATGCAAGAACCCAAATTGAGAACCCACCGATGGTGGAAAGCGACCCTTTACTGCATGGTCCTTTGTTTTGGAATCTGTCCATGTTCAAAAGGTAAGTTAATGTAATAGTTTTATGCATTTCAATTCGAACGTATGGTAAATTAGTGTTATATTACTCTTGTATCTAGGCATAGCTTTGGTTCTGCTCTTTCAACTATATTAGGTAACATATACCACTACTTACGGAATGTTTTGGATCATTGATCTCTTATTTAGTATTTTCGAACTCCTCCATCACGATAATCTCTGTGCGTGCTTTTGCTTTGGCCTAATGGCTATGAGTTATGTCTAGCTTGGTTTTCATGTCGTTTCATTTATATTTCACGTGCAGGAGCTATGAGCTAATGGAGAAAAAGCTTAAAGTATATGTCTACAGGGAAGGCAAAAGACCCGTATTGCATAAGCCGGTGCTGAAAGGAATATATGCTTCTGAGGGATGGTTCATGAAACAGCTCAAGTCAAGCAAAACATTTGTCACGAAAAACCCACGTAAAGCTCACTTATTTTATCTTCCATTCAGCTCCAAAATGTTGGAAGAAACTCTCTATGTCCCGGGTTCTCACAGCGATAAGAATCTAATCAAGTTTTTGAAGACCTACTTGGACATGATTTCCTCGAAATATAATTTCTGGAATAGAACCGGAGGATCCGATCATTTTCTTGTCGCTTGTCACGACTGGGTATTCTATTTAATTCTATGTCAGCTACTATTTCACTATTTTGCGATCTCGGTCTAACCCGTTTGTGATCCATGCTTTTAGGCTCCGTCCGAGACGAGGCAGTACATGGCCAAGTGCATCAGAGCATTATGCAATTCTGATGTTTCAGAAGGTTTTGTGTTTGGTAAAGATGTAGCTCTTCCTGAGACAACTATTCTTGTTCCAAGGAGACCGCTCCGGGCTCTTGGAGGCAAACCCGCTTCACAAAGGCAAATACTTGCCTTCTTTGCAGGAGGAATGCACGGTTACCTTAGACCTCTCTTAATACAAAACTGGGGAGGTAACAGAGATCCCGACATGAAAATATTCAGCGAAATACCGAAATCTAAAGGTAAAAAGAGTTACATGGAGTACATGAAGAGTAGCAAGTATTGCATTTGCCCAAAAGGGCATGAAGTTAATAGCCCTCGGGTCGTGGAGGCAATGTTTTATGAGTGTGTCCCGGTTATCATATCCGATAACTTCGTGCCTCCTTTCTTCGAAGTCTTGAATTGGGAGTCTTTTGCGGTATTTGTGTTGGAGAAAGATATTCCTGATTTGAAGAACATATTAGTGTCTGTAACTGATGAAAGGTATAGAGAAATGCAGATGAGAGTCAAGATGGTACAAAAGCATTTCCTTTGGCATTCGAAACCTGAGAGATTCGACATATTTCATATGATACTTCACTCTATTTGGTATAACAGAGTTTTTCAAACTTGAAACCACAAATTAGTTTTGAGACTATAGAACATGTAATTAGCAGATAAAAGAAATGCGGGTTTTGAAATGCGTCATCCTCTAAACGCGGGCCGGTTTTACACACACGCTTTGCCTAACCACCTTTTACCTCGTCGCCAATAACTTAAGTACCCGCAATAAAACGTTACACAAATTTCACTCGGACCAAATGTCAATAGTCTTATACACTCAATGAAATCACATGTAGACATATAAATGTAGTTGCAAGTACACCAGTAAGCACATACGTACACATACAACCGTATTTTTAACGCAAGCACGTACACATATATCATGTACACAACCATATACACATGCGTCATATACACGAAATCATACATACGAAATCACATACACTCGTGCCCCAATCATGTACACTCAGTAAATCCGCTTGTAGACGCTTAGATATGCATACATTTGTGTCATCACTCCTCAGTGAAAAGTCATGTACATGTACATCTCTAATTAAACTATGCTACATTGATGTGCATACTTTTCGTACAGTGTCGTACTTCAATATTTCATACACCGTCGTGCATAATGCTATGTAAACGACCGTGCACACTTCTCTGCAAGGTATCACATTATTGTGTACACCGCCAGTACACCGCATTTGACACTACATATGTACTCCATACTTAACAAGGCCAAAACAAATCACCAATTCACTCATCAGTAAAGTTTGCATCTCCTCTTATCACCCTAAACTATAATCGCCTAATTTTGCATCTTCCCATTTCCCACTTTTTCTCCTCACTCGAATCCATGGTTATTTCTTCTACCGTGTCTTCCTTATCTTCGTCCCTGTCACCATTTCTTTCGACGTGACTTCATCTTGTGTCGTCGCTTTTAAAAAAATCACTAATTTAGAAACATAAATTAGATTGGTGAAAATCTTTATAATCTTTATAATCTTTATTCCACTTTTTAATTTGTACCGCTTTAGATTGTACCAATCACGAAAACTTTATCAAAAGCTTTACAAACACTATTACACTAATCTTTATTTATACAGTTTTATCTCAAATCTTTATCTATACAGCTTTGCACTATACTATAAAATGCTATAAAGCTTACCGCTCCAGCTTACCGCTCCAGATTTTAAAAAAGTTAGATTACCAATCGGACCCAAAGAAAAAGAGAAGAAGATTTTGTCGGAATAGAGGTGAAAGAGAAAAGGGTTGAGAAGAGGAAGAGAAAAAGTATTTGCCTTTGTGGAAAAACAAAAATTCAAAAAAAAAAAAATTAAAACAGAACATGTTAAAATCAGAAGAGAATTAATGGTGTGTGAGCATGTCATTTGTGCGGGGGACAGTTTCATCATTGTAGGTGTAGAATGTGATAATTTTGTAAACCAGTTTTATTCTATGAGATTTTTGTAATTGAAACTAGTAACATATGACATATTTGTAAATTTCTCAATTTTCAATTAAGAGATCTCAACTTTGAAACAGTTTCTAGGCCGAGATAGTTTTATCAGATAAAGATGTTGGAAACCTAAGAGGCTAAGAAGAAAGAAAGAATCTTAGTAGTTTCATCTATAAAGATTTAACTTTTTTCACCAAAGAAAGACAAGAAATAATAAAAACCTTAATACTCAAATTAGAATATTGCTCTAATAAGTGACCACTCAAGAAATAATAAGAATAAAGAGAAAAAGATAAAAGAATATGGATCAATTTAAGGGAATAAATGGAGAGAGAGGGAATGAAACGAATTGTCATGGTAAAAAGGGTAACAAAAAAAGAGATACAAATTTCAAAAACCATAAGGAAATTTTTCATTTTAATAATTTTTCCTATTTGTTCTTTGTCAAATTATATGGGAATGATTATATTTTATCATGGTGTAAGGAATAAAAAGGAATTACATGGATTCTTTATCACTAATAAATGGAAAAAAAATTAAGAATAAATAAAAATATGATATTCCTCTTCATTCCTTTTATTTCTAATTAATGGTCATCCTCCAAAGACATTGATTGAAAATCAAACAAAAGGAAAGATAGATTCGAAAACTACAGTTGACAAAAATATATTGGGTTAGCTTAGGGCATGATTTAGACATATTATAATGTTAGCCCAACTGATAATGAAACTCTCACTTTCATTAAAACTTTAAAAAGAAATACAAAACCAACAACACAATACAAAAGAACTATTAAGAAGTATTCAACAAAGGAAAAAAACACAACAACAAGAAAAGATCTTCAAAACAACAACAATAAGAAAAGAGAAAGTAATGCTAAAACAAAGTCCAACTAACTCACCCAAAAGAACCACGACAATTGACTGAACCACAAAGACAAGTCTTCTTGCCTTTAAACACCCTACTACATCCATCTTCTCCAATCTCATCAGTTGGTACAGAAAATCCATAGTCATATGTCAACTCCGTCAATAGAGGAATATGTTTCTTTGCGAAAAATGCAATGTAAAGATGCATCTCCTTGTTTCTTTCAATTTCAACAGGCTGCCAAAACATTTGCGTTGCAACTATGATTCATGAACCGGCCAATGTTGCCATAGTTTTTTGCGTTGATCACCATATGCGAAGAAAACTCGAAAACTTCAGACACTTGCTCCCAAATATCTTCATGTGTGAGTTCAGGCTCGTAATTCCACTTGAACCTCTGATATACCTTAGAAGTCTCGAATAAGTATCCATTATCCTCCCTTATTTCTCCCGTCATACTCAAACCCGAAAACTCGCAAATGTACGTTCCCGCTCGAATGGGTTCTCTAGACCGTAATCCCCATCCACAGTTCGTCGTCTTGAACACTTCCAAACTTAGCTTCAGACCACCCTGAACCATTCTGTTTTTGCAGTTGGAAGCACAAACACAGAGATCGCCACATTCGTGAACCATTGGTCTACGACAAACCAAAATCTGGTCATGGTAGGGTAACTCGCCGAAGTTTCTTTGAACGCATATGCAGTTTAGATCTTTCCTTGAGCATGACCGACCTACACAGTTGTTGCAAGTGGTGACTGGACGATTGTAAAAGTTTAGAACGTCCATATCAGAAGATTTGTGGTAATAAAAATATTCCGGAAGCGTCTTGTCATTTTCATCAACGTTATTCACTAACGGAATTGGTAACCTTTCGGATCCATTAGACAAATTTTGAAGTATTAAACCCGATCTTGTACTCAAACCAGCTGTCTTCCACTTCTCAACTTCTTTCCACAATGCATAAGCAGGAGGCTGATTAGGTTTTCTCTCCAAAGTGAACTTGAATTGCTCGCAATCATTATTATCTCTCACTTTGGAAAACCCCACAACGATGTATAAACCATCGTAAATGTAGATTTTGCTTACTATCCCATGCTTAACCACTAGCCCTTTTGGCTAAATTTCTCTTTCAAATCTTTTCTCAACCTTACTCTTTTCTTCTTTTCTTTTTGATCAAAACCCTAGGGAATACTCTTTTCTTTGCACTAGCTCTTTTTATCTTAGCATTCTCTAACATATTTTCTTCTCTTTTGATTTTATTCTAAGAGCATGCTAAGCCATCCTTTCCCGTTTCAAACACTTAGAGCTATATATTTTTCTTCTTAATTTCCTTCCCTAGAACTTATTCTTTCTTCTCCTTTTCTTTTCTTTCTTTTCACACTCAACCACAAACCCAAAGATATTCAATAAGGCATTTAACCATTTTGGTTCCATTCCCCACCTAAGACTAGTCTTAGACACAAGAAACTAGTCTATTGGAAACTTTGCCTTGTCGTCTCTAATGCTTGCAAGATTTTGCCAATGCAACACAAAGAAAAAGGCCTCACTCAAAGAACATATGCAAGGGCTTGAACAAAATGGTCGGGTTTAAAAGGTGTGGTACTATCCTCATCTAAAAGATGAACTTAGATCGAGATAGCCATTCAAATCAAGATAAGAGTGGTAAAAATAAGGCAAACATGATTTGAATGTCAAGTGTTTATCCATAGTTATGATTCAAAGTCCAAAAGTGAGAGAGATTAGTCAAGATTAAGTTCAAGTTGATAGAGTCGAATCTAGATCATGCAAGTTTCTAATGAGATGGGATTTTCAAAGAAATAAGATCCAAGTATGGATGAGCCTCTACTTCATGATTGTTAAAGCATCGAAAAAGTTCTAACGAGGGCATATCATTGAATCCTAAAATGAGACTTTACCAGGAAATTTTATCATTGTTCCCTATGCAAAAATGCAGATGCATTCCTAAAATGTTCTAGACTCAATCCTTTTTTTTTTTTTTTTTTTTTTTTTTGTAGAACAAAATAGACAATTAAAAATCAGACTCAATGAAAACTCAAATAACTAACCGCTCCCCCGGACTTAAATCACACCGTCTCTGGTGTGAAAAAGTTCAAAAGATCAGCGACTCAAAGCAAGAAATAAAATCAAAGCAAATATGGATTAAACAATGGTGGTAGAAGGTGAAAGAAGATATCACCCGGAAGTAACGTCGTCCTCGTCATCCGCTGTCCTCCTCTTCCTTCTGGCTGGCTGACCCGAGCAGGTGCTCGAATGCGTACGAGCAGGTGCTCGCTGAAATTTTTTTTTTTTTATTTTTTATTTTTTTTCAAAACCTGAAAACTCAAAACTTAAAACCAAAGTTAGTAGAAAAAGGAATCAAATTGAAAAAGGTTAGAAAATGTACCGGTGGGATGCCTCCCACCAAGCGCTTGTTTTAAGTCGTTAGCTCGACTTTGTAGACCGTTTAGGCGTGGGCAGAATCTATGTGATGATTAAAGACTTTCTTGTCCGGGTCAGGGCTCGGTGGAGGTGGGTTAAGGCGTGGTCGATTTGCTCTTTGATCACTTATATTCAGTTGCAGAACCTTGCTTAGCATACTATCCATAGCTGCTTGACCCTTTTCCTTAAATACCGGAGTAACGATAGCTTTGACCTTAGAGAAAGGCCTAGACATGCCTTTGCTCTTTAGCTTGTACTTAATGGTGTCTCCAACACATCTCTGCGGTGTCAAGGTTATTTGCAAACCTGTAGCATTCTTCTCGTGCTTTGGTTTGTCCCGCTTGTTGACTTCCTTGGGTTTCCTTTCATAAGAACGAGTGTCTCCATCCAGGACTTCATTAACCTCATTCTTATTACAAAGTGCTGCAGCTGGCAGGACACTTATCCTTCCTGTTACATCGTCTATGGCAACACAAGAGCCATACTTGTCGCCATCCGAAGTGGCGTTGTAGGAGATCCGCTTGTCGATGTTAGAGAGAACTATCTTTCTGTTTGGTAAGTCAACAACTTCACCTGCTGTCGCAAGGAAAGGTCTCCCCAGAATCAAAGGCATGTATGAACCATAGTCGCCTCAGCAGTTTGAGCAACTTGTGTATCCAATTTCTTCACATGCGCGGTAACAGCCTTGTACTTTGCATTCAAATCATCGTACATGTAATCCACCTTGCCATTAATCTCAGTGGACGCCTTCTGTTGGTTACCCATCAGTTGCAGCATGAGACTCTTCAACTCATCCTGAGATGTAGACGCGAAAGTAGCTTGTTGTGGCGCAGCGAATTGTTGTTGGCTCACTCCTTGGAAACGATTCTTATTCTGGTTAGTTACGAACTGATTCCCCTGAGTGTTGCTGGAGTAGAACTTCTGAAATCCTTGACCGTGTGAGCTCTGATAATTGGGGTTGAACCCATGGTTTTGGTATCCTTGACCATTCACAAAGTTAACCTCTTGTACTTTGGCAACCTCATAACCTTCAAACTCTTGAGAAATAGGAGCAGCCCCATTCTCTTCCATAGATTTTACCGGTCTCTGGTTCTCACGTAAAAGTAGATTCACCTTTGCTGTCAGCTCATCAATCTTCTGAGTGTCCATACTATAGACTTTCCTGGACCTATCGTACTCAGGAGCCTTGTTGCTAGAGCTTGAAGCAAGGTTCTCAATCAGCTCAAAAGCACCATCTCTAGTCTTGGTCATAAAGTTGCCATTACTCGCAGCATTTAGGGCATTCCGATAATCCCATTCGACTCCATCGTAGAATATTCCAAGAATCTGCTCATCTTTGAAACCGTGATGAGGACATTCCCTACGGTATTCCTTGAGTCTTTCCCAAGCTTCACAGAAAGCTTCTCCAGAATGTTGCTGAAAAGACGAGATCTTGTTCCTCAAAGACTTTGTCTTGGACTTGGTGTAGAAATGGTCCAAGAACGCATCTCTAACCTCATCCCAAGTCTTCAAGGAACCAGCAGGCAAAGACTTCAACCACCTAGAAGCCTTGTCCGAGAGTGAGAATGGAAACAGCTTACACTTCAGAAACTCACTCGGCACTCCATTAGACCCTGTAGTGCTGCAAATTTCCTCGAAATTCTCGATGTGATCCATCGGTATCTCAGCCGGTAATCCATGGAACAAGTGCTGTTTCACCAAAGAGATCATCTGAGGCTTGATCTCATAATCCTGCCTCTGAATAGTTGGGATTACAATGGCTGAACGGTTCTGATAGAAAGCATGGGGATTATCCGTATCCCCTATACCCGGCTGAGCTTGCGGCTGATGTTGTTGTAACTGGGCAATCTGATCTCTCAACAACTGTAGCTGAACATTCATTTCCTGATCAGCCATAATTTCTGTGCGAGCAGGTGCTCGTTCGGTTTGAGCAGGTGCTCGGCGGCGATTATGACGTTCGAGACGAGCTAACTCTTCGTTCGTATGACTGACTAAATCTTCGTTCAGATTTCTCCTCGTTCTTCTACTGGTCATACACCTGAAACATAACAAAAACAAAAACAAAAAACAAAATTAGCAAAATTCTTAGACTATAAATAAAACCAACATTCAAAGGTAACGCCATTGGTCCCCGGCAACGGCGCCAAAAACTTGATGTCTCGAGTTTTAACCAAAAATAAACTGCAAGTGTACAGACAAGAGCAGTAGTATAAGAGGTATCGAATCCACAGAGACCAAGGTTACACTATGAATTTATAGGTTCTAAAATAAAGCTAAGATAAATTAAATAGTTGGAAATGATAACGAGCAGGTGCTCAATGCAATAGAGCAGGTGCTTGGAATAAAAATCGGATTAAAAACAGATGATAAAAGCACTAAGCCGAGATGATTCTCCGGTGATTTCGGATACTTAGGTTGAGCATCTATTCAGGGTTTAATTGAACATGGTCTAGAACTCAAACATGAATGTAATATTGCCCCGCTTTCGGCGGCGTATCAATATCTTTGTCTACAACCTAAATACCTAAACTTCCGAGTGAATTTAGTAATGAAGTAAACAAGCCTTAATGCAATGGTTCGATATGTTCACACTCGATGGCAACGATCAATGGCGTTTTGGTTACCACCGAATGCTCATCAATGGTAATTCTAGCAACCTATATCATTTTCGGTGAATAGATTAAACCTAGAGATCATAGACTAAGTGATCAATTTAGCCTAAGCGTTAAGACTTCCTAAAGATGAAGACATAAGATTACCCTATTTGGCTCAACCATCTAAGATTCCTAAATCACCATTGAAATCACCCCAACTTAGTTATGAAACTACTCGGACATGGTCAAATCAAATGCAACAATCAATAGATAAGAATTCATAATGGAAAATGGAAAATGAAAGGGGGTTTAGAATTCTTCTCTAGTAAGGAATTGTTGTGGAATGATTCGGAATGTAATGATTTTCTCCAAGGTAGAGACTTGATGATTACGCAACGATGGAACCAAACAGACGTTCAATAGAATAATGAAAACTCCAAAGTCAACAATCTCAAGCTCACTGATGAAGAAACAAAACGTAGCAAAAGAAGAAAAAGAGAATAAAATAAAAACAGAGAGTTTTCAAGTGTAAAAAAAAGGTGTTTCATAAAAATTGCCAAAAAATGAATATAAAGTCTTCTCCCTTGCTCGGCCAAATCTTCACTTAATGGCCCAGCGTGATCTTCTCCAATCAAGTCAACATTCTCCTTATTGTGTACCAAGTCATGATCTCTCATAAATGGGGAGGATCAAATCTTCTAAAAGTGGCAAGTCAACACCATCTAATGAGAATAACTTTAGGAGATATTTCAGAGCTATCAAAGGGAGAGTCTTGCTGTGGGGCCCTATCATGACCGGTTGCTTCAAGGAATAAATGCTTCTCGGATTCGGGTCTGGGTCAAAAGGGGCGAGCAGGTGCTCGCACAGACCGAGCAAGTGCTCGGTTGGGTGATAAGTCTTCTTTTTGCTCCAATTCTTCTCCTTTCCCTCAAAGAGCTCCAGCAGCTCCAAATCATGCTCCAAAGCATCCTATAACCTGCAAAGATACCAAAAAGAACCAAATAGACTCATAAAGCAACAATAAACCTTAAGTAAATTAGGCTAAAATCCTAATATATCACTTCCTGAAGTCGGTCTCACTCCCTGAAACGTCAACTTCTCTGCCTCGCGCTCGAAGGTCACTTTGCCCTGATAACAATCAAGATGGACTCTATAATGAGACAACCAATCCATCCCGAGGATAACGTCATACTGCTCTACCGGACTAATCACCAAGTCTGCTGGCATTGACTGCCCCGCAATCTGAACATCAACTGCTCTAGCACGGCCCGAAGTAGCCAGGAAACCACCTCTAGCTACCTTGACAAACCCTAAACGCTCACCAGCGCTGCTACGGATGCCACTGCTCTCGACATGCTCCGGGGTAATAAAGCAGTTCGATGCTCCAGAATCAAAAAGTACATGGGACTCATAACGTCCCACTAATAAGTTCCCTACACAATTCATATGTGTTGAGATCCCTACTATACTATCACAAGTAAAATAGTGGAACAAACAACAATTCACAACCTAAAGAATTTACGAAGTCTGAGTCTAAGATTTTACCTGTGATCGAAGCGCCACTATGCTGCCCCTAACCCACCTCTCTTGGGGTATAGACTCGCGATGCTGGTCCAATCTGACCTGCACTATCGCCAACTGCGCTACAGGCTGGACTGCAGCAAAAGTCATCCGCTGCGGTTTAGGACACATTAGCCTGATATGCCCGGGCTCTCGACAGTTATAACAGAACCTCGTGTCTGACTGCGGCGGCTGTTGCTGCTGCTGCTGCTGTTCACCCTTCCCAGGGTAACTAGACAACTGATACTCCAAACTGCCGCATCCATAACACGCTCCTCCCCTCGAACTCTGACTGGGCCTGGAAGCGCCATACCATTTCCGTTTCTGTCCATGCGCAGGCTTGCCGCCCTTGCCGGAACTAGAACCGGAACCATTCCGCGACTGCTGCTATCTCGGCTAAACAGCTGGAGCAACTGACACTGGAACTACCGCGGCTGCCTGCCCTCTCAGATCCTCCTCAATCCCTGCCGCAACCTCTACTAGCTTCACCCTCGAGGCGTACTCAATCACTTTGCATCTGGTCTGCAGATCCGGCTGTAGTCCCCTCAGGAACCTCTGGACCTGCGCTCGCTGATCCTCCATGCCCCTATCCGCATAGACCAGCAGCCTACTGAACTCGGCGTCATACTCTCGGACAGTACGATCACCCTGCACCAGCTCCACGAACCTCATCCCGAGACGATCTAGAGCCTCCTGAGGAAAGTACTGAGCGTTGAACTCGGCCACAAACTCTCCCCAGGTCCATGTCGCACCAGGCCTCCCGGCCTCTATAGCTCTCTACCAAGCATGAGCATCACCACTCAGATAGTAGACTGCCATCTCAACCCTGTACTCCTCAGGGCAACGAACCGAGCGGAAATTGCGCTCCACACGCATCTGCCACTCATCTGCCTCCTTAGGGCTACCACCACCCAAAAAAAAGTAGTACTCATCTGCCGCATCTGACTCACCATCTCCAGGTAAGACGGACACACCTCTGCAACTGCAGCCCTCTGCTGCACCTCCACCACTGGAGGCATCACTGGAGCCTGAACCGGAACCGCCGCAGGAAACCGCTCCAACAACTGCGCCATAAAGCCCTCCATATGCTCCCATCAATCCTGAGCTGGAACGCACCCACACCTGGGCCCACTCCTCTGCCAGCCCTACCGACGCCTCTCCTGGCACCCACATCACTCACACTAGCACTACTGGCCTTGCTCACAGATCTCTCATGATGCGTAGGAGTCTCTGACGCATGCGTAGCACTCAAAGACGACTCCACAACTGGGCCACGACCCCGTCGGCCTCTGGCACGACCTCTACCATGTCCACGACCTCCAGCTACAAGAAGTCATAATCAAACACACAACTTACCGTGGAATCATTTTAAAAGGCCGAAGAGGATGATACTAAGACTCTTATTAAATTGACTAAGCACAAAAATCATTTTAAACACATAGTCTCATGCATCCGAATTTCTTATTGTCCTAAAACCGTCTAGGCTCTGATACCAAAATGTAACACACAATTTTTTTTTTTTTTTTTAAACTAACATTTCTACTGCGGAATATAACATAAACATTTAAACCAATTTAATACTTCAATGAATCCATAAAATAAATAAAAACCCTTAAACCAATTAAATTCAAATATCAAATTCAGGAATGAAACAATGCTAGCAACCTAAACAACCGGTTAGCTAGACTAAACAATAAAACACTAGACCCTATCATCCTCTTCTCTCGGCCTCGATTCCACGATCACACTTTTCCTTTACCTGCAACTCAAAAGGAACCGGGAGTTGCGTGAGTATTATCATAAATACTCAGTGGAGCGGTCATGCTGCCACTTAGAAAATACATAAAATACATATACCAATTTACTACGCGATTTAAAAAAATTCAATTAAACCAATTCCAGATTTAATTTACCATTTCCAGCTTAATTAAACATTTTTCAGATTAACAAGACATTTTACAGTTTAATCAAACATTTTCCGGTTAAATATTAATTCACACAAAACTCAACAAGAAATGGCGGGTGTCGATCGACACACCACCCTGGTGTCAATTGACACTCGACCATGTCGATGTCATCTTCTTCGCGAGGTGTCGATCGACACTGCCCGCAGGCGTCGATCGACACTCCGTTCCAGAATCCGAGACCGAGCCTATCCTCACACGGCTCGTCTCGATTCATCGCGAAACGATACAGCGACCACACAGCATGATTTCACACAGCACAAAACCACAAAAACACGAATCCTATACGAATATCAATTATCAATAATCAAACATTCCCTAATATCCAATTTTAGCATTTTCCCAACGATCACGCACTCACCTCGTGATTCGAAGAGGATTTGCGGATTGGAGACGACGAACGCACAAAGAACACAGTCTCTACGAGGCTGAAGCGGCACTGACTCGCACTTGAATTCACCCGGAAACACCCCACACTCAAACACCAAGAACGAACGGACGAGGAACTCGAAAACACCAACGATTCACGACTACTCTCGAAATCTCTCTTCTCTAGAGTTTCTCTGCTATTTTTCTCTGATTCCGACGGCCATAAGTCTGCATAAGACATATAAAGGCGATCCCTAGGGTTAACGTCCAAAACCCGAACCAAACCGTAATTATAAATTTTAACCCGATCGGTCAAAAAAGCATGGTGTCGATCGACACTCACCATGGGTGTCGATCGACACCCTAACCAAATTGCTAAAAATTGGTTTCGGGATGTTATAAACCCTATCAGATAATTGTTTACCACTTTTTTCCTGGAAATGAATTAGGATAATAGGAAAAATCTATTTATTCTTATTTTGATTTTTTTTTCTTTTATATATACTCTAGGGTAATTAGCATGTATATTAGTATTTGCACCATTAATTAAATTTCTAACATCCACTAAATCATAATTTAGTATTTAACAAAGAGAAATCAAAATTTGACTAATTTGCCCATAAAAAATTCAATCTAAATTGTCAAATTTAATGCCTAATTAATGCATATTTATTTGTAATAATAAATGTAACATTTTTTTTCAAAACAATAATTTCTAAATTGACATATAAAAATTCTTTATATTCAGAAAAATTAATTTGAATAGATAAGTTATATAGTGAACTATATCATAATTTATATACAATTGAAATAATTAGTGAACAATCTCACGGATAGTTAACTATACATATAATGATGAATATATATTAATTATAATTGTTAAACTATATGTTTATATATAGCAAAGTACATATATGGATATATAGCTAACTATATTTAAATATAGTTATTTATATACATAAAGATAATAGTGGACTATTCATGAATATAACTAGTATAGTTGACTATTTGTAAAATTTTTTTAACTATATAGTTAACTACATATATTTATAACTAACTTTTTACATATATATATATATATATATATATATATAACTAACTACATATATAGTTATACATATATATAAATGTAGTTATCTATATAGTTAAAAAAATTACAAATAGTCAACTATACTATTTATATTCATGAATAGTTCAATATTATCTATATGTATATAAATAACTATATTTAAATATAGTTAGCTATATATCCATATGTACTTAGCTATATATAAACATATAGTTTAACATGGTATAATTGATATATATTCATTACTATATGTATAGTTAACTATCCGTGAGATTAGTCACTAATTATTTCAATTGTATCCAAATTATGATATAGCTCATTATATAACTTATCTATTCAAATGATTTTTTCTGAAAATAAAGAGTTTTTATATATATATATATCAATTTCGAAATTATTTTTTGTCAAATAACTGTGTGTTAATTAGACATTAAAGTTGACAATTTGGATTGAATTTATTATGGGCAAATTAGTCAAATTTTGATTTCTCTTTGTTAGTTACCTAATTTTCTAACTACATATATTACTTTATTAATTTACATGCTCAAACATATTATTTCACTAATTAACCTTATACTCTAATGTATTCAACATTTTAATTTATTTTTGAATGGTTTAATATTTAAGGCACCCAAGTCCTGTGGTTGAACAATCTCTTTATACCTATTTTAAATATATTTTTCTATTTAGTCAAATTTATTCAACATTTTGAATTTTTTTATATGGTCGTTTTCTTTCTGAATATTTGACTAGAGAAGAATGCCATTTAAGAACATGTATAAACACCATGTGCTTATCTTATCTTTCAGTACGAGTAATAAAAAATCTTAAAACCTATGATTGTTTTCTTTTTCGTTTTGAATCTTTGAGCCATTTAAGAACATATGAACATTTTATAATCTTTTACTACGAGTTAAAAATAAAATACCTTGTACTGCCCCTGTATATATCCTAACAATTCTATTTCATTCGTCTAAGCACTGTATCGTGTGTATCGACAAACAATAATGTCTTCTGCCATAACCAAGTAAAAAAAAAGATAAACAACTAACCGATGGTAGTTGTAAAATAGACACAACCAACACATAAATATTTATTGCTTGAGTCTAAACCAATGTTATTCCAAACAAAATATGTTGTGCATGTGTGGTTAAAACCAACTTGTGGGCTACACACAACTCCTATCCCTCTTGTAGTAAATTCTACAGTGCAGCTGAAACAAAATGTTGGGAAGAACAACACTGAACTAAAGACAACATATCCCCCGTTACGATTTTGCTGGTTTAGCTTTCGTTTTAATTTGTCGCCGCCTTCTAGTTTATGAACATATGTTATTTTGGTGGTGTTATATTCTCTTTATCTTCTGAAATTAAGTTTCCGGTGGTATCGATAAATGGAAGCACAGAACTCGCCGAGCCATTGTTTGGTCCTGAAAGATTGAATGTTAGTTGTTCCAGATCTGTTGAGGTAGCTAATATGGAAAAGAAATGGTTTAGAAGAAGACAATGTTACTGCTGTTTTTTCGACCTCATGATAGTTTCATAGAAGATGCAAAAGATAAGGAAACTCCTGATTTGCAGCAGCTGGAACGAGAGTTATGAAAAAACTGTTGAACATGCTAAGTACATGTGTTTATAGTCTCTGATTAGGCAAGCAGTGTTTTTGTTTCTACTACTACTAAACCATTGTGCCTTATTGTTAAGGAATGTGTTCTTGCATTTTTAGAAATTAAAACGGACTTCTGTAGTTGATCAAGACCCCACCAATGGTGGAAAACGACCATGTTCTTTGTTTTGGAATCTGTGATGTTCAAAACGTTAAGTTTATAAAATAATTTTGTGCAATTCAATTCAATTGAAAGGTATAGAGAGATGCAGATGAGAGTGAAGATGGTACAGAAGCATTTCCTTTGGTCTTCAAAACCGGAAAGTTTTGACATATTTCATATGATACTTCACTCTATTGGGCACCACAGAGTTTTTCAAACTTGAAACACAGATTAGGTTGAACCGTAGAACATGTAATCGGCAGAGATTCGTTCGTCAATCGGAGAAATGCGGGTTTCACAATGCTTCATTCTTTTAACGCAGGCCGATCTTACACAAACGCTTTGCCTAACTACCTTTTAGCTCGTCGCCAATAACTTTAAAGTACTCGCAATAAAAATGTTAGACAAATTTTCACTCATATCAAAGGACAAGAAACCTCAATTTGTTTTTTGAATCCGACCAAGCAATCCGGCACGGTAGCACAACTTATATGCGCTACTACAACAAGAAACGTAACTAAACAAGAAAATAATTTTAAAGTACTCGAAGTAAAATGTTACTCTTACGTTTTACTAATTGTCATAGTTAGAACTATAGTTATAGCTTATAATATATTCTTATAATCATATATACGAAAGGAGAGCTAACCCTCTCCATATATTGACGAATTATACACCAAAAGATGACATGTATAGAAGTATGAAAGTATCTTTATATGTTATTTTGTTGATGGTTTTCTTTTTGCACAAAAACTAACATATAAATATAGAAAACTCTAAATGATGCTTTAGCTATTTTACATGTTTCACGGGATATTTGAATACTTTGATATATTATTTTGTTGATGAATTTTTTTTGATAAAAACGAACATTTATACATTTATAGATAACTCTATACAATCATTTCGGTTATCTGTATTAATTTTAGATCCTGACAAAAGAAAAAATTGTTTTAGATCGATCACGATTCTTTATCATAATAGACTATGCTCCAATCGCATCGGAAAAAACTTATTTTCTCACGAGAGGCTAGTTATTTACACGTATCACGTGAAAACATGTATCTTTTATTTATTATTTTGTTGGTAAAAAATTATACATAGAAAATTCTATACGATCGTTTTAGTTATCTGTATTAATTTAGATTCCAACAAAAAAGATATTTGTTGTAGACCGATCACCATTCTATATCATAATATACTATATGTTCCAATCGCATTGGAAACTTTTTTTTATCACGAAAGATTAGTTAAGTGTTATGTCTCACAAACACCATATTTGTTTTTTCTTCCTTTTGAACATGTTTCAATAGTTGCTCTTTATTTTTTCTTCAACAATTCTTCAAACATAGATAATATATAATGTAAAAAAGTTTGATTAAATGATTATTCCTCCATTGTAACTTAACTTTATTTAACGCCCGTCAATTTTGTAAGCGTTACGCATATAGTGGGGTTTTTAAAGTTGAAGGAAAAAAAACAAAATAAAACGTAAAGCGAATTAATTGAAAAGGAGTTTTGTAAGCTGGACCGTCTTCGTACGGACATATCATGTGCAAGAGTGTGTGCACTATGCATGGATCCCATGTAAACCCATTAGATGAGCTGTAAAATTTTTAAGTGTACTTAATAAATCAACTTTCTCAATAAACAATGTTAGAGCACCTCCATTAGTTAGAGATTGAATGGGTCTCTCATATATATTATTATAAAAATTTTGGTATAGTTTTATTATTTATTTAAATTTTAGAGCAGAAAAAAAAATCTGAACCAATCACACATACACAGTGTTAAAGCATCTTCAGCGGTGATACTTTGTAGTTTGTAGGTATCATATGATATAAAATTATTAAAATTTGAGGAATAGGAGGAAATATAATATTTTTTAGTAAAAAGATGACGTGCTTTTAAATATAAAATAATAAAATTTGAGTAAAAAAAGGAGATTGTTGTTATTATTGGAGATAGGGTATCAATGGGTTGATACTTTTGAGGGTATCAATAGGAGTAAGTGAGTGTTTTTAAATATAAAATTAATAAAAGTTGAGTAAAATGAAGAGAGAGAGTGTTTTTTTGAGTAAAATTGAGTAAAAAGAGAAAATTTTTTTTTTGTTTTAATCTTATGATATTCTAAAGTATCACTGGTGCTGATGCTCTTAGATGGGTCTCTAAAACTGTTGAGAAAAGTTCTCAAACGTGAAACTCTCTTCCTTCTCTCTCATATTTTTCTAATATTTTTTATTATTTTGTGGTTGAGAGACCTATTAATTTGTTTGGTGTAGTTCAAACAAATAGGTGAGTTCTACGTTATATCTTATTTATCATTTTGTACTTGTGCCTTCATTGGGATGGGTAAGAAAAGCAATTTGTCGTACTAAATGTCTTCTTCACTTTTTATTTTAGGTCTTAATTTGTTTTTCTTTGTTTCCATTTTATAAGTTGTAAGTGCATGTTTATAGATAGGTACCATGTTCAAAAAAATCGGCCGAGTAGCCGATTAATCGTCAGATTAATCTCTGTCGGATACTCTCTGCCCAATTATTGTTCGACTAATCGCTGTCAGACATTCTCCATCATTTTAAATTCAAAATCGATTAAAATTTGATGCATCTGTCATATTTTGATATTAAGAACAAGAAAAAATAAAAATAAATAAAGAATAACGTGAGGAAATTGAATATATATGGCGGCTAGGGTTGCATAAATCGTTTTCCTTCATGAGGAGGAAGAGGGCAATTTCGTCATTTTACATTTCATTAAAGTAAATACGCAGAAATAGATCAAAAAGGCAGATGAGATATTCGAACACGCGTTCTCAATGTATAATTAGTCTTATCGTACCACCAGACTATCTTAACTTATGGCTATTTATCCGCAAAAATAAAATATATACTATATTTCCTTAGAAATGTGTAAAACTAATCCCCAATTAATCCCCGTTTAATCTCCGATTTTCTCATTAATCGCTAGGCCCACTACGACCGTCCGATTAACGCCTAACGAATTTTTAAACATTGGATAGGTAAGATGGTGAGGTAATATAATAATTTTATATTATTAATTGTATTGGAATTATCATATTTTCTCTAATTTAGTTTTGTGTTTTTAATTGATTATAGGTAGTAAATAAAGAGGGGTTCTAAAAAAATGATGAATTTGTATTTTTTTTGTATATAAAGTTTATTTTCTCCAAATTGAAAACATAGTACATTCAATAAAATATGAAATTTCAAAAATCAAAAACATTTAGAACATAGATTTCAAAATCATAAACGGAAAGGAACGCTCAATTGTAATCTTGATCATGTCCAAATTAATTTTCTGGACTTGCTTCCGTTGTTAAAAATGAGCTATTGGACCTTGTTGTGTTGAATTTTGAGGTCCGTTAGGAGATTTGCTGGAATTTTTCCCAAAACCCTAGAGATTTAGAAAATCATCCAGATATAAATAGGCCTCATTTTTACTGTATTTTTACCAAGTAATTTTTTCCAAAGTAAAAAATAAATATTTTTTTCCGTCCATTAGTGAATTTTTTATTATTTTTTAGAAAAAAAAACTTTCAATCTTCACTTTGATAATTACATTCGGTCTTCTTCTCCGATCTGCTCCTTCCTCACCGTCAATTTGCTTTAGTCGCCGAAATTGTCGTTTTCCGGCCTAGTCTTTTCCAGCGTCGAAGCCTCGCCATGGTTCGTGCTTGTTGAAGACTAGATCGACGACGACCATCGAAGACAACCAACAATAACCGCCGTCTTCCTCCACTGACCAAACCATCGACGCGACCATCGACCAAACAACCGACCAAACCATCGACGACGACCAACAATAACCGTCATCTTCCTCCACCGACCAATCCCACGGGCCACGTCACCTATATTTACGGCAAATATAATGTCCATTTTAAGAACCGTAAATATGCTATCTACCCCACTTTTTCTTAATTTTAATGTTTTTAACATTCCAAACCAATCTATATTACCCCCTAATAACTTCCTATAAACATGCTCTAAATGATGTTTACGTATTCGTACATTCAATGAACGCAATGAAACTTTTTTTTTGGGGAGTATTTACAAAAATACACTTTAAAATTTTTGTTTTGAAAATATATACCACAAACTTTTTAAAGAAATCCAAATATACTACAATTTTATGTGTAAGACAAAACCCTAAATCATATCACAACATTCTCGTAAACGTAGAAATCCTTCATAAACTACAAATTTATCGTTGAAATATTAATATTTTGATCATAAATATTAATATTTTGATCATAGTTTTAGAACACAAAACGTATTTTTCAACAGTGAAAATATATAAAATAATTATTAACAACCTTAAAACTATTGTAACAAAGAAATCGACAGTTTATTTCAACCGACTTGAAAAGAATAATATTGAAGATATTTAGATAGATGCCTAGACAGGAAGGTTTTGGGGAAAATATTAAATAACGCCCCCCCCCCCCCCCCCCACCCAAATATATCGAAGAAATTGGGTAAACAAAAGTCACCGCACTATAAATAAGACCAAAAAACAAAAAATCGTTACCTCAGTAATTTTCATTCCAACAAAAAGGGTACTTGTTGATGCTTTTTAGTTTTTATTAAAGCATTTCACATCTCATTCAAAAAAGAAAACCAACGTAATGTCACACAATCAGATGAATGATCGATAACTAGTGGAGTTGTATAGATATTAACAACTTCGACATTGCTAGCTTAACCTAATTAATTTTAAAATTTTGGGAATAAAATACACTAGGATGACTTGCCCGCACCATGTACGGGTATGAACATTTTGTGAAAACGTATTTAATTTTAACATTGAAGTTATTATAAATTATAAATTACGAAAAGTAAGATATAATAGCATGTAAAAATTGATTGGAAATATTGTATAATCCTTGCTCAATGATATGTTGAATAATGAAATAAGGCAAATAACATAAGTCTTGTTTAAGAAAAGTAAACAAAACAAAAATGAAATATATAAAATTAATGAAGATTTTGAAACACTTCCTTGTAGATGACATTCATTGTTTTCTTCTGCATTTTTCCTTCTTTGTCAGTGATTAGGATTTTCAATCCAGCCCTAGATTTTACTCTTGATAGAGCAACATATAGCTAGCCATGGAGAATACCGGTCTAGGTAGAAACAAACCAACATTTTTCAATGTTTGTCCTTGACTTTTATTTATGGTGATTGCAAAAGCTAAAGACACTGGAAATTGTTTACGCCGCATCCTGAAAGAAAATTTTGTTTCTGCACTAATAGAAAACAGTCAATTAGTGACTACTGTTTGTGACTGAAAAATCAGTCACTAATTTTTGTGACTACTTTGAGACTCTTAAGTGACCAATTTGTGACGACACTAAAATCAGTCGCAAAACAGTCGCCAATTTGTGACTGATAACTTCGTCATAAAAGCGTAACAAATTAGCGACGAATTTGAGACAGATATTCGTTGGTTTTTATGTAGTCGCAGAGTAGTCACAAAATACAGACTAACTAGTGACGGATAAAGTGGTCACAAATTTGCGACTGTTTTGTTACCATCAAAGCAGTCACAGATTAGCGACTACCATAAAAGCGTAACAAAAGAGTCACAGATGTTTAAATGTAGGTAACAACAATATTTTTAAAATTGGTAGTGACGAATTCGTCACAAATTAGTCATAAAATACCCACTACTTTATGACTATTTTGTGACTTATTTGTGAAACTTTAGGGTATAGACACTCCGTCACAAATTAGTCACAAAATACCCACTACTTTATGACTACTTTGTGACTTATTTGTGAAACTTTAGGGTATAGACACTCCGTCACAAATTAGTCACAAAATACCCACTACTTTATGACTACTTTACAACTAATTTGCAACTACTTATAATTTTTTCCCAAAAAGACAACACATTCTAAGTGTCTATTATTTATTTTCATATTAACAATCTTTGTAAACTATAATATTTATAAAGAATATATTTTATGAGTGAGAAAATCCAAATTCATTTTTTAAAATATTGTTGCATACATATAACTAGTTGATAACACATTGATCTTTAACCATTTTTCTTGTAAGTTTGTTGTTTTCTATAAAAGTTGAATTTCAATTAATGTGATGGATATAACCCATAAAACATTCAAGAAATGAAATTGTTATTGGTTGGAAATGATAATGGGTGATACTGGTTTGTTAAAATGTTTAGGGTTTAGGGTTTCAACTTGTGACTCCAAAAAATAGTCACAAAACAGTTACAAAACTGTGACTAATTCGTGACTACTAATAAAATTTGCCAAATTATTTGGGTTTTATATGGGCGGTTAAACGAAAATTAAGCCGCGACAATTAGAAATTTTAGGCTCCAAAGATCATTCTTCTCAAATTTCAGCCCTAATTTTTCGAGTTCTTCCCTCTCCTCTCTCTATTCTTTAGCTCTTTGGCTCCAATTTGCTCGATTCTCACAATCGACGCTCCACTTTCTCCAATTCCAGTTCCCATACCTAATTTGTTTCCCCATTTCGCTCCACTCTCAACCTTCGAACCCTAATTCCTCATTTGCTCTCTTCTCTCTTCCTCCTTCTCTCGTTAGACATTTCTGCTCCGTCGCCTCCCGAAATCAAAAAGATCATAAAGCCTCGATCTTCTTCTTCCTGCCTAAAGAGCTTCTGGAGTTGAGACCTCTATCCAGCCTCGATCTTCTTCTTCTTGCCTCGCCGTCGTCGGACTTTGCATCGTCGGCATCGGATTTTGCCTCGTCATCTTCGGCTTCAGGTGGTTACGTCTTTTCTATCTCCCTATCTTCCTTTTTATTTCTTCACTTTCAATCGAAGCTATCTAAGCTCGAATTTGAAGGAAACATTAGCTTATTCACTTTGAAAAACCTCAGATTTCAGAATTTGAGAAATCTAGGTTTTCATATGTTAGATAAGAAATTGATTGGGGAAATTTGCTTAGATGCTTAAGGTTATGACTTTCGATTACTTGTGATTCATTTGTGTAGTCTTTTGTGCTAATGCAAATTCTCGTCGAAACTATAATTGGGTTTCAAGCTCAAAGGATTCTCATCCATTTTTCACATCCTCCAGGTAACTCTTCGAATCCTTGGGAATTTAGTTCATAAACAAAAGCCACAAAACAATTCTGCGTTGTTGGTTTCACTATCAAATGATTGTTTTTGAGTTTTTGAGTTTATGTGATCTGCATTGTTGGTTTCACTATCGATAGTATAGAATCAAGCTCCAAACTAGTTTTCAATCTTAATACTTAATTGGTTTTCAATAAGATCAATGTAGTGATAGTTTTTCAGAGGGTCGATGGGTTTGATTCGAGTCCCTTCAAAGACTTGAAGTCTGAAGGGAGAGTTTGTCGGCTAAACCTGTAAACGCTCTCTCGACACTTGATCTTCGGATCTTATGATTCCTGTTTCGATTTTTGAATTTTGTGGTGTTTTTGATGTTACAGGAATTCAACATTGAGAAATTGCAGCTCGTTGAAGTAGAGAAGAAGATGATTAGACAAGAATATGAGAAGAAGGAGAAGCAAGTCGATATCAGAAAAAAATGTGAGCTCATTTCTCTCTTCTAGATTTTTTTTCTGAGTATTAGTTTTCTTGTGCTTCTAGATTTTTTTTTGATTTGATTACGAGAGATGAGAATGGTTTTTGTTAACTGTGAGTTTGCTTTTGTTCTTGAAATGTTTGTAAAAGTGATTAATTAGTAAATGCATTTGCAGTTCTCATATAACAACAATAAAAGAACTCGAACCATTGTTTCAATTTTGATTCTCTAAATTGGTGTTAATTAGTAAATGCATTTGCAGTGTTTGCTTGCTCAAACTTCAGTTTAATGTCTCTGTTGGTTTGATGTCACATCTGATTTTCCTGAATTTTATTGGTTTT
Organism: Draba incana; assembly: GCA_963576765.1. NCBI lineage: Eukaryota > Viridiplantae > Streptophyta > Magnoliopsida > Brassicales > Brassicaceae > Draba > Draba incana. The sequence continues at coordinate 8,642,006 of OY755212.1, read as the reverse complement.
GGTTGATCAGAACCGAACATCAGCTCACCATTGAACAATCAAGCAGCTCAGCTTTGGAGCAATCAAGCAGCTCAGCTTTCCGACTTGTTTTGTCAATTTGGTTGACGTACCGTCAAGAAGCTTTGGAACTATATTGTCTAGAGGAGATAATAGTAAGTAGTAGCATTAACTTTACTTTGAAATTACTAAAAGTTTATGACTGATATTCCTAATTTCAATTATGCATCTTGTAAATGTTATGGTTTGTTTCAAAGAGTAGAATATTTGATGGATCTTATATGTAATGTAACTTTTGTTTGTTTTGACAAGCTATATGCTTGTTTTGTAGTATAAATTTTCATTTCAAGTTCTTTTTTCATTAACAACATGAGATAATTGTAGAAACACAAACAAACAACAATTAGTCACTTATAAGTGACTGAAAAGAGACCAAAATGTGACTCATAAGTGACTTATAAACTAAGGCGTTGCAAATCAGTGGCAAATTAGTGACCAAAATGTGACTAACCTAAAATGTGACAACAACAATATAGTCTCTAATTAGAAGCTAATTAGTCGCTAATTTGCGACGAATATAGTTAGTCATAAATCAGTCGCAAAATCAGAAGTCGCTAATTAGTCGCTTATTTGCCACGCCAAAGGCAGTCCCAAATACGTTGCTAATTAGTGACTACTTTCCTGAGTCACACAAGTGTCGCTTATTTGCAACTGAAATGTGGAGTCGCAAAACTGTCGCAAATTAACGACAGAAAAACAAAGTCACACGTGCGTCGCTATTTTGCGACTGATTTGTGACGAATTTGCGACTCTTTGTGATAGTCACAAATTTGCAACGGCACATTTGCGACTACCAGATTCGTCACAAATCAGTCGCAAATGGCTCATTTGTGACGAATTTGCGACAAATCTAGTAGTCACAAATGGACTGTTTTCTAGTAGTGCTGGTGGGATGACAAACATCATATGGATTAAAACTTTGTCGCCTGGTTTATCATCAAAAGTTAGGATCCTACCCTCAATCACATGATGCGCCAATTGAGTAACAACAAGCCTAGTCCCATTACATAACCCTCATTTAGGATTAATGTTACGAAGACACATGATAGGAGCACCAACTTTTAATCGCAAACAATGCTTAGGCATTCCAGACACTTTGATGTTGTTTAAAAACTCTGTTGGATACACCAAGTAATCTTCTGGGTTAATATCCGAAGGAGGAATGCTATCAGAGTTTAGATAGACTTTCTCTACACCTGAGTAAATTGTATAAAAAGAATTAAGTATATAATAATTATGAATTATATTAAATTATTTATGAAATAGTTTAAAATCAACAAATAATAAAATTGTTTACCTGATAATCTAAGCTCTATCTAGATGACCAACCCGCACCATGTGAGAAAAAAAATCATAAAAGCAAACTACTTGCTAGACAGGGCCGAAGTATTATGTATACTTGTATATAATGTAATTTACAGATTTCTAGATTTTATAGGCTTGTCAACAGTAATAGCTATGTTCCTCTTAAAGCAAATGTTAGCCATGTCAACAACTTAAGAAATTCAAAGTACTTTATGTGGTTTGAATGCACTATTTTGCTGATTTTAATTCTTCCCTTTTAAAAGAAAAAAGTGAATGCATTAACTAACATTTTTGTCATTTTAAGTAAAAAAAACTTACATTCTTTAGTTCCATTAAATGTCTAAATCTTGCATTGTTTAATACTCGAGAAGGCCGAGATACTTATGTAGTAGTTTATTTTTGAATAAATTTGCGTAGTTTCCTTTTTTATGTAATCAGAAGGATTATAAATTTCTAAGTTTCTGAAAAATCAATCCTCAACTTTCATGGCTAAATATTTCCATACAAATCGCAGGATAGATCCTTTAACCTACAATATAAATGTTTGCTACAGAAAAACTCTCTCCTACAAACATGCCATTTTATGGCAAACTACAATTCGGATGGACATATTGCTATGTGAAAATCGTAAGTCATTAGTCAAGTAATTATATATAGCAATTGAAGTACACAATATCCTCAAGTTGAACTTTTACTTTAGATTATAATTAAGTGATAGTTTAGTAAGTGGTTGGACCGTTCTCTGTTTGCGGAATGCAAGATTGATAGAAAAATGACATGCATCTGTAATTCAAAACACGACATTACCTGCTTACCTGCTTATCGTTGTTTTACTGCAGTGGTTGCTACTTAGTTGTGAAGGCATGGAAAAAGGACAGAGAAAAGACTACACAACTTCTGGTGTTGTTATGGGAAACAGTGTTGTAGTCTCCATTTCCAGCACATCAAAACCATCGTCTCTTTCATCACCTTCTAATCCCATTTCCAGCTACAGAAACTATATCTTCATCACAACATAAATTCCCATTATCTTTTTCTCTCTTGTCTCGGCCACATTAATTTCACTCCCAATATTGTGTGATTTAACGTACTCCACCTGCATGTAATCTAAGTCAACAGAAATTTAAAACCAGCTTAGTGACAGTATACAAGGGATCATTGCTAAAAACTTGATGTGAGAAACGAATCCTCGTAGTTAACCTTTTCAATCTCCAAATTGAGAACCCACCGATGGTGGAAAGCGACCCTTTACTGCATGGTCCTTTGTTTTGGAATATGTCCATGTTCAAAAGGTAAGTTAATGTAATAGTTTTATGCATTTCAATTCGAATGTATGGTAAATTAGTGTTATATTACTCTTGTATCTAGGCATAGCTTTGGTTCTGCTCTTTCAACTATATTAGGTAACATATACCACTACTTACGGAATGTTTTGGATCATTGATCTCTTATGTAGTATTTTCGTACTCCATCACGATATTCTCTGTACGTGCTTTGCTTTGGCCTAATGGCTATGAGTTATGTCTAGCTTGGCTTTCATGTCCCATCATTTATATTTCACATGCAGGAGCAAAATGCTCCTGAGGGATGGTTCATGAAACAGCTCAAGTCAAGCAAAACATTTGTCACGAAAAACCCACGTAAAGCTCACTTATTTTATCTTCCATTCAGCTCCAAAATGTTGGAAGAAACTCTCTATGTCCCGGGTTCTCACAGCGATAAGAATCTAATCGAGTTTTTGAAGAACTAGTTGGACATGATTTCCTCGAAATATAATTTCTGGAATAAAACCGGAGGATCGGATCATTTTCTGGTCGCTTGTCACGACTGGGTATTCTATTTAATTCTTTGTCAGCTACTATTTCACTGTTTTGCGATCTCGTTCTAACCCGTTTGTGATCCATGCTTTCAGGCTCCTTCCGAGACGAGGCAGTACATGGCCAAGTGCATCAGAGCATTATGCAATTATGATGTTTCAGAAGGTTTTGTGTTTGGTAAAGATGTATCTCTTCCCGAGACAACTATTCTTGTTCCAAGGAGACCGCTTCGGGCTCTCGGGGGTAAACCCGCTTCACAAAGGCAAATACTTGCCTTCTTTGCAGGAGGAATGCACGGTTGCCTTAGACCTCTCTTATTACAAGACTGGGGAGGTAACAGAGATCCCGACATGAAAATATTCAGCGAAATACCGAAATCAAAAGGTAAAAAGAGTTACATGGATTACATGAAGAGCAGCAAGTATTGTATTTGCCCAAAAGGGCATGAAGTTAATAGCCCTCGGGTCGTGGACACTACAAGAAAACAGGCTTATTTCCGACGGAATTTCCGGCCGTCAGAATTCCTGTCGGACAATTCCGTCAGAATTCAGACAGTTTTCCGACAGAAAATTATTCCGTCATTACTCCGTCGGTTTATTTTGACGGAATTCTGACGACCAGGATTACCGTCCTTATGCCGTCAGAAATCCGTCAATATTTACCGACGACGGTAAGCCATCGTAACTTTCCGTCGACATTCCGACGGACAACCGACATAAATCAGATTTTTCTGTCTGACAGACAGAATTCTGACGGAATTATGACGGGGTCCGATGTCGGCAAACTTTGGGTGGTTAACATATCGTCTGGGTTGGTCGATGGGATTGATGTGTTGTTATGTCGGAGGTTTTGACGGTTTTCCGACGGATTTTCATTCTACATAAGTTTTCACATTTCTTCCAACGTGCATAACAACAAAAAATTTATAGATGAGTTCTTCATATTTTCGGTCATGGATGGACGAGCCAATGATGGAAGAGGGGTCGAACTTATTAACGACCGAATACGCTCAAGGTATTTGCGAGTTCATGCAGTTACCTAGAAATCAAGAGGCGGCCAACAAAGGTCAGGATATCAAATGTTCTTATTCTAATTGCTGTAATAGAATTAGTGTTGCGGTTCCTACTGTTTGGAACTGTAACACCCAGTTTTTTTTTTTTTTTTTTTTAAGCAGAAATTCCATAACATTAAATTCATAAAAAGTTAATCAATAACCAAACAATCAATCCGATTTCGAAAGCTAATAAATGCTAGCAACCTAACCGGGTTCACTAGACTTAGACAAAAGCATAAAACAAAGCAATCCTAATCATCCTCCTCCCTAAAGCCATGATCCCGCGGTCACACTTTTCCTTTTCCTTTACCTGCAACACAATTAGGAAAAAACGAGTTGCGTAAGTATTACATAAATACTTAGTGAGGATGGGTTAGTAATCTCGAAATAACCGACAATCAAATATTAATCAAATTCAGAAACATTTAAATCATAAAACGAGAGTGTCGATCAACACATCGCACATTGTCGATCGACGCAACAGAAACAAGGGTGTCACTCGACACATCGCACGGTGTCGAGCGACGCTTCACTCAGCCTGGTGTCGATCGATGCACCTATAGGGTGTCGATCGACACCTAGTTCCATCTGCGATTCCAGATCGCACCAAACACACAAAAACACAAGAAAAACCATGATTCAATCCGATTCACGCACAAACGACCACAAACAATCCACGAATCATTCACAAACATTTCTACCGATCCTATTCAATCAACGGCTAATCCGAGGCCACCAACGCGCACTCACCTCGGGATTTCACGAAAAAGACGAGGAACGCGCTGAACGGATGATGAACAGCGACGAACGAGTGATTCCTTCACTGGAAATCACCAAGAATCACAGCAAGGAAGACACACCAGCGGCACGAGGACCCGAAGAAAGAACCAACACGATGAACGGATCACGGGAACACCTCAGATCACACAGATTCTCACGAAAACCCTTCTCTCTCTTTGATCTCTGTGTATTTCTCTACTGAAATACGGCCACGAATACGTATTTATACGGAACCCTAGCTCCTTAAACCGGCTCGCCAAACCGACAAATCGATTTTTAAACCAACCGCAGTCCAGACTTGGTGTCGATCGACACCACCCCTTGGTGTCGATCGACACCCCTTACCAGAAATCCATTTCTGGTTTTGGGATGTTACAGTTCTCCCCCACTAAACTGGATTCGTCCTCGAATCCCAAAAATACGTCCACACAGGACCAAACTCTGGCCCGCACCGGCCAATACCACAAGAGATTCTCACAAAATCTCAGAGACACACGAACTAATCCTATGTTTTTACGCTTTCTCAGACATTTATTACGTTAACTTATCCATACTCACCAATATTCTAGGGAAACCACCGTCCCCTCGAGAGAACCACCGTCTCCCCGCACTATAGAGGAAACCACCGTCCCAATATATGCGCTCAGTACTATAAAGGAAACCACCGTCCCAGTATAAGTACACAGGAAAACCACCGTCTCCTGGAGAGAACCACCGTCTCTCAGCATGTATACAGGAAACCACCATCCCCGATACATACTCTGGAAAACCACCGTCTCCAGATCATGAGTAATACGTAATAAACTCTAAAACGCCTAAAAACATCAGCGACTAGGTCACCTCACGTGGTCTACACTTGATACTCCCACCGGAATATCTATAAAAACACGACCCGCACTTGTCCGCACACACATACTATCAGAACAACACAATCTGATAAAACGGAAATATAAGGAAAAACTCATCCTATAAATCTCCAAGAATGTATATCGTTACAACGAAACGAAAATACAAGAATCAAAATACAACACCGGCACCAAAGGCCAAAAGAAACTAGAACCACAAAGAAAGCTAAGCTCAAATGACGACCTGCTTGTCGAACCACTTCCTGAACTTCAGCTTCATCTTTGCCTCTGGCTCCCAAGTCTCCTCCTTGCAACCGCCACAATCCCATAAAATACGCAATAATGGAATCTTCTTCCGGCGTAATTCCTTGACCCTCCTCTCGAGAATCCTCACAGGAACCGCCAGAACCGTCAAATCAGGCTGCAGATCCGCAGGGATCTCTGGCAGTAACTCCTGAGACTCTTGTAGGCACTTCCTCAACATCGACACATGGAAGACCTTATGAAATGCCTTCATGATCGGAGGTAACTCAAGCCGATAAGCCACTGGTCCAACACGCTCCACCACCGGGAACGGACCCATAAATCTTGGACTAAGCTTGTTCTCTGCTATGGATCTGTTAGGACCCCTCAACATAGCCATCTTGAGATACACGCGATCTCCCACTGAGAACTCAAGCTCACGTCTAAGCTTATCCGCATAACTCCTCTGTCTATCCTGAGCTTCCTTCATGTTCAGCCGAACAATACGAATCTTCTCTGTCGTTTCCTGAACATAAGTAGCCCCATGAATACTGCGCTCCCCCACTTGGGTCCAGCATAAAGGCGTCCTACATGGCCTCCCATACAGAGCCTCAAAAGGAGCCATACCGATACTCGCCTGAAAACTGTTATTATACGCGAACTCCACTAAGCTCAAGTGATCATACCACTGACCACCCGAATCCAGAACACACATCCTCAGCAAATCCTCCATAGTCTGAATAGTCCTCTCTGACTGCCCATCAGTCTGCGGATGATAAGCTGTACTCATATGCACCTTAGTGCCCATCTCTGCCTGAAAGGCTCTCCAGAACTCTGATGCAAACCTGGGATCCCGATCGGAAACAATACTGGCTGGCACTCCATGCAGCCTCACAATCTCTCGCACAAACCTCGTAGCCAACTTAGCCGCTCCATCGGTCTTCTTAATTGGCAAGAAGTGTGCCAACTTGGTCAATCGGTCCACGATTACCCAGATAGCATCATACGTCCGCGACGTAGGTAATCCAACCACGAAATCCATCATAATCATATCCCACTTCCACTCAAGAATGGGTAAACTCTGCAGCTTGCCACTCGGAACCTTGTGCTCGGCCTTGACCAACGAACACGTGTTACACTTAGACACAAAAGCTGCCACGTCTCTCTTCAATCCGGCCCAGTGATAGTACTGCTTGAGATAAAGATACATCTTGGTCAACCCCGGATGAATTGAGAACTTGCTCGCATGAGCCTCACTTAGAATCTCCTGCCTCAAACCCTCATCACGAGGTACACAAACTCGACCGCGAAGAAGAATCATCCCATTCGAAGAGACCACATACTCAGACCCAACTGCTCGCGACGCATCAATCAAACCCTGATCACTCTGTTGAGCCACTCTGATCCTACTAAGAAGATCTGCTTGATCCACTGCCTCTAAGCCCAACGGCTCCTCAGAAATAGCACCAAGACGCAACGTGCTAACCTCTCTCACAAGCGACTCGATATCCTGCTCACGGGCTGAATCGGACCTCCGCCGACTCAAGGCATCTGCTACCTGATTAGCCTTGCCCGGATGATAGGTGATCTCTAGATCATAATCCGCCAACAACTCAACCCAGTGCCTCTGTCTCATATTCAGCAATGGCTGAGTAAAGATATGCTGCAGATTCTTGTGATCCGTGAAAATCTGCACTCTCCCTCCGTAGAGATAAGACCTCCAAATCTTCAGAGCGAACATAACTGCTCCCAGCTCTAGATCATGCGTAGGCCGATTACGCTTACTACCCTGCAACTGCCTCGAAGCATAAGCAATAACTCGACCCTCCTGCATCAAAACGCAACCCAGACCAACTCCTGAAGCATCAGTGTACACGGTATAAGGCTTCCCCGGCTCGGGTAATGCCAACACCGGTGTACTAGTCAGTATTTCCTTGAGTCTCGCAAAACTCTCCTCGCACTCCGGCGACCAGACGAAAGGAACATCCTTACCGGTCAGCTTCGTCATCGGCTGCGCCATACTCGTAAAACCCTTGACGAACCGCCAATAATAACCTGCTGAACTCGGCGTCATATTCACGCACTGACATCTCTCTCTGCGACAAGGACATGAACCGCATCTGAAGACGGTCTCGAGCCTCCTGAGGGAAATACTTGGCGTTGAACTCAGCCAAGAATTCACCCCAAGTCCACACTGCACGCCTAACCTCAATAGCGCGCCACCACAAATGGGCATCACCACTCAGATAGTGGACAGCCAACTCGACCTGATACTCGGCAGGACACCTGATCGACCTGAAGTTACGCTCTAACCTCAGACGCCACTCATCAGCCGCCTCTGGACCAACCCTGCCCTCGAAGAACGGCGTACCAATCCTCTGCATCTGACTCATCATCTCGAAATAAGACGGAACCTGCGCTGCCACTGCAGCCCTCGGCTGAAAACCGGCCATTGGAGGAACACCTGGAGCCTGCTCAGGAGCCACCGGCGGAAAACGTGCCAACAACTGCGTCAGCAATCCCACGACCTGGTCATCATGACCCAGAGCTGCAGCAGCACCCCCACCAGGGCCCACTGAAATTCCCCTGCCCCTACCGGCACCTGCCAACACACTGGCACTACGCGACTGGGACTCTGACGCGGTTGCCACACTCGGAGTTAAACTCTGCGCAGCACTCTTGGCTGACTCAGCAACTAGGCCACGGCCACGGCCCCGGCCTCCATGGCCACCAGCTCTACCACGACCTCTAGCTCTGGTATCCATCTCACTGCAACACAGATCAGTAGATAAGTACCCTAGAAGTCACAATCAAACACAACAGACACTTACCACGGAATCTCATTAAAGGCCGGAGAGGATGATTTCTAAGACTAACATTGACTAAGCACAAATAATCAATTAAACACATAGTCTCAATTCATCCAATCCTAACAGTCCTAAAACCGTATAGGCTCTGATACCAAAATGTAACACCCAGTTTTTTTTTTTTTTTTTTTAAGCGGAAATTCCATAACATTAAATTCATAAAAAGTTAATCAATAACCAAACAATCAATCCGATTTTGAAAGCTAATAAATGCTAGCAACCTAACCGGGTTCACTAGACTTAGACAAAAGCATAAAACAAAGCAATCCTAATCATCCTCCGACCTAAAGCCATGATCCCGCGGTCACACTTTTCCTTTTCCTTTACCTGCAACACAATTAGGAAAAAACGAGTTGCGTAAGTATTACATAAATACTTAGTGAGGACGGGTTAGTAATCTCGAAATAACCGACAATCAAATATTAATCAAATTCAGAAACATTTAAATCATAAAACGAGAGTGTCGATCAACACATCGCACGGTGTCGATCGACGCCACAGAAACAAGGGTGTCGCTCGACACATCGCACGGTGTCGAGCGACGCTTCACTCAGCCTGGTGTCGATCGATGCACCTATAGGGTGTCGATCGACACCTAGTTCCATCTGCGATCCCAGATCGCACCAAACACACAAAAACACAAGAAAAACCATGATTCAATCCGATTCACGCACAAACGACCACAAACAATCCACGAATCATTCACAAACATTTCTACCGATCCTATTCAATCAACGGCTAATCCGAGGCCACCAACGCGCACTCACCTCGGGATTTCACGAAAAAGACGAGGAACGCGATGAACGGATGATGAACAGCGACGAACAAGTGATTCCTTCACTGGAAATCACCAAGAATCACAGCAAGGAAGACACACCAGCGGCACGAGGACCAGAAGAAAGAACCAACACGATGAACGGATCACGGGAACACCTCGGATCACACAGATTCTCACGAAAACCCTTCTCTCTCTTTGATATCTGTGTATTTCTCTACTGAAATACGGCCACGAATACGTATTTATACGGAACCCTAGCTCCTTAAACCGGCTCGCCAAACCGACAAATCGATTTTTAAACCAACCGCAGTCCAGACTTGGTGTCGATCGACACCACCCCTTGGTGTCGATCGACACCCCTTACCAGAAATCCATTTCTTGTTTTGGGATGTTACAGGAACCAGTTATATAGATATGGATTTAGGGAGGGATATAAGGTTTGGTATTTACATGGAGAAAGGAATTATGAATATGGTAGTACCAGTAGCAATGAACCTTATTTTCCGTCTAGCGTAAGGGAACCTACAGCTGAAGTAGATGTTGGGGTAAGTACGATTGCGATGGTTAACGATGCGTTTAGAGAGAATTTGCAGTCGGGTGGGTATCATGAGGGTGATAGGGTTGAAGAACCTAATTTAGAATCTCGATGGTTTTTCGATATGTTAGACGCATCAAAGCATCCACTATACAACGATTGTAGGGATGGTCATTCACCGCTATCTTCTGCTAGTAGGATGATGAACCTGAAGACTGATTATGGATGAGGAAGATGAAGGAACTACTGGGTACGAATATGAAACAGCTCCAGACTCAGATGATGAATAAACATCCAACCCCTCCATGAATTTAATATTTTCCGACTATCCATTGTACGAGTTTATCCGTATTATGTTATTATGTGTAATATTTCCTATTTCCTATTTAATGTCATATTTTATTTGTAATGTCATATTTTTATATGTGTAATGTAATCTTAAGATAATGAAAATAATTTTTCGTTTATCAATGATTTTGTATGTTATATTACGTTTTTGTGTTAATGTCATATTCCCGCATATAAATTAAAATATAAAATAAATAATCCGTCAGAAATCTACCAGAATTTATGACGGATTTCTGACGGCTTTTGGGCTTTTTAATGATTTTTAAAAATCTCCGAATATACCGAATATAAAATTAATAATCCGTCAGAAATCCTTCAGAATTTATGACGGATGTCTGACGGCTTTTGGTTTTTTTAATGATTTTAAAAATCTCCGAATAGACCGAATATAAAATTAATAATCCGTCAGAAATCCATCATAAATTATGACGGATTATGGTTTTTTATTGATATTTTAATTCTCCAAATAGAACAAATATAAAATGATTAATCCTACAGAAAATTTTACAATTCACAATTCAAATGATTAATAATATTGCGGATGAATATACAAAATAAATGAACGATTCTTCACCCCCTGTTACGCAAGAAGCATGGTAAACTTTTGGAAAATCCCCGAAAAAAGCAACACAAGATTTCAACAACTGAAAATGCTTTAACATGCATCAGTTGCGCAACGCGGGTCTAAGCCGTCTGGAAACAAAAATAAAAACCAATCAATTCATAAAATTATTTCCAAGTGAAGTCTAAATTCAATGTCTCCTTTTATAACATGAAAATATCTAAAGTTTGGTAAGAGTTGTGCCAGCACAACTACTACTAAAAACGCAGTATTCCTGGCGCGTCTGCTTTTCGCAAGAGTAGTGCCGGCACGACTCCTTTGGATTTTTATTGATTTTTTAAATCTCCAAATAGATATTATAAGAATTTAATGATCCGTCAGAAATTAGGACAAATTCCTGACGGAATATAATTTTTTCTAATCGGAGATAAAAAAAATTGATAAAAAAACAAAATCCGTTAGAAATCCGTCAAAAATTATGACAGATTTCTGACGGCTTATAATTTTTTCTAATCGAAGATATAAAAATTAATAAAAAACCAAAATCCGTCAGAAATCCGTCAGAAATTATGACGGATTCCTGACGGAATATAATTTTTTAAAAATTTCGTAGACATGAGTCTCTAGAATCTTGACCGGTCGGGCTGGTAATGGGACCGGTCGGTCTCAATTCCAGGAGGTAAAAGTCTTCGATCTGTTGGCGAGCAGGTGCTCGGATAGGAAAAATTGGCTTTTTGCTCCAATTTTATCTCGTTTGCTCAAATGAGCCCCAATAACTCCAAACCGTGCTCGAGAGCCTCCTAGAACCTCAAAAGACACCAAAAAGAACTTGAAAGACTCAAAAAACAATAGAAAACAATAAGTAAAAGAGGCTAATTTCCTGCCGCCTAAACACTTCGATCTCATCGTCGACCGTTCTGACGCCGATTCAGGACCGATTCAGACCGGTTTTCCGATGTTGACAATCCAATTGTCAAACCCACTCACCCACTCAACAATCCATGTAAGTTTTTGATGATTTTAAAGAGTTTTTATGGATTTTTTCTTGAAATTGTTTGTTAGTAATTTGGGAATGGTTCATTGTCTGTTTAAATGCATTGTTCAACATGATTTCGTAATTGATTATGACATTTTTAGTCATTTATGAATGAACGGATTTTGGAATTTATGCATTTGAGTTACGAAAAAATTAATAAAAAAACTCAAATCCGTCAGAAATCCGTCATAATTTCTGACAGGTAATTAATTTTATATTTTTCCTATTCGGAGAATGAAAAAATTAATTAAAAAACTAATATCCGTCAGAATTCCGTCACACTTCCTGATGGAATTCTGACGGAAAACCCTAATTTCTTGCCGCCTAAACACTTCGATATCATCAAAGACGCGGCAAAATCCGTCAGTATTACCGTCATAATTTTTTATTCCGTCTAAATTCCGTCGGAACCCCGTCGGCAGATGCCGTTAAAACCAGAGACTTCGTCTTCCCCGCAGACATAACGCAAAAAAATTATTTTTCCGTCGAGATTTGGCCGATTTCCGGTTACTTCACCACCGATTTGCCCCTGATTATACCGATTGTATTCCCCTTCCGTAATTCTATCACCAATTACCCGAAACATGTAAGTTTTTCAAAATTTTGAAGAGTTTTTCAATATTTTTCTTGAAATTATTAGTTAGAAAATTGATTTTCATTGCGATTGTGATCGAAATTTGGGCGATTTCATAATGGTTTATGAGAATTTTATGCATTGAGGAAGTAACGGACTTAGGAATTCACATATTTCGGGTGTATGAGTTTGTTAAGAATTTATGAATTTAGGTATTAGTAGAATTTTCTAAATTTATAATTTTTGGGAATTTACAAATTTTTAAATGTATGATTTTTGGATTTATGCTTATATAATGAATTTAATAATTTAGGGATTTTAGAAATTTTTACAATATTATGAAAATTTTATGAATTTCTGGAATTTTTTGATTTTGATTTGAATAATTTTTTGTGGTTTTTAGGGATTTTAATAGATTTATGATATGATTAATATATAAAATTCTAAAATTTAAAAATTAAATAAAAATATTTATTTAAAATTTTTACAAAAACATTTAACTTTCATAAACTTTGAAAATTGTATAACTTTTAAAAATCATTTTGAACATTTAAAATTTTATAAATCCTCTATAAAATTATTTTTAAAATAAATTTACAAATTCCAAATCCCAATTACCCAACAATACCTATATCCCTAAACCTCCATATCTAAAAATCGAAAAATCCCTAAATGCCGAAATTCCAAATTTCCAATTTTCCAAAATCCCTAAGTCAGTAAGTCCTAAAAGCTTAAAATCCTAAATTGCTAACACATGATGTTGGACCGATTATAATCCTAATCCCAATGATAATATGATTAATATACAAAATTCTATAAATTAAAAATTGTTAAAATTGTTGAGTAACTATTTAAAAAAAAACTCTTAAATTTTAAAAACTTTTACAAACATGTAACTCTTAAATTTAAAAAAATTTAAAATATGTAACTTTTAAAAACATGTAACTTTTAAAAACATGTAAGTTTTAAAAACATTTTAAAAAATTTTAAAAACTCTTAAATTTTAAAAAATCTCAAAATCACAAATTCTCTGAATCCCAAAAGCCCAGACTCCGTACCAAAGATTGTAAATTTTAAATTTATAATTGACATAGTAATTTTAAATACTAATTTTAAAGTTATGTAAAAATTTTGTAAATCATAGGGATTATGGCCTATTTCATGAGGCTAGCGCAGCCGGTACTTCCAATAGGGGAGGTGGGACTGAGAGTCAGTCGCAGATCCCCGACACTCCTCTTACGGGTACAACTGCCTCTGCTCGTACTGCCTCTGCTTGTACGGCAATGAGCATCGAGGAGTTGGTGTCCTAACCCGGTCGAGATAAGTTGACACGACTTGATCCGGATGTACAACCTAACACAACCTGGTAATGACTACTTTTAAAAATTTATAGGCTTATATTAACTTAATAAAATTGTTAACAAAATATGAAACAAAATACCGTGTAGGTTCCCATATTCGGGAAACGGTATTTCGAGTGCCATCAACTCAAAGATCAATACCATGATAAGTAAGCCGCCCACTTATGATTCCATGCCGGTGGCAGACCATGACACATGGTTTCGGCAATTTGCGGTATGTATTTATATTCTAAATTAAAAATTCATCTTTTATATTACATTCCAATTGTCAATAGTATTTCGGGTATTGTTTTGTTTTTCAGCAAGAATTTACGTGGGACCCACAGTTGACTCGTATCGTCCGCAAAGATTTTGACGCAAAGGCGCGTAGAAAGTACTCGCAGAAGATGAACAAGTGGAAGGACGGGTGGTTGCGACGTCAGAAGGTGCCTAAGGTTCTTAAAAACGACGAAGCATTATGGGCTGGACTACTTGCACATTGGGAAGGGACAAGCGACCCACAACCTTGGTGCAACGAGCAAGGCGTCACGTGTTCAGCAACTGGTAATTTTCCAAATTTTCCATAATTTTTTAATTATCGCTAACATTTTCCGTACTTGACTATGCTAACAGATTGCGAAGACCGGTGTGCGTCCTTCGCATCTTGATGTCATCAGAGATGCCCACACCAACAGAAAGACGGGTGAAATCCAAGATGCGATTGCTCGGGAAATCGTGGGGAGCGTGGAGAAGCTCGGGGAGCAGTACCTCCAATCACAATCGAGCGTCGATGGAACTCCGCCGCCAACCGAAGTTCCATTCGAGAAGATCAACGAGTTCACTTACGAGGTTAGTAAACGTGTCAATTTTAAACACATTTAAAATACCTTTTAATACTAATACGTTTTGAAATTGCTTGAATTTTTTTTCTTAGGTAACCCCTAAGAGCAGAGGTCGTGTCTACGGGCTCCCCGAAGACAGTTGTTCATCCGTTTTGTCGGTTTGCTATCACGGTGGTAGCAGTTTGGTAGCACAAAACGCCGAGCTGACCCAGCAGGTTAGCTCTTTGGAGGAACGATATGAGAGAGAAAAGAAGGAGGCGAAGGAACGGCTGCAGAGACAGCTTGCGGAGGCGGAGGACCGGCGAAAGAGAGAGAAGGAGGAGGCGGACGAACGATATCGTGCAATGGAGGCGAAGATGAACGACTTCTTCCGTGCTCATTGGTCGTAAATGTTTTTGGACATTTTAAATTTAATGTAAAACTTTAAATTTGGTTTTTAAACAATATGAATTTAATTTTTATTTAATTTTGATTTTTAATTTATTATTTTTCTTAATAATTCCTTTATTTTGATATATTTAAATAAAAATAATTTTTTTTTCAAATATTTCCAAATCCGTCAGAATTCCGTCGGTTTGGCCCGACGGATTCCTGACGGCACATGGATCACCGGAATCCGTCGACACTACGTCGGAATCCGGTCGGAGCACAGAATTCCGACGGTATTCCGACGGCTACATAAACAGACGGATTTCCGACGGTCTTGAAGTCGTCGCCTTCCTTGACCGTCGGAATTCCGTCAGGATGAGTTTCCGTCAGAATGTCGTCGGAATTCTCTGCTCCGACCGGATTCCGACATAGTGTCGAAGGATTCCGGTGATCCATGTCCCGTCAGAAATCCGTCAGAATACCCTCTATTCCGACGAATTTCTGACGGATTTGGCTGTAGGAATATGCCTTGTTTTCTTGTAGTGGGAGGCAATGTTTTATGAGTGTGTCCCGGTTATCATATCCGATAACTTTGTGCCTCCTTTCTTCGAAGTCTTGAATTGGGAGTCTTTTGCGGTATTTGTGTTGGAGAAAGATATTCCTGATTTGAAGAACATATTAGTGTCTATAACTGATGAAAGGTATAGAGAAATGCAAATGAGAGTGAAGATGGTACAGAAGCATTGCCTTTGGCATTCGAGACCCGAGAGATTCGACATATTTCATATGATACTTCATTCTATTTGGTACAACAGAGTTTTTCAAACTTGAAACCACAAATTAGTTTTGGGACTATCAAGCATGTAATTAGCAGATAACAAAAATGCGGGTTTTGAAACGCGTCATTCTCTAAACGCGGGCCGGTTTTACACAAACGCTTTGCCTAACCACCTTTTACCTTGTCGCCAATAACTTAAGAACCCGCAATAAAACGTTACATAAATTTCACTCTGATCAATGTTATAGGAAATCAGATAGGAAGATGAGGACACAGTTTCTCTTTATCAATCAAATGACAATATAACCTCAATTTGTTTTTGGAGTTCGACCAAGCAATCCGGCACAGTAGCAAAACTTAGACATGCTACTACAACAAGAAACGTAACTAAACAATAAATATTACTTGTAATACCATGGAGTATTCAAGACCACTCAGTGAAGCTTTGGATTCTGTATTTAAAGCTCACAAAAGAACAATCGTACTGTAAAAAAGAACCAATCCCGAGTAAATAAACACCATTGTGAAATATAAAACTTGTAAACAAAAAAAAAGGTTACGCATAGATTATACATAACAAGCACAAGCAAGAAGATAACAAAAGAAAAAGCTTACCCACTACAAGAAAACAGCGAGATTCCTACGGAAATATCCGTCGGAAGTCTTTCGGAATAAGCGTTTTCCGACAGACTTCCGACGGATTTGTCTGTCGTTTCTATCTTGTCGGAAATGGAAATTCTGTCGGAAATCCGTCACAAATTTCCGACAGATTTTCGACGGCTATATTTCCGACGGAATTCCGACATCCCGCCGGAGTCCGACGAGACGTCAGAATTCCGTCGGAAATACTACTGTCGCAAATCCTGAGACATAATGTACTCCTCTTCCATTCTTTGGACGCTCTCCTGAATCTCCCGAGCTACCTGATCCTGGACAACACCATTCTTGTCGGTGTGTGTCGCTAGCATAAGTTCCAAGTTGTTGGGATCCCGACCCAACTTCTTAGCCTGCAGTTGTTAGATATTTATTTAATAATATGAATGTATAAAACAAAAAAAAAATTAATAAAAATGAAGACGTACATAAAAAACTTACCATATCCCTAGCTTTTGTCTTCTTGCTGGTAGCTCCAAGGTTGTGGGTGGAAGGTCCCTTGCCGTTGCGCTGGCTGTTCCAGTTGCTAGAGTGATATGTAGAGGTGTCCTTGGTAGCCTCTAGTTGCCAATAGGCGATGAACCCGTTCCACAAGTCCGGCTTCTCAACCATCTCCTTTGGCACCTCACCGTGTAGCCACTTATCCTTCCACTCGAACACCTTCTTCGAGTAGTGCAGTGCTGCATAAGAGTCGAATTCCCGCCTGACCAGAGCGGTCATGTGTGGGTCCCACCTAAATTCTTGCTGCAAAAAGAAAAATTAAATATAAATAATAATAATTTAAATGAAAGTAAAAATTGTGAAAAAGATGACTTACCGCAAATTGGCGAAACCACATATCTTGATCCTCTAGTGGCATGGCGGTGTACGTCGCATAAGGACGGCTGAGCATA
Organism: Draba incana; assembly: GCA_963576765.1. NCBI lineage: Eukaryota > Viridiplantae > Streptophyta > Magnoliopsida > Brassicales > Brassicaceae > Draba > Draba incana. The sequence goes on along the minus strand of OY755212.1, from coordinate 8,624,329 downwards.
GAGTTTTCCATCTTGTTGAGGGACTTCGAAATCCCGCTGCGAGAATCACCAAACCTACGGAAAAAAATGTAACATTAGTCGCAATTAAATTAAATTTGTTAAAAAAAAACAGAAATGAAACAAAAAACTTACCATCTGTCTCTACCGAGCTGGTCTGGATGGAGTCTAGTCAACCTCTCTCGTCCAGGAAGACCCATGAAGTCTTCGACGCTAATCTGCGACGGTGCTGTGGTGGTTGCTGGTGTCACCGGCGTCTCTACAGGTATAGACGACGGTGTAGGTGTAGACGTCGAAGTCGAATGAGCTCTACTCAAACGACGACGACGATGTTGGCCGCTGCCAGATGCAGTGGCGAAACCACCGTAATCCCTAGATTTATATGATAATATATTTTAAATATATGAAAAATCTATAATTATAAAAATATAATGGTTTAAAAAAACATTGCTTTAAATTTCCAAAATTTTAAAATTTAAATTTCCAAAATTGTAAAATTTAAAATTCTGTGGTGGAACTTAAAATTTAAATTTGCAAAATTTTAAAATTTAAAATTTAAAGTTTTATAAGGTTTTTAAATAGTGTTATAAGGTTTTTGTAAAGTTTTATAAGGTTTTTAAATAGTTTTATAAGGTTTTTAAATATTTTTATAAGGTTTTGTAAACAATCTTATAAACCTTTTAAAAACTTTCCTAAATCTAATTGTTTAAAATTCTTTAAAATATAGATATAAATTTAAAAATTAAGTCATTATCTTTAAATTTACAATTATTTCGATATTTTAAAATTCTTAAGTAATTGTTACATAATTTAAAATTCTAAAAAATTAAAATTCTAAAATTTTAAATTAATCGTTATAATTGTTTAAAAATTAGTAAAACTTGCTAACAATTTTCTAAATATTTATGGAAAAAATAATTTCCCTAAATCAATTTCCCTCATTTTTCCTAATCATAAATCTAATTTTTCATAACAATTTAAAAACCCTAACAATTTAGTAAAAATTAGTAAAAATAGAAACAATTTAGTAACAATTTCATAAAATTAGTAACAATTTCCAAATTTCATAATATAACTTCCCAAACCCTAAATCTAACCCTAATCCTAAATTCACAAACCCTAAATTCACAAACTAATTTATATTAAATCTAACCAAAATCAACAAGAAATTTGAGGATACTTACAAATGGGATGGAATTTCCGCCATTAGTACGTAATCCGGCGAAGAAGAGGCGATTTCCGGCGAGGAGGAGGACGGTCGTGGGCGATTTCCGGCGAAGACAAGGCGAGAAGGAGGAGGCTCGTGGGAGATTAGGGCGTGGGCGATTTCCGGCGTGAATCGGCGGTTTTCCGGCGTGAATCGACAGATCGGAAGTGATTTCCGGCGAGGAGGCGATTTGAGAGTTTTTGAGAGAAGAGGAAGTGTTCGTCGGGGAAGAAGAAGGTGTTTTATTCCCAGAATTCCGACAGCTTTAAATCTGTCGGAATTCCGTCGGAAATCCAAAAATATTAAATGACCGCGTGTAATTGGACCGACTGATTTCGCGGTATTTATTTTTCATTTCGCGGGTAAAAATTGGCAAATCCGTTGGAAATTTATACATTTTTCCGACAGATATATGGTTTTAGGGTATGAGAAATTTTAAAAATGTTTTTTTGTTGTTTTAGGGTTAAGGAATTGATTAAATTTAAGAAATGTTTTTTTGTTGTTTTTAGATTAAGGAATTGAAGAAATTTAAGAAATGTTTATTAAATCTAAGAAATGTTTTTTTTGGAAATTAATGAATTAGCATTTAGGAAAAAATTGGTAATTTTTAAACAATATTTAGCATTGTTAACATTTTTTTCCTAATTGCTTATTTTGGAAAAATTGTTAGCATTTTGTACATATTTTTACCTGAAATTTCCAATTCCGTCGGAAATCTGTCGGAAATTTATACATTTTTCCGACAGATATGTGGTTTTAGGGTATGAGAAATTTAAAAAATGGTTTTTTTGTTGTTTTAGGGTTAAGGAATTGATTAAATTTAAGAAATGTTTTTTTGTTGTTTTTAGGTTAAGGAATTGAAGAAATTTAAGAAATGTTTATTAAATTTAAGAAATGTTTTTTTTGGAAATTAATGAATTAGCATTTAGGAAAAAATTTGTAATTTTTAAACAATATTTAACATTGTTAACATTTTTTTCCAAATTGCTTATTTTGGAAAAATTGTTAGCATTTTGTACATATTTTTACCTGAAATTTCCATTTCCGACAGATTTGGGGTTTTAAGCTTGTTTATTATCCGTTTTCGTAGTTACAAGTTAATAGCATGGTTGGAAGAATATTTGGAAGATAAAATACTTGATAATGGTCATTGTTACTTTCAAATTCTAAACATTTAGTATTTTCCGTAAACATCTATTGTTTTGTATATGTAACTGTATGAAACGCTTTTGGTTGAAACATGACAAAATCGCAAAACATGTTCTGTATAACATCGAGAAGGTTATTTACTCAATTATCTTTCACTTTAGTTGTCACAATTGTATGCCGAGACTTTGTCTTCTCAAAATTCAGGAATTTGGCCTCAAAACCCTAAATCTGTCGGAAATCAGTCGGAACAATATATATATTTCCGACTGATGTCCGACAGATGTAAAGGTAACACGTGTCGTCTTTTAAGGTTAGCATGATATGAATATTGCGTCGGAAATCTGTAGGAAATATATATATATTTCCGACAGATTTCCGACGGATAAAATAAAAAAAAAGTTTATTTATATAAAAATGATATATCTGTCGGAAATATATATATGTTTCCGACAGATTTCCGACAGATATATCATTTTTTTAAAAATATATATATATATATATATATAAATTATTTTATATTAAATATATATATATATATAAATAAATATACAGATAAGTCGGAATTATATATATATATCATTTTAAAAAAAAAAATATATATATATATATATATATAAATTATCCAACTTCTTCGTCATCAAATTCTCCCACTTCTTCTTCTTCATCAGATCCTTCCGAAGGAATTGTGTCTTCGTCTTCATCAAATTCTCCAACTTCTTCTTCTGATTCTGAATGTACGATATTATCACCAAATTCAGTGAAATCAACAAAAAGGTCCACCGCTGAAGAATGATCAACTGGAGCCATCGGAGTAATTCTAGTTGGTTGCATAGCATCTTGCTCAGCAACTCCATATAGTCTCCCTCTTGGATTAATTGGAGTCACTGTAATCCAAGGATCTCCTCGATGTGTTACCCTAGGATAAGAAATGTAGCATACCTGAAACAAACATATTTAGTTTAGGCAATTACAATATCATTATTTATCTATAAGGCACGTATTATAAAATTTTAAAATCAAACCTGGTCTGCCTGTGATGCTAGGATGAATGGGGTCATACTTTTGCAGTCTCCTAAAAGAATTTACTGAAGTGACGCCAAATTGGCTCACCTGGACACCTTCTGGATATGACGGATCATACCACTCACACAAGAAAACAATGCACCCCATGCCCAACATTCCTGGATAGCGCACTTGCAATATTTCTTTCAAAATCCCGTAGTAGACTACATCACCACTTGTAGCTGAAATACCGTAATCTCCAGTTGCTCTCGGCCTTTCTTCATGAATCCTAAATGCAAATCCCCTAGTGCAATACCGAGCGTATGAAGTTGCTTCAAAGCTTGGGCCTGAAACTATCTCTTGTAACCATGTCGGAAACCTTTCTCCATTCTTCATTCCTTCAGAAACCTGAGATAATAATTTAGACAAATTAATAAACAAACATTTAATTAAGTAATAATTAATTCAGTAATTTTAAGAAATGTAAGCGTTTTTTTAAAACTTACGTAATATTGCAGCCAATTTGGAAACTCGTTTTCCTTAGATTCTCCAAGTTCGTCTTCTGTCATTTCTGGATAATAGCGACGTATTGATGCAATGTAAATCCTGAAAGCAAACAAAAAATATATAACATATGAAACCTATATATTACTTAGGTATTAAAAACAAGATGTATTTAAATAAGTTCTGTTTTTACCTTTCGTACTCCGCCATCTCCTCACAATTCGTTAGGATATACATATGTAAGTGACTCCACTCTGCTTGTGATAGGAAGCGACTCTTCCCTCTCCCAATCACTCGGCCAACTTGCGAAAACATCTCAGGGACAATCGCGGCATACGTGACTCTCTCACCTTTATCATCATAACGAGCAGGACGTCTACTCTTCGTACTAACTTCCCGCGGAAAGTAATATTCCGCAAACTGTGATGATTCTTCATTGATACTCTGTGCGACAATAGAACCTTCAACTCGAGCCAAATTTTTGACCTTCTTCTTTAGATGGAACATGTACCGCTCAAAAGGATACATCCAACGAAATTGAACGGGACCACCTAGTTCGGCTTCGCGGGGGAGGTGTAGGGGAAGATGTTCCATAACATCAAAAAAAGACGGCGGAAAGATCTTCTCAAGATTGCAAAGGATCACTGGTATATTGGCATCTAAATTGCGGATCCCCTCAACTGTAAGTGTCCTCGTGCATAAATCCCTAAAGAAAGCTCCAACTGCTGCAATAGCTTCGTGGACAGTTTGAGGAAGGAGATGGGTAAAAGCAAATGGAAGAAGCCTCTACATCAGTACATGACAATCATGACTCTTCAGTCCCAAAAAATTTAGGTATCGCGAGTCTACGCAGTTACCCAGATTAGCTGCATATCCATCAGTGAATTTAACTTCGTGTTCAATCCACCGGAAAAATTCTCTTATCTTTTGTATTTGCAATCGGTACGGAGGAAAAGGATATGTACCATCGGGAATACGATCAAGATAAGCACGGTAGCAAATCTTTGAAACATCCATCCTAGACTTCACATTGTCTTTTGTCTTTCCCGGGATGTTTAACACCGTATTCATGATGTTGTCAAAGAAGTTCTTTTCAATATGCATGACATCGAGGTTGTGCCTTAATAAATGATCCTTCCAATACGGCAAATCCCAAAATATACTCTTCTTGTGCCAATTGTGAGCTCCTCCTACACCACAAAGCGGTTCATGCCCATTACCCCCACAATCAGGAGTCCTCTCAGCACCAAAATCTCTCAACTGCTCCAATATAGTACGACCGTCTATCTCATCAATTGGAGCATCAAACACTTGTTTATTTTTCTTAAATAATCTTTTAGACCGACGATAGGGATGGCCGTCCGGTAGAAACCTTCTATGGCAATCAAACCAACATGGCTTTCTTCCATTCCTCAATTGGAAAGCGTCAGTGTTGTCTTGGCAAAACGGGCACGATAATGTTCCATGAGTAGTCCATCCAGATAGCATACCATATGCTGGGAAATCGCTAATAGTCCACATAAGGACCGCACGCATCAGAAAATTCTGCTTCCGTGAAACATCAAATGCTTCGACACCGTGACTCCATAGCATTTGTAACTCATAAATCAATGGCTGGAGGAATACATCAAGTGATCTCTTCGGATGCTCAGGGCTGGGAATAAGAACGGAGAGGAATAAAAACTCTCGACGCATGCACATACCAGGGGGCAAATTATACGGTGTTACGATTACGGGCCACAAAGAATACTGCCTTCCATGCTTCCCAAATGGATTGAAACCATCCGTACTTAACCCGAGGTACACATTTCTTGACTCGTATGCAAAATCCGGATACAACATTTGAAAATGTTTCCACGCTTTTGCATCTGAAGGATGTGTAATCTCTCCATCTTGACGATGCTCTGCATGCCATCTCATTTGTTCTGCCGTTCGCACAGATTGATATAACCTCTTTAACCTCGCTGTCAATGGTAAGTACCACATACGTTTATATGGAATTGGAACTCTCCTACCAGTTTCCTGATACCGCGGTTTACGACAAAATTTACATCTTCTCCGGTCTTCGTCTTCTCTCCAATATAGCATACAGTTGTCGATGCATACATCTATCACCTGATACGGCATACCAAGACCAGCTACAAGTTTCTGTATCTCGTAGTATGATGCAGGTGCCTGATTATCTTCAGGCAAAATATCTTTCACAAAATCTGCTATCGCATCAACACACTCTTCCGCCAAATTGAAGTCTGTCTTAAGGGTCATCAGTCTACTAGCAGTTGATAAAGGGGAATGTCCGTCTCTACACCCATCATATAATGGTTGCTTCCCTGCGTCTAACATATCAAAAAATCTTCTAGCTTCTTCATTTGGTTCTTCTAGTCTATCCTCCCTTATTACGATCGATGGCAAATTCTCTCTAAACGCATCATGAACCATCTCAGCGGTACCTACACCAAAATCTACTTCCGTTCTATGTTCGCCTAAGCTATCCGTTCTATGTTCACCTAAGTTATCCATTCTATGTTCGCCTAAGATATCCGCAACATATGGTGCACTGCTACTACTAGCACCATCATTATTAGTTTCTCCATGAAAAAACCAAATTTTGTATCCCGGCATAAAACCAACGGTATACAAGTGATGCCAAACTTGTTCTACATTAACATTACGAGAATTGCAACAATTTAAACATGGACATTTTATCACCTTTCGATTCCCGACAACCGACATGAACTCGCATATACCTCGTGCATAACTTGGATTTAATGTATTCGACTCCGGATCATACATCTCTTCATCCATCCACGATCTATAATATCTAGAAGATGACATCTCACTCTCTTAACGATTTTTTTCTAACAAATATTTGGTTGGAAGTTGTTGTTGTTTTGTGAGTGAATGAAGTTGTGTGGAATCATATATATAAATACGCTGACCGTCGGAAATCTGTCGGAAAAGCGTCGGAAAAACAACGGATATAATAACAGCTATATAACGGCTATTTTTTCCTACAGATTTCCGACAGACTAGTTGGGAGTCTGTCGGAAATCTGTCGGAAATTGATATTTTCCGACAACTGACCGGAATCTCCTCCGGCGTCGGCAACGGCTAGTTACACGGTCCAATAATCCGACCGATTTCCGACGGTCTGTGGTCCGTCGGAAATAATTCTGACAGATTTCCGACGGAATTGAAAAATTTCCATTCCGTCGGAAATCGGTCGGATTACCGTCGGAATTTCCGTCGGATTTGCGGCTGTTTTCTTGTAGTGACCGTACAAAACAAAAGCTCCACAAGAACAAGATTTCTTCGTCTTGGAATTTGTTTTGAAACCTTCAGATTGTTTCATGTACATGTTTTGCAAACATCCACTATACATTGACACATTGTTTACGTTTGGTGATATGCACGTACACGAATATCATGTACACTCAATACAACCACTTGCACAGGAAATTGTATACACTTGTGTCACTAGTCATGTACACTCAATGAAACTACATGTAGACATATATCCGTAGTTGCAAGTACACAGTAAGCACATACATACATATACCACCGTATTTTCAACGCAAGCACGTACACATATATCATGCATGTACACAACCATATACACATGCGTCATATACACGAAATCATATATACGAAATCACATACACTCGTGTCCCCAGTCATGTACACTCAGTGAACCCGCTTGTAGACGCTTAGATATGCATATATTTGTGTCACCACTCCTCAGTGAAAACTCATGTACACGTACTGACGTACCTATCTAATTGCATTGTGGTACATTGATGTGCATACTTTTCGTACATTGTCGTACTTCAATATTTCGTACACCGTCGTGCATGATGCTATGTAAACCATCGTGCACAGTGCTCTACAAGGTATCACATTATTTTGTACACCGCCACACTGTACACCGCATTTGACACTACTTACGTACACCATACTTAACAAGGCCAAAACAAATCACCAATTCACTCATCAGTAAAGTTTGCATCTCCTCTTACATCACCCTCCTTAACCATAATCGCCTAATTTTGCATCCTCCCATTTCCACTTTTTCTCCTTACTCGAATCCATAGCTATTTCTTCTACCGTATTTTCCTTATCTTCGTCATGTCACCATTTTTTTGTTGTGACTTCCTCTTGTGTCGTCGCTTTTGAAAATCACTAATTTAGAAACAGAAAAAAAAAGAGAAGAAGATCTAGTAAAGAGGAATGAGATTTTGTCAGAATAGAGATGAAAGAGAAAAATGTAGAGAACATGAAGAGAAAAAGTATTTGTTTTTGTGGATAAAAATTAAAACATGTTCAAGTCATAGGAGAATAATGGTGTGTGAGCATGACATTTGTGCGGGGGACAATTTCATAATTTTAAGTGTAGAATATGACAATTTTGTAAACCAGTTTTATTCTATAACATTTTTGTTATTGAAACTAGTAACATATGACATATTTGTAAATTTCTCAATTTTCAATTAATAGGATTCAACTTCGAAACAATTTCTAGGCCCAGATAGTTTTATCAGACAAAGATGTTGGAAACCTAAGAAGAAAGAAGAATATTAGCAATTTCATCTATAAAGATTTAACCTTTTTCACCAAAGAAAGACAAGAAATAATAAAAATCTTAATACCCAAATTAGAATATTACTCTAATAAGTGACCACTCAAGAAAAAATAAGAATAAAGATAAAAAAAAAGAAAAGAATATGGATCAATTTTAAGGGAATAAATGGAGAGAGAGAGAATGAAACAAATTGTCATGGTAAAAAGGGTAACAAAAAAAGAGATACAAATTTCAAAAACCATAAGGAAATTTTTCATTTTAATAAATTTTCCTATTTGTTCTTTGTCAAATTATATGGGAATGATTATATTTTATCATGGTGTAAGGAATAAAAAGGAATTACATGGATTCTTTATCACTAATAAATGGAAACAAATTAAGAATAAATAAAAATATGATATTCCTATTCATTCCATTTATTTCTAATTAGTGGTCATCCTCCAAGGACATAGATTGAAAATCAAACAAAAGGAGAGATAGATTCGAAAAGTAGAGTTGACAAAAATATATTGGGTTAGCTTAGGGCATGATTTAGACATATTATAATGTTAGCCCAACTGATAATGAAACTCTTACTTTCATTAAACTTTAAAAAGAAATACAAAACCAACAACAAAGTACAAAAGAACTATTAAAAAGTATTCAACAAAGGAAAAAAACACAACAACAAGAAAAGATCTTCAAAACAACAACAATAAGAAAAGAGAAAGTATTGCTAGAACAAAGTCCAACTAACTCACCCAAAAGAACCACGACAATTGACTGAACCACAAAGACAAGTCTTCTTGCCTTTAAACACCCTACTACATCCATCTTCTCCAATCTCATCAGTTGGTACAGAAAATCCATATTCATATGTCAACTCCGTTAATGGAGGAATATGTTTCTTTGCGAAAAACACAATGTAAAGATGCATCTCCTTGTTTCTTTCAATTTCAACAGGCTGCCAAAACACATTTGCGTTGCAACTATGATTCATGACAGACCCGGCGCCTAACCGTATCAAACCGCATCATGACTGAATCAACTAACTCCTTATTTCCGTTTTCTCTGTCTACGTCGGCTATCCCCGAGTCGAAATTCGGGCAAGATTCAACGAATCTGCGGTTAGGATCATTAACTTTCACCTTCTTTGTGTTGGGAGTCGAGTTCTTGAAACATTACTAGGACCAACATTACTAGGACCAACATCAACATCAACGTAAGAAGAGTTGTTGGAGCCAACAAACGGTACAATGGCTCCATAGTTAGGATCCATTGTGGGAAGAGAAGATGTGCTTCCGGTTTGGTTTGGATATTGGTCGACAATAACCGGTCCAATACTTCTAAGCGGTTGTGCGTCAATCGGAGTAATATCCATTGCAACAACAACAAAAATCTGTCATTGTATAAAGAAAAAAAAAGACTCAAAAGTTAATAACCACAAAAAAATTGCATACTTCTGTTCAATAAAAGGCATCGAGGAAAAGTTGTAATCAAGGCTAAAATAATAAAAGTGAACTATTATTATAAGAAAAATAAAATGGATTTAGGAATGAGGTTTTAACTTTAAGAAACGGCTACGAACATTTTCCAAGGTTGCATATATGCTGCCAAAAAACAAAAAAAAACAATTTCATGCAAAACTATTATGATAGATTCCACTAACTATTAATGCTCTCAAAATACAAAACGCTTCTTATAATTGTGAATCCCCGAAGACTATAATATTATCAAGTATAATTTTAGGACAACGACAATAAAGCAAAAGATTTCTTAAATTTTATCTCTAGAGGAAGAAGAGGGGAAAAATCATTTTCGTGAGAACATTTTTCTATTCTCATGCCCTCAAGCATTACCTTTTTACTCAATTTGTATATGTTCTAAAGTCTAGGGTTTCCCAGATAATGTAAGAAATATATTATAATATTTCTTTTTCTTTTTATGTGGTCATATAGAGATCCGTTTTCTATTGGATTAATGTTATTCCATAATATATTTGGTAACCAATTAAATTGAAATAATGGAGTTAATTCCTAAATCTCTACTTTGATGGACGGTTGAAATTAATTCTAAAGAAACCCTAAAGAGGAATTAGGTCCTCTCTCCGGCCTATAAATATATGCCTTTAGACCATCATAAAGACATCCTAATTCACAACACCTAAAAGATAAGTTTATGGGCAAGGGGAGAGAAACCTAAATCTTCCATTCATGAATTCATTCAGTAAGATCTCTCCACTACAATAAACGGAGGTACCCTGATAATTTTTCTCATAGATTCTATTATGTGATTAACCTAGATGTTTAAAGATCTTAGGGTTCATGTAAATTATAACTTACATGTGGTATCAGAGCATGATTGTAAAACATCTGTTTGATCCATTAAGAGTAATAGATCTGTGATTAATTAATGGAATATTAAAGATCTACAAATTAGGGTTGCTTGCACATATGAAATTATGTTTATAAATCGTCCGTGCAAAATTCGGATTTCTGCGAAATTTTTTTTTTTTCTGTAACTGTGCAAAATTCGTGCGTCAGAATGTTTATGATTTCCGCAATTATGGTTTCGTGCGAATTTCGGTCATCTGTGAAATTAGGGGTTTTTGCATATTATTATTTGTAGATCTGTTTCGTGCATAATCTGTGCGAATTATAATATAAACATATTCTGTGCATAATTCGTACAGAAACACTATGAGCATAACAGGTGTAGATTCGTTTTATGTCTAATTCGTATAGATTATTCTGTGCATAATTCGTACAATAATAATCTGTTCATAAAGTTTACATAAACGATCTGTGCATAATTCGTGCAGAACATATGTTTCATAAAAAGTGCAAAGTTAGGGTTTGGATATCACCACAGTGAATTCATCCTATAATGGTTTGCATATATGATATATTCATGTAGTAATTAGTTGCCCACAGGTAGACTATGAGCATGGATATGATCGATAATTTATGGAGTGTTTGTATATGTGTAGACTTTGGATATCCAAAGATAACTTAGTCTAAATAATTCAATACATCACTCATTATTGCTTTTCTGAATCTATGACCTTTTTGAGATTTATGGTGATATCCCACAGGAACACTTTAGAATCTTGTCATATGTTCAATTATTTATGTGTTGATTATGTTCTAGAAGCCTGATTAGGACTTGTTCTATCTCTATATTAGAGTTTTGCCTGCTAGTTTGTCATATATGGTTTCAATCCTCACATGAACCAACTTCTCATAATGTGAAGGGAAAGTTAAGTTAACATTAAGAGTACTTGATATAGATTCGATGCTTTGTGAAAAACGAGCCACTTCCACTTACTGATAAAAGTACTGAGGAAGAAAATACACTCCATAAAAGCTTAGGAGAAAGCGAACATATTAAGTATCTTGTTCTTAAAGATGATTATAGCTAGCAATATTAATACTTTCCTTTCGGTTGCATATAAAGCTAAGGCTAATCTAGCAACTTTAGAAGAACTGTTTAAGACTACAGACAAATTCCAAGCTAGAAATCTTATGGTAGATCTTACAACCATGAAGTATAATGGCACAAGTTCTATGCATAAACATTGCATTTAAATGGCCAACCTTAAGGCTAAGATGGAGAATTTGGGAATAAGTGTGGAGGATTCTTGTCTCATTAAGTTTATCCTAAATTCGCTACCTCTACGGTATGGACCATTTCAAATCAATTATAATGCAATTGGTGAAAAAGGACCTATAATGAGTTGGCCAATAAATTGGTTCAAGAGGAGGCTAGACTTGGTCGTGAAGATATTAAGAGTGTCGATTATGTCCAAGAAGCTGGACTTGAAGTTGAGGAAAGGCATCAAGTGAGCCATAAAAGAGCACTACCCAGAATGGATGATTCCAATCAAGAGGAGAAAAAGGCCAAAAAAAAAAAAAGATCACCGATGCAATTTTTTGCAAAAGTCACTTTCATAATGATTGCCATAAAAGAAAAGATTGTTTCGAAAATAAAAGTAATCCTATGGGTTTCGTAAGCCTTTTCGATTTCAATCTTACTCATGTTTCTTGTAATACTTGGTGGATTGATAGCGGTGCTAATATACATGTTACCCATTCCTCACGGGGATTTCTTACGACTCAACTTATAAACCCAAGTAAAACTACTTATTTATGGGAAATAGAGGCAAAGTACCAGCTGAAGTTATTTGGCACTTATTGTCTCATTATGATGGTGGATTTTGTTTAGATTTATTTCAAACTCCCTATGTTCCATCTATTTCCTGTAATTTAGTTTCAGTAAGCACACTAGATTTGGATGGTTTTAAGTTATCTCAAGGAGATAGTTGTTTCAATTTATTTTGAACTCTAATGAAATTGGTTCTTGAATATCCGTTGATGGTCTTTACAGATTAAATATAACTGATCAACATTTTGAAACACATCTCACCCTGCAAGATAAACGTGGACTTAAGCGCAAAACATGTACTAATGATTTATATTTCTTGTGGCGTAAAAGACTGGGACACATTTCCAGTGAAAGAATTAAGAGGTTGGTAAAAGATGGAGTCATTCCGAATCTTAATTTTACCAATAGTAAAGATAGTGTAGATTGCATTAAGGGTAAGCAAACTAAACACACTAAAAGAGGAGCCACAAGAAATACGCAGCTTCTTGAAATCATACATACAGATATTTGTGCACCTATTAGCGTTCCATCTTTTGGAGGTGAAAAGTACTTCATTACTTTTATTGATGATTATTCACGTTATTGTTATCTCTATCTATTGTATGAAAAGTTTCAATCTGTGGATGTTGTACAAGTGTTCATTACCGAAGCAGAGAGACAATTAGATAGAAAGGTGAAAATCATAAGGTTAGATAAAGGTGGTGAGTTTTATGGCAGGTATGATGAAACAGGACAACATCCTGAACCTTTTGCCAATCTTCTCCAGAAATTAGAAATCATTGCTCAGTACACAACGCCTGGTTCTTCATGGCATAATAGTGTAGCTGAAAGGCGTAATGGTACTTATATGGGAATGGTTAGATCCATGATGAAAGATGCTAACTTACCTATATCCTTGTGGATAGACACATTATGTACCACAGTCTATATAACCCACATGAAAAGAAATTAGACTTTTGAACGATCAGTGGTTTTTGTATTGGTTATCCTGAGAAGTCTAAAGGATATAGATTTTATTTTCCATCCCATACTAAGAGAATTGTAGAAATCGGTAATGCCAAATTCTAAGAGAATGGCGAGATCATTGGGAGTGATAAAGTTGAAGATGTGGACATTCATGAAATCAGGGTTAATGTTCCCCTACCCTTGATTCTGAATGTAGCTGGGGATCCTCTGGTTGTAGAACTGTTAAACAACGAGGAAAACTCAGTGAAAGATCATCCACTCCATAATGATAAAATCGCAATTATGATCATGATCTTGTAGCTCAAGAGGAACTAGCATTAAGAAGATCTACTCGTCTGAGATGATCTGTTATTTCGATTGACTACATACTTTATTTAGTAGAATCTGGAGAAGGGGATTATAAAGATCCGATTTCCTATTTCAAGCCATGAAAGATGCTAATTCTGATAAGTGGATTGATGCTGAAAAGGATGAAATAGAATTGATGGCTAAGAATGAAGTTTGGGACATTGTTCCATTGCCTGAAGGACACAAAGCAGTTGGGATTAAGTTGAATTTTAAGACCAAACTCGACTGTAAAGGCAATGTTGATCGATATAAAGCTAGACTTGTAGCCAAAGGTTTTAATCAGAAAGAAGGCATTGATTATAATGAGACTTTCTTACCTGTGTCTAGGAAAGATTTACTCAGAATTATCTTGGCATTAGTAGCTCAGTATGATCTTGAGTTACATCAAATGGATGTGAAAACCGCATTTCTTAATGGAGACTTGCAAGAAAAAGTCTATATGCGTCAACCTGAATGCTTCATTATCGAAGGTCAGGAAAACATGGTCTGCAAACTAAATATATGGACTGAAACAAGCTTTGAGGTACTGGAATTTAAGTTTGATGAAACCATTACGAATTTTGGTTTAAAAAAAAACATTATAGATTCATGTATATACCTCAAGATCAGTGGGAGTACGTTCATATTTTGGTATTGTATGTTGATGATATCTTATTGGTCTGTAATGATCTTGGTCTATTACATGAGACTAAGTACTTCCTCTCAACAGAACTTTAAATAAAAGATATGAGTGAGACGTTTTAAGTGATACGAATATTTATATTCTATAATTGATCACATAGAATTTCAAGATAGTCTCATTAAGCATATATTATTAAAGTTGATGAGAAAATTGGCATGATTATGTGTTCTTCTAGTATAGTATTGGTAAGTTCATAATAAGGGTTTGAGATACCTAAAGTAAAATAATAAATAGTTCACATATTGAAAATCAATACATCCACAGATGGTTGAGTTTTCTAGCTCAGATGGCTCCGTGTATCTCATTAGCAGAGATGTCATATTAAGGAAGAGCTTGAAGTTGTAGTTGTTTTATACATCCACTGAGCAAGATGAGTATGTGACAAATTATGAGGCTTCCATTATGAAAATATCATTGGAGAATTGTCTTTGAGCCTTAAGTATTCAACTCTTTATGCGACAATAAATGTTGCAATACTTTTCAAAGTAAGACATGATACATAAAGGATCCTAGTATATGGACATTAAGTGTAAGTATATGTCATTAAAGCAAGATGTCAAAAGAGCAAAGTTTGTCATATAATACATAGGCATTAATGTTATGGTTGCAGACATATTTACGAAAGCTTTACCTCCCAAGACCTTTCATAAGCATGCTGAAAGTATGGGTCTTGAGGATAGTTCTTAATTACGTTGTCTAATTATGTTTAGCCTATTTTGACATTTATTTGAGATCTTTTTATGACTTTTACATCTTTTATTTATTCTTTTTCCACTGTGCACACACATTATTGGTTGTTGGATTTATGATAACAGAATACGTCTTTCTTTAAAGACATTAAAGGGACCATTACGATAACTCCTACTTATGTTTATGGTCTAGCTATGATGGTAGTCAATGTAGTAGTACATGGAAGGGATCATGTTGCAGATTGATATGCGACCGCCATGACTCCCAATGATTACTAGATTAGTCAAGACACTTATGATGACCAAATGAGGAATAGTGAATAACATATTATGCCGGCCTTATGATTCCTACAAGAAAACATTAATGGATCTTACTAACGACCAAGTGGGAGACTGTAAGAAATATATTATAATATTTCTTTTTCCTTTTATGTGGTCATATAGAGATCCATTTTCTATTGGATTAATGTTATTCCACAATATATTTGGTAACCAATTAAATGGAAATAATGGAGTTAATTCTTAAATCTCTACTTTGATGGACGGTTGAGATTAATTCTAAGGAAACTCTAAAGAGGAATTAGGTCCTCTCTCCAGCCTATAAATATATGCCTTTAGACCATCATAAAGGCATCCTAATTCACAACACCTAAAAGATAAGTTTATGGGCAAGGGGAGAGAAACCTAAATCTTCCATTCATGAATTCATTCAGTAAGATCTCTCCACTACAATAAACGGAGGTACCCCGATAATCCTCCTCATAGATTCTATTATGTGATTAACCTAGATGTTTAAAGATCTTAGGGTTCATGTAAATTATAACTTACACTGAATTCATTATCATTACTCTCTTGTACTTTATTGCCACAATAAATCCTCGATAATAAAAATCATCTCTAGTGTTATAATTACGAAGAGTAGAAACGATGATTAGGGTTTGAGAAAACAATGAGGAGACTTGCTCAATTTTCTACTTTTCACAATATTGAAATATATTGTTATCAAATTGCATAACAATATGTTTAGATCTGAATTCTTGTGAACATTACTTCACTAAGAAATCGTCATTTCATTTTTTCTTAAACTACTTTTTGGCTAACAAAAATGAGTGAAAGCAAACTTTACAACAACATATCATAAAGAAGAAGAACTCTTCATAAAATATTAGTGGAACCGTCAACAAAAAATTTGGAAAAAAAAACTAAATCTGAAAAACAATACGAACAAAACACACATGAAAAAATAAGTACAAATATAAACTTAATCTGATTTTTTAACAAACTAAATGTTGAAATGTTAAGTACAAATAAATATAATCTCAATTTTAACAATCAATACCAAGAAAACACACAAAATTAAGCAAAACGAAAGAGAGTAATGGTAAATATCCAGTGACTTTTAAACATAACAATATTTCTATCATGCTCCACACGATCACTATAGGAAGCCTAAATATTATATAAAAGATAGTGAAACAAAATTTGAATCAGTAAGTACCTTTACAAGACGAAGATTGAGAACTGAGTTCCACAAGAAAGGAAAGGAGTAAGAAGTAGAGGACAAATACAAATATGAGATTTGGAGTAGCAAAATACAATTTTGTTTAATTTAGATATTCGGTAGTAGTGAAGAACAAAGTAAAGAGTAAAACCTCTATATAAAGGGAGTTTAGAATGTGTAGATCTTAGTCAAAAAATCTGAGTCATAAACAGCCATAGATTTTATTTCTGTCATTCGTTGTATTTAACCCTATCAGATAATTGTTTACCACTTTTTTCCTGGAAATGAATTAGGATAATAGGAAAAATCTATTTATTCTTATTTTGATTTTTTTTTTCTTTTCTATATACTCTAATGTATTCAACATTTTAATTTATTTTTGAATGGTTTAATATTTAAGGCACCCAAGTCCTGTGGTTGAACAATCTCTTTATACCTATTTTAAATATATTTTTCTATTTAGTCAAATTTATTCACTGTATCGTGTGTATCGACAAACAATTTTGTCTTCTGCCATAACCAAGTCAAAACAAGATAAACAAACTAACCGATGCTGGTTGTAAAATAGACACAACAAACACATAAATATTTATTGCTTGAGTCTAAACCAACGTCATTCCAAACAAAATATGTCGTGGATGTGTGGTTAAAACCAACTTGTGGGCTACACACAACTCCTATCCCTCTTGTAGTAAATTCTACAGTGCAGCTGAAACAAAATGTTGGGAAGAACAACACTGAACTAAAGACAACATATCCCCCGTTACGATTTTGCTGGTTTAGCTTTCGTTTTAATTTGTCGCCGCCTTCTAGTTTATGAATATACGTTATTTTGGTGGTGCTATATTCTCTTTATCTTCTGAAAATAAGTTTCCGGTGGTATCGATAAATGGAAGCACAGAACTCGCCGAGCCATTGTTTGGTCCTGAAAGATTGAATGTTAGTTGTTCCAGATCTGTTGAGGTAGCTAATCTGGAAAGAAATGGTTTAGAAGAAGACAATGTTACTGCTGTTTTTTCGACCTCATGATAGTTTCATAGAAGATGCAAAAGATAAGGAAACTCCTGATTTGCAGCAGCTGGAACGAGAGTTATGAAAAAACTGTTGAACATACTAGGAACATGTGTTTATAGTCTCTGATTAGGCAAGCAGTGTTCTTGTTTCTACTACTACTACACCTTTGTGCCTTATTGTTAAGGAATGTGTTCTTGCATTTTTAAAAATTAAAACGGACTTCTGTAGTTGATCAAGACCCCACCAATGGTGAAAAACGACCATGTTCTTTGTTTTGGAATCTGTCATGTTCAAAACGTTAAGTTAATATAATAATTTTGTGCAATTCAATTCAATTGAAAGGTATAGAGAGATGCAGATGAGAGTGAAGATGGTACAGAAGCATTTCCTTTGGTCTTCAAAACCGATAAGTTTTGACATATTTCATATGATACTTCACTCTATTGGGCACAACAGAGTTTTTCAAACTTGAAACCACAGATTAGGTTGAACCGTAGAACATGTAATCAGCAGAGATTCGTTCGTCAATCGGAGAAATGCGGGTTTCACAATGCTTCATTCTTTAAACGCAGGCCGATCTTACACAAACGCTTTGCCTAACTACCTTTTAGCTCGTCGCCAATAACTTTAAAGTACTCGCAATAAAAATGTTACACAAATTTTCACTCATATCAAAGGGCAATAAACCTCAATTTGTTTTTTGAATCCGACCAAGCAATCCGGCACGGTAGCACAACTTATATGCGCTACTACAACAAGAAACGTAACTAAACAAGAAAATAATTTTAAAGTACTCGAAGTAAAATGTTACTCTTACGTTTTACTAATTGTCATAGTTAGAACTATAGTTATTGCTTATAATAAATTCTTATAATCATATATACGAAAGGAGAGCTAACTCTCTCCATATATTGACGAATTATCACACCAAAAGATGACATGTATAGAAGTATGAAAGTATCTTTATATGTTATTTTGTTGATGGTTTTCTTTTTGCACAAAAACTAACATATAAATATAGAAAACTCTAAATGATGCTTTAGCTATTTTACATGTTTCACGGGAAATTTGAATACTTTTATATATTATTTTGTTGATGAATTTTTTTTTGATAAAAACGAACATTTATACATTTATAGATAACTCTATACGATCGTTTCGGTTATCTGTATTAATTTTAGATCCTGACAAAAGAAAAAATTGTTTTAGATCGATCACGATTCTTTTTCATAATAGACTATGCTCCAATCGCATCGGAAAAAACTTATTTTCTCACGAGAGGTTAGTTATTTACACGTGTCACGTGAAAACACGTATCTTTTATTTATTATTTTGTTGGTAAAAAATTATACAT
Organism: Draba incana; assembly: GCA_963576765.1. Lineage (NCBI taxonomy): Eukaryota > Viridiplantae > Streptophyta > Magnoliopsida > Brassicales > Brassicaceae > Draba > Draba incana. The sequence continues at coordinate 8,605,194 of OY755212.1, read as the reverse complement.
AAAAAATTCTATACGATCGTTTTAGTTATCTGTATTAATTTAGATTCCGACAAAAAAGATATTTGTTGTAGACCGATCACCATTCTATATCATAATATACTATATGTTCCAATCGCATTGGAAACTTTTTTTTATCACGAGAGATTAGTTAAGTGTAATGTCTCACAAACACCATATTTGTTTTTTCTTCCTTTTGAACATGTTTCAATAGTTGCTCTTTATTTTTTCTTCAACAATTCTTCAAACATAGATAATATATAATGTAAAAAAGTTTGATTAAATGATTATTCCTCCATTGTAACTTAACTTTATTTAACGTCCGTCAATTTTGTAAGCGTTACGCATATAGAGGGTTTTTTAAAGTTGAAGGAAAAAAAAACAAAATAAAACGTAAAGCGAATTAATTGAAAAGGAATTCTGTAAGCTGGACCGTCTTCGTACGGACATATCATGTGCAAGAGTGTGTGCACTATGCATGGATCCCATGTAAACCCATTAGATGAGCTGTAACATCGACACGTGGCATTTAAGTGTACTTAATAAATCAACTTTCTCAATAAACAATGTTAGAGCACCTCCATTAGTTAGAGATTGAATGGGTCTCTCATATATATTATTATAAAGATTTGGGTATAGTTTTATTATTTATTTAATTTTAGAGTAGAAAAAAAAATCTAAACCAATCACACATACACATGTGTTAGATGAGTCTCTAAAACTGTTGAGAAAAGTTCTCAAACATGAAACTCTCTTTCTTCTCTCTCATATTTTTCTAATACTTTTTATTATTTTGTGGTTGAGAGACCTATTAATTTGTTTGGTGTAGTTCAAACAAATAGGTGAATTCTGACATTATATCTTATTTATCAATTTATATCTTATAGCCTTCATTGGGATGGCTAAGAAAAGCAATTTGTCGTACTAAATGTCTTCTTCACTTTTTATTTTAGGCCTTAATTTGTTTTTCTTTGTTTCCATTTTATAAGTTGTAAGTGCATGTAAGATAGTTACCCTGTTCAAAAAATATGTCGTCTAGCCGATTAATCGTCCGATTAATTTCTGTCAGATACTCTCCGCCCGATTATTGTTCGACTAATCGCTGTCAGACATTTTCCAACATATATTTTTTATTTATTATTTTATTGGTAAAAAATATACAGAAAAACTTCTATACGATCGTTTTAGTTATTTGTATTAATTTTAGATTCCGACAAAAAAGATATTTTTTGTAGGTCGATCACGATTCTAAATCGTAACATATACTATGTTCCAATCGCATTGGAAACTTTTCTTATCACGAGAGATTAGTTAAGTGTAATGTCTCACAAACACCATAGTTGTTTTTTCTTCCTTTTGAACATGTTTCAATAGTTCTCCTTTTTTTATCTTCAACAATTCTTCAAACATAGATAATATATTATGCAAAAAAGTTTGATTAAATATTAATTTTACAATGCATTAAAAAATCATGATTATTCCTCCATTTTGAATTAACTTTAACGTCCGTCAATTTTGTAAGCGTTACGCAAATAAAAGGAAAAAAACAAAATAAAACCATTAGATGAGCGTTACGCGAATTAATTGAAAAGGAAATTTGTAAGCTGGACCGTCTTCGTACGGACATATCACGTGCAAGAGTGCGTGTGGATCCCATGTAAAACCATTAGATGAGCTGTAACATCGACACGTAGCATTTAAGTGTACTTAATAAATCAACTTTCAAACAAATAGGTGAGTTTTTACGTTAATTAGGTACAAGATTTTGATCCACGCCTCGCGTAGGAATATAAATAAAATTATATTATTTTGAATCATACATACCAATAATATTAGATAAATAATCATGTCCTTTTTAAAAATTATTCGATTGATTTTCGAATTTTGAGTATGTTAATAATAAGTTTTACGTTTTAAGTCAAAAACAAAGCAAACAAAATGAATTAAATATTCTCCTACCGGAAATAAAGTCTTTGTTTTTTTGTAGATGGTGGTTGTTAGATATGTGTTATTGTGTTTGTTAGCTTATATATATAGGGGAGTGGTGAAGGTAGTCTTATTTTAGATTAGAAAAAGAAGAAAATATATATATAAATATTTATTTCAAAATTTTATTTAAAATTAATGCAAAATTTTAGAAAACTTTAAGAAATGTTTCGTAATATTGATAAATTTAGACATGTGATTATTTTAAATTTTTAATAGGATAATAATTAGCCTTTAAAACACTCTTAGCATGAGACATAAGATTTTTTAAGTTAGAATGTCTCTTAGCATGATACATATGATCTGCTAAGTTAGAATGTCTCCTAAAAATCTCAATGAGCGACACCTAGAATTTTGAAGTTTTAGTCTCCTCAATTAATATATATAGGATCTCATTTATCAATTTGTCCTTGTGCATATATTGGAATTAGGGCTGAGCATAGGACGGGTACCCTGAGATTTTGAGGTATCCGGTACTCGACCCTAGCCTAACGGGTATTTGAAAAAAAAGTCTCGTACCCGACACGCTAAAAGCGAGTATCCTGTTAAACAGGTACCCGGTAAAAAATCAATGACCCGTCGGGTACCCGACCATTTACCCTTACCTGATAATTACAATATACTTTATTTTATAAACTATTATATTAAGAAATTTTTATACCAAAAGATGAATAGTCATTATAATAAAACCAAATTTCGCTAATATACAACATATAGTTTTTAAAAAAATATATTATTATAAATTTCAAAATTTAAAACTTGTAATATTATCTTCAAAATTATTAATGACAATATACTACATAAAATTTTATACTGTAAAGCAATATGCTTATATTTTAAAATTTATTACCAAAAAAAAGAAGTTTTTAACTCAAATGCTATAACATTATATGTAGGGGTCGAGTTTCACCCTTGAAAATCATCAGAAGAAAATGACTAAGTCTAAATAAAGGAGAGCTCCAAAAAATGATCCACCAGCCAGTTAGAAGACCCGAAAACCACCTGTGATACCCAAACAAATCGGATGAACCGACTTACAGAATAGACTTCAACTTACCAGGCCCAATTCGGTGCAACCCAAATAATTGGGCCGAGCCGAATCACAGGTGGGCGGAACAGCGGGTGGGTCGGCTGACTTAAGGAGTGCAGCTCAAGCAAAAACCCTAGCTAACTTAGTTTACTATATACATTGTTGTATGACCCTCATTAGACGGGATCACGAATTCTTACGAAAAACCCTTGTACTCACCTTCACAACTACACAACTAATAATAAACACCTTGTTCTCTACTTTTGTTCTTGTGTTTTCTAACTAGAAGTTTTGCAGCTCTTCCGCGAACCCGACAAATTCAATTGTAGGAATCCAGCTCCCACAATTTGGCGCAAGAAGGAGGGGACCATCAAAGATTCATACACGGAGAAATCATGAGCAAGTTCGAAAAGATGACCGGAAGCAGCGAAACAACTCAACAGAATGCGATAGACGGCAACGCCAATCCAAAGAAGACGCCTCCCAACGAATCTGGAGCAACTGGACAGAACAACGAGCAGACGGCTCGTGATGGATGGAACAACGAAGAATATGCACCTCCCAACAAATCTAGTGAGATGGGCGGTCGGACCAACGCAATTGCAAACCCGGAGGTATTCAGCAAGGTCAAAGAGATGCTGGCAGAGCTGCTCAGAAAATATAAGGAGAAAGAGACAATCAACAGCAACCAGCTAACCACGCGCAGAAGGTATCTTTAGACGACCCACGGCTCGCATCGTCCCAACAAATCTCTTCTCTACGCCGCCTGGCGCGCAAGGGACTCGCCAATCTTCCGAGGAGCCAACTGCAAGATGATCTGAAGACAGGAGCACAACTGCGGTAAACGAAACCAACCGGATCGTCGACATCGCCGACGACACCGATGAGGAACTGAACAATGACGACTTTGGATCAACCAGGAGCTAATTTCTCTCTTGGATTTCTCTTCTGTGATGCGTACAAATCAGTGCAACCATCAACGAATCTATCAAGCAGGAGCTGATTTCTCTCCTTAAGAAAAATCTAAGTACATTTGCATGGTCAGTAGAAGACATTTCGGTGATCGATATCGTCATGGCTAGTGACGAATTAAATGTTGACCTGACTTTTAAAACGGTCAAGCGGAAGCGCGGAAGTCTCGATCCAGAAGACCCGGCTAGGGTTCTGTCCCTCCATCTCCATTCTGTTGTTTCCTACGGTAAATCACGGCAGATCGGTGATACCGTCGGATTCTGACATAAGCTGACCCGAGGTGCTCAGTTGACCTACAGATCCGAGACATCGTCGTCGTCTCGTCGCGCCGTCCAATTATTTTGCTGAGACGTTTTTTAACGGCATTACTGTCAAAGGGAGAAATTATGCGCCATCGTCGTGACTGGGGAACTTTGTGGTGCCAATCCGTGAGACACCAACCGCTCCACCGTCGGTCGAGCCTTAGATCTGGCCTGAGCCGTAGATCCTTGGCTCACCAAACCGTTGACTTATCTGATTCCATCCGCTAGTTGTAACCCGTGACTTGAGCTGTTGATTCTGGTCTGAGCCATAAGCTGCCTTCCTGATCCGAACTGACTATTCAACCGGGTGAGCCTTCTATTCAATTGGATGAGCTGTCTATTCAACAAAGTTACGGGTGAGCTATTAAATTCTAGTGGTTAATGGCGACAAGTTCTCCACAACAAAGTCACAGGTGAGCCGTCTATTCAATTAGATCTGGGGATCTGACTCACCGCCACCGTTCCATTACTCCATGATCTCGTTTTGTTACTCCATCAACACGCTTTGAACCGATCGTCGGGCCGATTCACTTTGAATCCGAACTAATCATTGAGCTGTGTCATTGCTTCTTTGATCCTTTATAGAAGGGGGGAGTAGGTACGTATACTCATATACTCCCATCTTTTGAATATTTTATCGCTTAGTCGAAATCAATAAAATGTATAAAGGCAAAGTTCTTACTTACCTTACGAATCACTCATCTTTAATGAAACCAATGATAGACATCCTCATGGATCATCCAAAGTTCTTTCGGAATGGACATATCGCTTACATCCTTTACAGATCATTTAAAGTCCTACCTAAACGGATATATCACTATCGTTGTTGCTGGCCACAGTAACAAACTACTACATCCTAGCGGATTAAAAGCGCGCTATATAAATTTCTATGTTCATTATCAAAGCAGACTTGCTCATGGGAACCTGTCTGTAAACCGAAATGGTCATTCCAAACCCAACAAACAAATCGTTGGTTACATCGCTAAAGAGTGTTCATTCGAACGGCCGTGTTAATGGTAGTGCGGCCGTAAACCAAAATGATCCTCCTAAACCCCAATAAAACCAAAACGTTGGTCGTAACGCGATAACATGTACATCATGGAGCGGACTTGTTTATGGTAACTAGTCCGTAAACCAAAGAATGTTCATCAGAAAACCTAATTAATGAGTCACTGGTCTTTAACAAAACAAAAACAAATTTCATTTACGCCTTCAAGGCTCAAATTTGAGTTACGCCATCACGGCTCAGATTTCACTTACGCCTTCACAACTTGGAGCTAAATTTTCAAGGTTGGCTGATAAATGACCAAGCAAATCGAAAAGGTCGTGGATCAGCAGAATATCCCGCAACTAGGAGTCAACTCTAAATATTCAGAGGTCGTATGCGGCTCGGGTTAACTTGAACACTTCTTGCACATTTACGGGTCTTTCGCGGCTTAGGCTCAGGTTAACTTCCACGTGTTCACGGGTCTCCTACGGCTCGGGTTAACTTTCAACAGTCTCATGGCTCAGGTTTAACTTCAACATCTTCGTGGCTCGATTTTACTTCACCATCCTTGCGAATCGGTTTAACCTTCAACACTCTCGCAGCTCAGTTGATTTTCAACACTCCCACGAGTCATATTCAACTTCAACACCTGCACCTCATTTTTAACTTTATCATCCATCGAGTCCGCCGCGGTGCAACCGTTTGATGACATGAAAAATTTGGTCTGTTAAACTTAAAGACTTGATTACTCATACCTCGGCATCACCATCATTGATATTACCGAGCAGAGAGTGGACCAACCATACAAGAACTTTGGAAAACTAAGCCCTTGAGTTATATATATCATATCAGCTAGGGAATACACTAAACAGCTCGGGTTCATAGTGAAAAGAAATACCTTTGAGTTAGCTTTCCAACGAAAGTAAAATCACATCATTTGAAGTTGCGGTTATGAAGATATACCCGATTTACCGAAGATGTATCAATCTGGATTCAGCATACCCAAGCCGTAGTAATCGGCTCGGCACGGCCACGGATAAACACATCAAGAGCTGAAATTTTGATACATGATACAAATTCGGGTTAGCTATCAAATGGAGTTGGAATCATGTCATTGTAATTTGTGGTTAGCATGATAAGTTAAATTTACCGAAGATTTGTCAATCTGAATTTGTTGTAACTAAGCCATAGAGATCGGTTTGGTACAACCGTATTTGGAAACATACCGAGCAGAAATTTAGGTAGGAGATAGATAATCGAGTCATCTTTTATCCAAAACAAGTTTGAAGTCATGCATTAGGACCAACGGTTAGAAATATACTTTAATTATCGGTTCACGGCGCAACCGTTTGATGTTTCAAAATCGCAGCGCAACCGTTCTATGTTTCAAAATAACAGTGCAACCGATTATCACGGCGCAACCGTTCAACATAACGAAATCATAATGCAACCGTTCAACATAACGAAATCACGGCGCAACCGTTCAATGTTTTGAAATCACGATGCAACCGATTATCACGGTGCAACCGTTGAATGGTTCGTGATGAACACAGTCGTGGCGCATCCGTGAGACAGTGACAGCGAGTCCACGGGATGTAGGAATTTACTCAGGTTTTCACGAGTTTAATCTCTATTAAACAACCTAACGAAAGTTCTTTTACCTAGGATCTAGGGTTTGTAAAAAATGAATCAATAAGAACAGATCTCGAATATACCTGGAGTTTATGCAGCGGAATTAGAACAAGAATCGAGATCTATGAGCGCCCCAAGTGTTGCGCCTCTATTGATAGTCCACACGCACACAAACTAGAATCCGCAGAGATGCTAGTGCCTGGAATCGGATCTCTCTGGGATTCTACGTTTTCAGAGGCGGCTGTGAAATTCTGGCTTATCTGGTTTTCGTGCCTCATATCCTATATATAGGCACGAGCCAAAAACCTAATTGACCAGTAAATAAACCGGCTCAAATTAAGTCATTAAACTGAAATCCCTATTTCGATTATTGGCCCGTGTCGATCGATACTACTCAGTGGTGTCGATCGACACCTTCTTTAAAACCACGTTTCTAATGTGTATCATATACACATGTCGATCGATACCACACTATTGTGTCGATCGACACAACCTCTTAAACACGTTTCTCATGTGTATCAAATACACATCATTTGATCATTACATTAATGACCATTCCCATATAAAGTAAATCTAGTTTGCTTAGGTGTGTGACCCTGTAGGATCATATAATACTAGCAATGAGTTCATAACTCATAGATCGTCAGCGGCTTCTAGCAAAACGTAATGACCACCTAGTATCATATGAATGTCTGATCTCGACAATACAACTATCATTAGAGTTAATACAAGTGTGATTTCAGGACATTCCCAACAATCTCCCACTTGTACTGGAATCACCTATTCCTATAATCCCTTCGTCTCTATATCTCGATTATGGCATAAGGCAAGAACCGTGTCATCCTTATTCAACCAAAATCATGTTCATCGAACTCCGATTTATACTGATAAAAAACAAACGACTGACAATCACCTCGTTTGAGCGCGGCCACGCATTTCTCAGTATCAAATCTTCGATGGGCCCTGAGATATTTATCTCCTGTTATATAGGAGGGAAAAATCCCATCTTGTTTCATCCCTGTTCCTTCACATACTTTATGATACGCCCAATCAATGCCTTTATAGTCACCTGTTACGGGTAACGTTTGATAAAGATGTAACGGACCAATTCATATGTAAGAAATCATGATCAACTCAAGTCTAAGGACTATACTTATAGTCGTAATGGGAAACTCTTATGACACTTATATAACTATCCTGTAGAGTTCCCATTAGCGGGTCATGTCCGATTATATGTTCTCTAACATATATCTATGTGATTGACTTTAATACTCTTATTAATGACTCCATGAAACTTAGTCATCAGTCACCTCACATGCCAGTCTCACACGGTTGTTAGTGTCCCACTTTAACAACCTTGACCAGGGACAAATTTAATCTATGTCATTTATCACTTATAGGGTTTCATGATCAAGTCCTCAACTTGATGACCTATAAAAATGCCATAAATTACTTTGGGACTATTATTCAATTATCCAATAATCAAATAATACATGAAACAATTTCATTATGACATAACCAAAGTATGTCTACATGAATATCATAACATAACTAAATCCGTTACAACTCCCACTAGAATTAAGATCACATCTTAATATATCCTATACCTACAGCAGGAGGGTGAAACTCATGCTTAGGTTGTGGGAGAGGCTGCGGTGCTCTGCTTGGAACCCTTTCCAACAAACCGCACCGCAGTATAGACACAAGACATAATCAGGTTCCTACCATAAATTGTCTTTGTCCGTCTAACCACTCTCAACAGAAAACATTACTTCCTAAGTTCACCAAGCTCCTATCCTTAGTATTTCTCAAATACTTGAGAATATTCTAGGTAACTGTCCAGTGACTTTCACATGGATCATATTGGTATCTACTCGTCATGCTTAAAACACAAGCTCTATCTGGACGAGTGCAGGTCATGGCATCCATGATAGGTTCCACTGCATACGCCTGGGAATCCTACTCAAAAACTTTCTTGCTTAGCCAGTGTCTAGGAACACTGCGTCTTGCCAAGATTAATGCCATGAGACATTGGTATGAAGCCCTTCTTGGAATCATGCATACTGAGTCTGTCCAAGACCTTATCACCATAAGAATCTTGACACGATCCAATTAGCCTACCCAATCTATCTCTATAGATTCCTATTCCAAGAATGTACGCGGCTTCTCCCATGTCTTACATTGAAAAATAACTTCCGAGCCAAGTCTCTAAGACTAAAGCAACGGAACGTCATTTCCGAGAATAAGTATGTCATCTACATACATAATGAGAAATGCAACTACACTCCCACTAGTCTTCTTGTAAACACACGTTTCCTCTTCGTTCCTGATGAAGTCAAACCTTTTGACAACTTTATCAAAACGAAGATCTCAACTCCGTCATGCTTGCTTCAATCCATACATGGATCGATGAAGCTTGCATTCTTTCCCAGCATTATTTGGATCTGTGAAGCCTTAGATTGTGTCACATACACATCCTCTTCCAAAATTCCATTAAGGAAAAACTGTTTTTCACATCCATCTGCCAAATCTCATCACCATGATAAATGGCAGTTGCTAGTCTAATCCGAATGGATTTAAGCATAGCGAATGGGAACTGGTCTCATCATAGTCTATACCATGATTTGCTTGAAACCTTTAGCCACCAGCCAAGCTTTGAATATCTGGATATTCCCATTTCAGATCTAGCGGCTCCTAGCCACTTTTCGGAGTCTGGGCCCAACACTGCTTCTTCAAAATTCGCAGGCTCGTCATTGTCAATGATTAACAAGTCATGAAAATCGGTCACAAGAAATCCATATCTCTCGTGATCGTTACGAATCCTTTCGGATCTGCAAACTTTAGGCACCACAGGTGTAGGTTCTACAACTCTTTGCAGATCCAGCTACTACTCTTCCTTAACAGGTCGAGTAGTCTCCTGTGATTCTCGAACATCTTCGAGTTGTACTTCACTCCCACTGTTTTTCTTGGAAAGACAATCTCTCTCAAGAAAACACATTTCTTAGCAACAAACACTTTGTTCTCAGAGCTATTGTAGAAGTAGTAAGTCTTGGTTTTGGAAAACCTACGAAGCAGAACTTATCGGATTTGGGTGCGAGCTTGTTAAACGTTTTACATAAGCCTCACAGCACCAAATTTTAGTAAAGACAAACTTGGAACATTTCCAATCCACATCCCATGTGGTGTCTTTGCAATCGATTTTGTTTGAATCCTATTAAGTATAAACTCAGACATTTCTAGAGCGTATTCCTAAAAGAATTATGGAAGATCTGTGTGACTCATCATTGATCGAATCTTATCCAATAAGATCCGATTCCACCTCTTCGAAAACCCATTCCAAAGGGGCGTTCCAGGAGGAGTGAGCTGTGAAACAATTCCACACTCTCTCAGATGATCACTTAACTTTTTTTTTGACTTAAGTATTCTCCTCTGCGATCTAATCGAAGAGCTCTAATACTTTTGCCCATTTAATTCGGTACTTCATTCTGGAACTCCTTGAACCTTTCAAAGGATTCCGACTTGTATCTCATTATATGGACATATCCATACTTACTTAATTCATCAGTAGAGGTAATGAGGTACTGAAAGTTTCCTCTAGCACTTGTGCTCATCGGGCCGCACACATCTGTATGTATAAAGCCCAATAAGTCATTGGCCCTTTCATATGGTTTGATAAAAGGCCCATTGTCATTTTGCCCAATGAGCAGGATTCACATTTCTCACATGATTCACAATCAAATGAGCCCAAAATCCCATCACCATGGAACTTTTGAATCTGCTGAAGCCCAAAACGACAATGCTAGAGAAAATTGGGTTCTTAGTCATTTTACTCGAACAGTTTGGTATTTATGTTATATACAGGCATAAATTGGTTTAAGACATAAAACCCATTCTCTAATGGGGTGCTACCATATAAATTCTCATTAAGATCAAAAGAGCAACATTTGTCTTTTATCAAAATAAAATCACTTATATCCTTACAAGAAAATGAAATGACATTTCTGCTCATAGCAGATACACAATAGCAATAATATAGTTTCTAAAACCAAGCCCCAAGGCGACTACAAATGGAAACTTCCTACAGCTAATGCAGCAACTCTTGCTTCATTCCTGTTGAGCATCTCCACTTGTCCCTTCTTCAACGTTCTACTGTTGCTTAGGCCCTGCATATTTAACCAAACATGAGCACCACAACCGGTATCTAATACCCATAAGATAGAACTTGAAATAACACAAATACCTGAATAAGGAGTGTCATACATCTCCATTATTTCCATAGAATCTTCCATGTATTTCTTGCATTTTCTCCTCCAATGCCTTGGCTCCCCACAGTAGCTGCAAGTATCATCATTAGATGGGCCAGACTTGGGTTTAGTGAGAAACTCAGGCTTATCCTGATTCACAATCTGGATGGCCTTTCTCTCACCCTTGTCTTTACTGGGTTTCACAAACCTTTTGCCCTTCTTGATATTGAGCTCAGCTGTCTTGAGCATATCATGCAGTTCAGTCAACGTCTTCGTCAAGACATTCTTGATGTAGTACTTGATGAACTCATCATAGCTCGTCGGCAGTGACTGCAGAATGATGTCAGTAGCCAACTCTTAGCTAATAGGATAATCCAGTCTCCTCAGGTAATCAATATAACCCATCATCTTCATGACATAAGGACTTACTGGAGCTTCCTTTGGTAGCTTGCACTCAAACAGAGATTTAACTGACTGGTATCTCTCAGTTCGAGTCTGCTCCTGAAACATAGCTTTCAGGCTAGTGAATATCTCGATAGGCGATTCCACGTTCTCATATTGCCCCAGAAATTCAGAGTTCATGGTATCCCTCATCAGACGGCTCACATCGACCACATCATAATAATGCTTATTCCAAGCATCATGCACTGCATGTGAGGCATTGGACCTTAGTTTCTCGGGGAGAGCTTTCTCAAGGACATAGTCCTTTCTCTCATGCTTGAGAACGATTCTTAAGTTCCGAGATCTATGAGCGCCCCAAGTGTTACGCTCATAGATCTTGGAACTTGAGCCTGGAATCCACAGGGATGCTAGTGCCTGGAATCGGATCTCTCTGGGATTCTACGTTTTCAGAGGCGGCTGTGAACTTCTGGCTTATCTGGTTTTCGTGCCTCATATCCTATATATAGGCACGAGCCAAAAACCTAATTGACCAGTAAATAAACCGGCTCAAATTAAGTCATTAAACTGAAATCCCTATTTCGATTATTGGCCCGTGTCGATCGACACTACTCAGTGGTGTCAATCGACACCTTCTTTAAAACCACGTTTCTAATGTGTATCATATACACATGTCGATCGACACCACACTATTGTGTCGATCGACACAACCTCTTAAACACGTTTCTCATGTGTATCAAATACACATCATTTGATCATTACATTAATGATCATTCTCATATAAAGTAAATCCAGTTTGCTTAGGTGTGTGACCCTGTAGGATCATATAATACTAGCAATGAGTTCATAACTCATAGATCATCAGCGGCTTCTAGCAAAACGTAATGACCACCTAGTATCATATGAATGTCTGATCTCGACAATACAACTATCATTAGAGTTAATACAAGTGTGATTTCAGGACATTCCCAACACGGGATACCTGTGACGAAATTGATCTTCTCTTCGGAGCACCAGCGACGAATTGAACACGACTTATCATAACTCGGCTCGCGGTTCATTACGATTCGCCTCAGCGCAACAAAGACAGAAGGCGATGGCTCGGGTCACGGCGACACAACTCGCAGACTGTCTGCCAACAACCCAGCTAACCCGCCGGAAGACTAGACGACGCGGCGGCGCGGTGAATCTTAGTTGCCATTAAAAAAAAAATATCAAGCCTACCAATGGCAACATTGTGAACGTCTCAATACTTCCCACAGTACGCCTCATGGTAAAATAAATTAGTCTTCCAAATTATGTGTATATGTATACATAATACTTAGATACGCATATATCTGAGCTATGCCACAGTGCAGCAGTTTTCATACCACCTAACGGCTTGGAGGATACGTTAACAAAACTGATCGATTCAAAAACCCGAGCCCGGAACTCGGGAAGATAGTTAGCACAATTTCATCTGTCTGATCTTAGATCTTTACTAATATCTCGGCTCTACCATCACTGATAAATCCGAGCTGGGGGGCTAACTGTAGGGGTCGACTTTCACCCCTTGAAGATCATCAGAAGAAAACACTAAGTCTGAATACAAGAGAGCTCCAGAAAACGCTTGGGATGCACCAGCTGGTTAGAAGACCCAAAAACCACCTGTGATACAGAAACAAATCGGATACCAAGACAAACCGGATAAACCGACTTCACAGTTACACAACTTATAATAAACACCTTATTCTCTACTTTTGTTCTTGTGTTTTCTAACTAGAAGTTTTGCAGCTTTACCGCGAACCCGACAAATTCAATTGTAGGAATCTAGCTCCTACATTATATACCGTATAATTTACTTTGTAATTAAATCTATCAAATAAAAGTGATTTATGATACTACTATAACTGGCCGAGTAAGTAATATGAAGGGTAATTAAAAAAAATTGATACCTGATATCCGACCCTTACCGGCGGATAATTGGATTATAATACCCTTTACGCGATTCGAAGATGACGGCTACCTTTTTCATCGAGACATGTACGAGCCGGGTAGTAAAAAAAGGACGGGTAACGGGTATGAGTGCCCAGCCCTAATTGGAATGGGTAAGAAAAGCAATTTGCCGTACTAAATGTCTTCTTCATTTTTTATTTTAGGCCTTAATTTGTTTTTCTTTGTTTTCATTTTAAGTTGTAAGCAGGGGCGGATCTACGTTAAAGGAAGTGGGGCACGTGCCCCATACTGATTTTTATAAAATATTGATGAGTTACTAATAGAATCATCAGTTGAGTTGGTAAGTTATTTCCCCATTTGTTTTTCGTGTTATGGGTTCGATGCCCAGCACTGGCTTTCTTAACAACAATTAACTCTTCTCTTTATTTATTATTTATTTTGTACTTGCCACAATTTTTTTTATTCTCTATTTATTATTTGTTTTTTAACCAGTAACCACAATGGCTATATTATACTCCATTTTTGTGTCGTTCCTCCATTTTTTTACCTTTTCTTTTGATTGGATGCTTTTTATACCTTTTTCTTTTTATTTTTATTTTCATTTTCAAGTATAAATTTTAACAAATTAATTAAATCCATTAAAGTAAATCATACAATCAGTGTTCTAATATATTACCAAAATATTTTAAAATCTATTAGTATATAAAACTATTTTATGATAATGTAGATTATGTATTTTAAATACATTATTTATTTTCTTATATATAAAAATATTTCAAATCAGTGAGAATGTTTTGTTTAACATTAGTTCTTTGGAGATTTAAATACCATTACAGAATTTTAAATATTTTATGTTATCAAATATTGTGTTTGTGCCCCATACTAAAAATGTTTCTGGATCCACCCCTGGTTGTAAGTGATGTTTACATATTCGTACATTCAATGAACGCAATGTAACTTTTTTTTGGGGAATATTTACAAAAATACACTTTTAAATTTTTGTTTTGAAACTATATACCACAAACCTTTTAAAGAAATCCAAATATACTACAATTTTATGTGTAAGACAAAACCTAAATCATATCACAACATTCTCGTAAACTTAGAAATCCTTCATAAACTACAAATTTATTGTTAAAATATTAATATTTTGATCATAGTTTTAGAACATAAAACGTAGTTTCAACGGTGGAAATATATAAAACATTTGTTAACAACCTCAAAACTAATGTAACAAAGAAATCGACAGTTTATTTCAACCGGCTTGAAAAGAATAATATTGAAGATATTTAGATAGATGCCTAGACAGAAAGGTTTTGGTAAACATGCTCATATATTTTCAAAAGATAATAAAATAGTTTTTATTTTATTTTAAATATATATTTTGGTGTAAAGATGTTAATTTTTTCACATTTAATTATATGATTTAAATCTAGAATATTTGAAATATTTTAATTTTGGCAAGTTTAAGAAGATTTTAGTTTGTTTGGCAATTAGAGTTATAGTAATGAAAATAAGTATATTTTGAAATAAATGTGTTCGGGGATGAGTATAAGAGAATTAAAAAATAAAAAAATAAAGGGGAGAAATTTTTTGGAAATGACACATAAGCAAAATTAGTGTAGAATGCTTTTCCTTTAATATATGACATGTGGTGTGCACGAGTTTAATTATAACCATCAATTTAACTTTAAAATTATTTAATTATACATAAATAAAATAATTTATAAAATGTATCCTATATATTATTTGAGAAGCATTTTGCTTAGATGTCATCACCACAATTTTTTGAGTTTTTTTCTTTTTGATTTATTTTAATCTTTCTATACTAATTGTCAAACACATTTTTTTCCTAATTAACTAATATTGATTACTTTTAGTCTCAATGCCAAACACATTGAAATAATCATAAACTTGCTAAAATCGAAATATTTCGAAATCATGTACTTGCCGGAAAAAAAAAATATATATATATTTCGAAAATTCAAGCTTAAAATCGTAAAACTAATTATGAACAAAAATAATAAATATTCCAAAAGTGTATTAATTAGGAAAAATAAAATATATTTTTCTTATCTTTTGAAATAGAGGATTAAATACTAATATACCATTATATTAAAGAAGAAGAATTATAAACCAATATATTAGGTGTCAAGCTTGCAATTTAACACATTTTTGTTTTTAAATTAAAATTATATTATTAAGTTCTACTATACTCTTATTCAAACACTCTTCATAAGACAATTCCTATAACCAAACACAATAATTTGTAGTTAGTTTGCATAATTAAATGTGAACAAGTTAATTTTAAAGTATGTAAAATCTTCACTTTTGAAATCATAAATCACGATTTTAATTTTTATTTAATTAAAAATAAACTAATGAAGGAATGTATTGTTTTCACTTTGGAATCTTCAATAAAAAAACTTATATTCCCATGTTAACAAACATCTCAATGTTTACAAACCTACGATGCTTATTATGTAAAAAATACATTGTGTTGAGTCATAAACTATATTTTTGTATATTATGAGATGAAACTAATACATTTTATTATATATATTGACTAAGAAATTAAAATCGTTATTTTTGAAGATTATGAGATTGTATACATTGACCAAAAAATTAAAAACCACTACAGTAAAACCTCTATAAATTAATACTCGATAAATTAATACATCTCTAAATTAATAGAATTTGTGAGTCCCGAATTAAGATTTTGACCCAATTAATTTCTCAATAAATTAATAACTCGCTAACTTAATAAAATATCGTGGTCCCAACGTTATTAATTTATAGAGATTTTACTGTATTATCAATTCTTTCACGGGTGGAATACACTTCTGTTCAAAATATAATGACAAAATTTTAAACTATAAAGCATATTTCAGATTCCGTATAACAATTTTCCAAAAGTTGTATTTGATTTTTTTAATTCAAACTATATTAATTTACTCGCTAATCATATTATCCCGCGTATAACGCGGGTAACTTTCTAGTTGATATTATTAGGCATTAAAAATCCGACCGAAGGAAATGTGTGTATATATTTTTGGGCACTTTTTATACTTGTGTAATAATGATTGTTATAATATTTTGTATTGTGATACAATACTACGTGATTAAGTTATATATACATTTTTTTGCTTATCTATGATTAAAATGGTATTTTTTTTACAACTATGAAATTTTTGACTTATTTTTAAAATTTATGTTTTTAGGAGCCAAGTTCTAAATGTATTATCCGACAAAATTTCACAAATAGGATGATATGTAAATAGTGTAGTTGCTACTTACCAACATAACTTCTCTGATTATAAAAGCACGAACCGTTCGATCATTTAGGTTCTTCATAGTGGCACTGATTTTGTGTTCCTATAACCACATATAATATTGTTTACGTTAACAGTAATCGGAAAACAATATGAATAGAATCAAAACTAACGGAAATAATGTTTTCACTATTTACATGTGCGTTTTATTTGCCAACTGCTTGTAAAATGTCTTATATAGAGAATTGTTGATGGTAGTGTTACCCTAGGTTTGGCCGTAAATGTTACTAATTTTTTGGAAAGTTAGAATGTAATTAATTAAAATAATATTCATTACCTTATATATTGGATGCCTTTGATTTTATATATAGAGGATAAGTATCATATTCACTTAATCCCATCATAGTGTACATATTGAGTATTGGGCTTTTTCGTTATTGAATATTGGGTGTTCTAGTTATTTTAATTTTTAATAGCGGTAATTGAAATGATTCAAATGAAATATTCTTATCTTAATTGATAATTCAATTAAATTTAGAAGATAACAAATTCACGTAATTAATTTGAATCAATCAGAAAACAAATCACGTAATTGACATATTATTTGTTCCAATTTACAAGGTTTCTTTTCTATAATTAGATTGAAGACAAAAATGGTTTGATTTGAATCAAATTTAGAAAGAAATCTCTATATTTGATTAGGTAATGATATTATTTACATTGGTTGATGTATATAGTGAATTTTTATTTTTGTATGACGATGTTAAGTGATTTATTTGTCCAATTTTGGTTATTAACAAAATTTATGTTAATTTATTATATGAATGCATACGTATAATATTTTTTATTTAAGATAATGTATTACAATTACAATATACTAGAAAATTACCCGCGTTATAAGCGGGATAAATTAATTATTGAATAAAATCAATAATTTTAGTTGGAAAAATAATTACGGTAAATTATTATACATAATCTAAGACCTATTTTATATATTTTGAATTTTACGATTATTTTATATACAAATGTGTTTCACCTGTGAAATAATTAAAGTAACAAATTTCATTAATAATTATTTTACTTGTAGGAAGGTGTATTTATGAAAAATTAAAAAATCTATTTGTCAAACAAAACAACACATGTAAAAATATATATGAAAAATTGTTTTACATGCTCATATATTTTCAAAATATAATCAATTGTTTTTTTCTATTTAAAATCAAATTTTCTTTTTGGTGTATATGTTAAAATTTTGTTCACATTTAATTCTTTTATATAAATCTATAATTTTGAAATATTTTAATTTTGGCAAGTTTAAGATTTCCTAATATTTTAATTTTGCTAAGCTTAAGAAGATTTAAATGTGTTTGGCAATTAGAGTTATAGTAATCAAAATAAATATATTTGGAAATAAATGTGTTTGGTAATGAGTATAAGAAAATAAAATAAATAAATAAAAATAAAAAAGAGAATAATTATGGTGATGACACCTAAGCAAAGTGCTCTCAAAATATTTCTCAAATAATATATAGGATGATATATAATTGAATTGTAGACTCATCAAATGAAGTTACAATGGGAGTACATTAAGTTGCAAAAATATAATTTCTCAAAAACAATAAATATATTCGCATTTTTAAAAATTAGATGATAATATATATAATTCGTCATATAAAAGATTTCACTATATATATAAAATAATTTATTGATTTGTAAAATGTTTGGATATTAGTAGAAAAATATGAGAATGTGTTTGGTTATAGAGATTGTGCTATTATAGTATAGTACGAAATATAGTGTTTGGATAGTAGTATAGTAGAATTTATTTATTAAATCGAAAAAATGAGAAAAATTGTGGAAGTAACACATCATCAAAATTCTTTCAAAATGCTTCTCTTTTAATAAATAAAAGAAGATGCTTCTAGCATCTTCTAATCATCTAATTTAAGTGAAGCTCAAAGCTTTAAATCTCAAAGATTTAAATCTCAATGATTTAAAAGCCCAACTCATTGAAGGTATATATATTTATTAAAGCCCACAAATCCCTAGATCTAGAACCCTCTCTTCTCTATGTATAAAGAAGAGTCATGAGATGGCAGCAAAGCACTGCTATATTTCTACCGTGAGAGGAGGGACATCCACCACATCGGAGTAGAAACTACCGCCATCGCGCAGATCTGACAGGTTTAGGTGGATATAGAAACGGATAGTCAAAATATATCGGATTGAGCTGAAATTTGGTGAGTAAATCTCTAACCTTTATATCTAGTTGCATGCAAAATATCCTCCTATTTCATTCATCAGTTTGAAAGTTATTAGCGTTTTCTAGAGACTGTTTTTTGCAGAAACATATCTTACTAGTCTGAGTAGTTGGGTTGTTTGATCAGGGAAAAAAGCTCGGATTCATCTAAAATTTTGCAGATATCTAAAGGACTTGTGGATCTAGGTCTCTGTTGAATTAAAATAGATTTGAAGCTTTGGAGAATTGGGAAACGTGCTGTTGAATTTGAAGCAGTAAATCTGTCCAGAGAAAAAGAGGAAGAGCCAAAACCCTAGCCAATAAGTTTACTTCTCTTGCAAGGTAACTTCTAAAAACACAAAATCAAAATTGAAAATACCCTAAATAGGATCTACAAAGGGATACCATAATCTTCCATAAGAAGAAACTCATGGCTTTCCTCTCTGGAGTAAAACCCTAAAGTCAAAAAACGAAACTGTAATGTTCATGTTTACCCGAACAATTTTAAATTGTAAATTTTTCTATATAAAAAAGTTTACAACATCGAAGTTTATAGTCTAGTTTCTTTTGCAAATAAAAGTTTTTGATATCTAGTTGTTAGGGAATATGATCTCGTGTCGTGGATCTTGCATGTTTTATCAACCTCTTAAGTAAAGTTAAGGGTAACTTGGACATGCACTACTCAGTGCCGGTCCAATGTTTGTAGGTGCCCTATGCAACTTTTTTAAAAAGTGTCCTTTTCGTATATTATAAAAATAGCAACATAAGTAAAAAACACTTTAAAACATCATAAAAACGTCATAAATCCAAATAGTTTGTAAGAAAATACGAACAACAATAAAGTAAAATTTATTTTTGAAAGATTGCCCTCCTTGCATTTTTGTTTGCAAAATCATTCATTAAACTCTCGTAGTCGAGTTTTTCCACCATCTCCGTTTCAATCGATAGCAAAACCAACCCATTCAACCTCTCTTGTGACATGGTAGACCGTAAATAATTATTTATTAGCTTCAACTTCGAAAAACTTCTTTCTGCGGTGGCAACTGATACCGGAATGGTCAATAATATGCGATAAGCAATTGCGGTATTTGGATAGCAACCCTCCATTCTTTTTAAAAAATCAAGCACTTCGATAGGCTTGCGAACCTCATTTGGTAATCCTCTTTGCAGAACTTTTAGTTCCATAAACAAATCTTCAGCAACTATATCAGAATGCATACCATGTTTCAAAAAAATCTCCAGGTTCTCACACGATTTTTTCAAAGTATCATCACTTGCCGATGTTATCTTCTTTAAATCAAACAAAAACCCAAATGTTTGTTCATACCTTTCGAATTGTTCAAACCTCGACTCAAGAGGAGGCCCACCAACATTACAAAAGTGTTTAAAAAAGGCCTTATAAATACTTTTAATATAAAAAACGTTAATAACTTTTTTAAAAATATATCTATAACAATGGTTTAAATTAAAAAAAGCCCATCTACATTTGAGGCCCTAAGCGGTCACTCCTCTTGCTTGCCCTCTGGGCTGGGCCTGGCACTACTCAATGGTTTTTTGGAAGATGATCCAAAGAACTTTCCTATAAACATGCACTAGTCAACTAGTTATTAGGGTTCTCTTTTTCCTTTAAGGTGTCTCTTTTTTTATGAACTTTATGTTTATAGGTAGATGATTCGAAGAACTTTCCCTTCTAGTAAGAGACAAAATGTCTATGTTATAAGCGATTCTCCACATGATTGTAAAGAACCTGCAACTATTGCAATCATAAGTGAGAAAGGGCATAATTTGTTGGGTGAGAGAAGTAGGATTGGTTGTGATCATGATAAGAATTATCAGAAGCGTAAAGCAGATGAATTAGTCAAGCCGAAGTTTAAGGGTGGACGGTTTCAGATGAAGTTTCCTTCATCTTTCGGAAGTAAAGTACAACCTCTAAGCTCTGAAGAATCTATGAAATTAATGTTGTCTCAGAAAAAGACAAGACACTCAGGATGGTCCAGAGGAAGTATATGCATGTGCAAAAACAAAGAAACTTACCAAAGAAATGGAGTAATGTAGATGCACTAAGAGAAAAGTCTCATAAGCCAACTCAACACAACCCAACTCAGCACAGACTTATCCCAAAAATGGGACACAGTCAGACTCCTGATGTGCTTACCCCTCGTGAGAAGGTTTAAAAGGTGTTGCATCTTTTTAGAATGATCTTTGAAGAGTTAGAACGGGATAAGGTGGCACACGGTGCAACAAATAAAACTTATCTTGATGCTCGTGCTATTATTAGAAGAGACGGAAAACAAGTTAATGGTGAAAAGATGGTTGGATTAATCCCTGGAGTTGATGTTGGGGATGAATTTCAATACAAAGCAGAGCTCGGCCTAATCGGTCTCCATTTCAACTTATCAGGTGGGATCGACTACATGAACAAAGATGGCTCGGTCCTAGCTACAAGCGTTGTAGCATTAGAAGGTACTGGATAGTGGATACAATAACATATTCAACTCTGACGTGGTAATTTATTCCGGTGAAGGAAATTGCTTGAGGAGCAAGAATCCAAGAGTTATAAAAGATCAAAAGATGACAAAAGGTAATCTTTCTTTAGCTAATAGCATGGTAGCTAACTCACCAGTGAGAGTGATCAGAGGTAGGAAGAGGATGGAGAAAAAATAAAAACAATTCGTTTATGAAGGATTATATTCAGTTGAGCGGTTTTGGGAAGAGAAAGGACCTCTAGGAAATTATGTCTTTAAGTTCAAGCTTCGAAGACTTCGTGGTCAATCTTCTATCGATTGAAACATTAGTGTAATATTACAATCATGAAACTTCTTTTGTTTTTTTCTTAGATAATAGTATTAGTTTTCGTTGGGAACTGTAGAGGTCAATTTCCACCCCTTGATGATCATCAGAAGAAAATGGCTAAGTCTGGGTAAAGGAAAGTTCTACCGAAAGTCTAGGATGCACCAGCCGGTTGGACCGTAAACCATCGGTGATACCGAACTAAACCGGATGAACCGATTTAAATCTAAGTGGATTTTAACTTAACAGGCCCAATTCGGCTCAGCCCATTTAATTGGGCCGAGCCGAGTCACGGGTGGGCCGAACCGCTAACGGGCCAGCCGACTCAAGGAGTGCATCTCACGCAAAAACCCTAGCCGACTTAGTCAAGTATATGTATCATTGTATCATCCCCATTAAGGGGGATCACGAATTCTTACCAAAACCCTTGTATTATTTCACAGCTACAGAGCTAATAAAAATCTTCTTCTCTATTTTTGTTCTTGATTTCTAATAGATAAGTTTTGCGGCTCTTCCGCGAACTCGACAAATCTAATTGTAGGAATCCAGCTCCCACATGAACTTTCTTTTTGAAACCAATATACGTTGGAAGCTTTATTTGTGATTTACGTTTACAAAAGTTGGGGTACTCCGTGTTAGAATATGGGTTTCCAACTTAAAAGCAATTGACAGTAAGTGGAAAGGTTTATATCCCTTATATATTGCTTACGATTTCTTCCAACTTCCGTTGTGAGATATATTTCCTATTACGTCCCGCTGGAGCTGATGGTTTTCGACCATTAATCTTAGAAAGTTCGGGCATGGATTGATGGGACCATTTTCGGTTCGGATCGATTATGGACCAGGTTGGACTGTGTGGATCGTGGTTTCTGATACCATGTTAAAATATGGATTTCCAACTCAAAACCAATTGGCAATAAGTGGAGAGACCTATATTTTTATATTTCTTAAAATCTCTTCCAACTTCCGATGTGGTTTCCAACTTAAAACCAAGGTAGTTTTTGCAGGAGTATTGTACGACCAGAGCTATAGTTGTACAGTTGAAGCAGTCGCTGAGGCAGTTGTTCAGGAAGTTAATTTTGTGGTTTAGAGGAAGAGAATAACACGTTGAGATATGATGGACTGGGAGAGAACGTAGCCATCTTGATTCTTATAAATACGACGAACTAGAAGATATGATGAATAAGGAGAAGAGAAACAGGAGAATAATAGAGAGAGAAATAGAGAGAGAGTTGAGGCGGGATCGAGACTTACAGACAAAAATTAAAGTTTTTCCACTTATGCCAACTCTTTAGAGTTTTTCATAAAAACGTCCCTTCTGAAGAGGAACATTGCAGTTTCTTAAGACCAATCATGTCAGTGGTTCCATCTTCTAGTTGCAAATCTCATCCGAATCCACTAATACGATCCTCCGCCTTCGAAGATCCATTCGCAAAGCAAGTGAACGTAGATGTGCTTCGTGGCACAAAAGGATCATCATCAATTCAACGGATGTCAATACAAGAAAACAGCCGATTTTCCGATGGAATTTTTTTTTCGTCGGCCAATTCCGACGAATCGCCGACCAAAAAAGAATCAGTCGAAATTGGCCGACGGCAATCCATACGGTCGGCATTCCGTCGGAATGCCATCGGAAACCACCGACGGATACTAGTTGTCGGTATATTCTGACGGAATTCCGACGATTATTGATGTCGGCAAAGTTTGAGTGGTTGATATATCGTCTGCGGTGGCCGATGTGATAGGTGGGGTGTCATATCAGAGGTATTGACGGAGTTCCGACGGATTCCCGACGGAAATCCGTTCTACATAAGTTTGCAGAATTCTTCATTCCATCATAACAAAATATCGAGAAACAAAAAAAATTATAAAGATGAGTTCATATTTTCAGGCATGGATGGACGAGCCAATGATGGATGTGGGGTCAGACTTACTAAGGGACGAGTACGCTCAAGGTATATGCGAGTTCATGAATTTACCCAGTAATGTCGATGCAACCAAAAAAGGTCAGGATATCAAATGTCCTTGTTCTAATTGCTGTAATAAAATTAGTGTTGCGGTTCATAATGTTTGGACTCACTTATATAGATATGGTTTTAGGCCGAGATATAAGGTTTGGTTTTTACATGGAGAAAGCAATTATGAATATGGTAGTACTAGTACCAATGAACCTTATTTTCCGGATAGCGTAGGGGAACCTACACCGGAAGTAGATGTAGGGGTGGGCGTTCGGGTACCCGATCGGGTTCGGGTCGGGTATTTCGGGTATCGGGTACCCGATGTTTGGAGATATGATACCCGATCGGGTATTATATATATTCGGGTTCGGTTCGGTTCGGGTTCGGGTATTTCGGGTATACCCGATCGGGTTTTTTTTTTTTTCCCGAAACCCGAAATAGCACCGTAATAAAAAACAAACTTAAAAATGAACATATGAAATGTAAAGAAACAATGCTCAATCAAGTCAAAAAATCGAAGCTACATATGAATGAATAAGTTATAATTCTTAAGAACAATGTGAAAACAGAGAAGTGTAAAGAAACGGTTTTACCGGAATCATTTCCAAATTTAAAAGCAAATCACTCAAAATTGACAAAATCCGTTTCTTGCTTGGAACAGTATTGACTAAGCTGCAACTATCTCCATTAATCTAAACAATTAGGTTATTAAAAAAAAAAAAAAACTTTTCAATTTCAATAAGAAAACTTTTCACTAGTTAATAAATTGAATTCACACTCTAGGTTATTACTAATACTGACCAATTAATCCATGGTATCCAACCCTAATCAATAAAAAAAAAAAAAAAAAAAAATAGAATCGGGTATCCGTACCTGAAGAACTTAAAACCCGATCGGGTATTACATATATTTGGTTCGGGTTCGGTAATCGGGTTCGGTTAAAATGCCCAACCCTAGTAAGTAAGGTTGCGATGGTTAACGATGCGTTTAGAGAGAATTTCTAGTCGGGTGGGTATGAGGGTGATAGGGTTGAAGAACCTACTTTAGAATCTCGAAAGTTTTTCAATATGTTAGACTCATCAAAGCAACCACTATACAGTGGTTGTAGGGAAGGTCATTCACCGCTATCTTCTACTAGTAGGATGATGAACCTGAAGACTGATTATAATTTGTCCGAAGAATGTGTTGATGCATTCGCCGAGTTCGTGAAAGATATTTTGCCAGAAGATAATCTGGCCCCCGGATCATACCACGAGGTCCAAAAACTTGTTGCCAGTCTTGGTTTGCCCTACCAGGTTATAAATATGTGCATGGACAACTGTATGATATAGTGGAGAGAAGACGAGAACCGAAATAAATGTATATTTTGCCACAAACCACG
Source organism: Draba incana (assembly GCA_963576765.1). Lineage (NCBI taxonomy): Eukaryota > Viridiplantae > Streptophyta > Magnoliopsida > Brassicales > Brassicaceae > Draba > Draba incana. Next base: position 8,580,069 of record OY755212.1, on the reverse strand, counting down.
GTTCCAGGACACAAGTGGCAGGGTGAAGATTCCATTCAAACGGATGTGGTATTTACTCTTAACGGAGAGGTTGAAGAGGCTGTACGAATCATACCGCATAGCTAAGGCTATGAGATGGCATGCAGAGCATAGTCAAGATGGAGATATCACGCATCCTTCTGACGCGGAAGCGTAGAAACACTTCCAATCCGTATATCCAGATTTTGCATATGAACGACGGAATGTATACCTGGGCTTATCCACCGATGGTTTCAACCCATTTGGAAAGCATGGAAGAAAATTTTCATTGTGGCCGGTCATCGTAACACCTTACAATTTGCCTCCTTCTATGTGCATGCGGCGAGAGTTCTTGTTTCTCTCAATTCTAGTTCCCGGGTCAGATCATCCAAGACGGTCACTCGATATATTCATCCAACCATTGATCTATGAGTTGGAAATGTTGTGGGAGCATGGTGTCCAGGCATTTGATGTATCAATCCAGCAGAATTTTAACATGCTTGCGGTTCTTATATGGACCATAAGCGATTTTCCGGCTTACGGTATGTTATCTGGATGGATAACGCATGGAAGATTGGCATGTCCTTATTGCCAAGACAATACTTCAGCATTCCAATTGCAGCACAGAAGGAAGACTTCATGGTTTGATTGCCATAGGTGTTTTTTACCGGTAAATCATCCATATCGTCGGTCTAGAAGATATTTCAGGAAGAATGTACAAGTGTTACATGGTCTACCTCCTGAGATAGATGGTCGCAGCATATTGGAACAGTTACGTGATTTTGGTGCAGAGCGAACTTCTGAATGTGGGGGTAATGGCCATTACCCCGCCGACGGTTGTGGGGAATATCACAATTCGCACAAGAAGAGTATTTTTTGGGATTTGCCTTACTGGAAAGACCATCTACTACGCCATAATCTAGATGTCATGCATATTGAAAAGAATTTCTTTGACAACATCATGAACACCATCTTAAACGTTCCAGGGAAGACAAAAGACAACTGGAAGTCTAGATTAGACTTACCATTGGTTTGTTTAAGGGAATCTCTTCATGTTTTTAACGGTAGATTGCCGATGCCTGCGTACCGGTTAGACGCTGGGCAGAAAGAAGTATTTTTTGAATGGTTCAAAAAAATTGTCAAATTTCCTGGCGGCTACGCATCTAATCTACGTAATTGTATGGATTCGGCGGAAGGGAAGTTTATAGGAACGAAGAGTCATGATTGTCATGTCGTGATGCAGCGTCTTCTTCCATTTGTATTCGCATATCTTCTTCCAGAACCAATCCACCAAGCAATTGGAGGTATATTTCGTACTCCCATTAGTTTCTTACTACCATAATATTACTATACATGTACTAATTAACTTGTTTATTTTTTTTTTACAGGCATTGGTGCATTCTTCCGAGATTTATGTTCAAGAACGCTTACAGTCCACGGGATACGTAACTTAGAGTCCAATATCCCAGTTCTCCTTTGTAATCTTGAGAAGATATTTCTACCGTCTTTTTTTTACAATATGAAATATCTTCCTATTCACCTCCCACGAGAAGCAGCCTTAGGAGGCCCTGTTTAATACCGATGGATGTATCCGTTCGAGCGTTACATGTTCCACCTGAAGAAAAAGGTTAAAAATATCAGCAAGGTTGAGGGATCTATTGTCGCACAAAGCCTAAACGAGAATGTCTCACACTTTGCCGAATATTACTTTCCACCGGAAGTTCGTACTAAGGCGAGACATCCTGCCCGACATGATGATAGAGGTAAGAAAGCAGTCTATGCCGTGGTTGTTCCTGAGTTATTTTCCCAAGTTGGTCAAGCAAGTAGAAAATGAAAGAAACGCAGACTATCACCATAAGAGGTCACACATTTGCATACGTATATCCTCAGAAACTGTGACGAAATTTTGGAGTACGAAAGATGTATTAGTTATTATACTAAATTTATGTAATTATTTGCTTTCATCTACTAACGACTGTTATGTTACAGGATCTACATGTCTCTCGCACGTGATTACCATTCTGATAAGACAGATGCCGAACTTGCTGTCTTGAAAGATGAAGAATTTCCGGGGTGTTTGAAATGTTATGTAAGTTTAATATATTTACTTACTCTTACTTTTCCAGGTTTTCACGTTCATATGTTACTGATATCGTACTTATATCATTTTTTAGGTTTCCGAAAGTTTATGAAGTGGTCAACCTCTCCCGACATGGTTTACGAAGCACCGCGACTTCATATCCCAAGTTTTGCACTAGGGGATATTCGTTCAGGGTCCGTAAGGAAGGACGTCAAATGTCAACTTCGGACTATGGTATTTTGACGCAGTCAGGTGATACCATGTACTATGGGATTTTAAACGAAATCTTGGAAATCCACTATCCAAGAAAGTTGGACTTGAGGTGCATTGTGTTTATGTGCGATTGGTATGATCCATCCAATGGTAGAGGGCTTCCAGTTGACCCTCTTGGGGTTATTTCGATAAATTCAAGCCGAAAACAACAGTATTACGATCCATTTATCCTTGCGTCTCAAGGAGACCAGGTACCAATACACTAATATGTTTACCTACGTACTCATAGTTAAGGTTTCTTGTTCATGTATATTAACAATAACCACTAATTATTAATAGGTTTGCTACATTCCATATCCTCGGGTTGCCTACCGTACAGATCCATGGATCACAGTAACTCCAATAAACCCGAGAGGAAAATTCTATGGAGTTCTAGAACATGATGCTCTACAACCATCGAGAAGTGTACAAATGTCACATGTTGAGGAGATGGATAACATTGACCTTGTCGTTGATGTCACACATGTCGGGGATGATCTAGTGCATTCGGACGAAGAGGAAACACGTGGAGAATTTGACGACGATTCAGACTCCATCCCTAGTGAAGGTTCCTCCGGAGATTCAGAATAATAAATTGTGAATAAATGTTTGCTTATTCATGTTGTTCTCTCACATTTGTGTGTTCCATATAATATTTTTCATTTCATTAACAAAACCGATTGTGGAAGACAATCTGAGTATTACAACAGACAAATAAAAAACAAATAAAGGAAGCTTAATCATTTCATCTGTTGATAAATCTTGTATATCATATTATTTAATACTATATATATAGTCATGTTCGATGACTAATTAACGATAAATATTGGTATTGCAACTCCAATAAAACATTACATTTAATGAAACATAAAATTTAAAACACATTCTTAAACAGGTACATTAGAGACTTGGAAATTTTTAACACACAACAGTTATGGTACAAGTACATAATAAACTCCTCATTTTCAATCATATGTCGGTTTCCACTCCGAGCTTATCATTTGTTAGAACCATTTAGTGATGTTCTTTCCCTTTTTTTTTATTTTGTGGAGAATCTACAAATCCGTCGCACAATTCGCTTTTGATTGCATCAACATCTATATTTATGTTTGGCTTGTCTGGGCTTTGGGCAATTCGAAATCATAGTAATGATCCTTTTGTGGAGAATCTATAAATCCATCCACAATTCACTTTTGATTGCATCAACATCTAAATTTAAGTTTGGCCTTTCTGGGCTTTGGTCGAATTCATAACCAGAGAATTGATCCTTACATACGTTTGAACCACTTGCACCGTACGTATCTGACTTTTCCATCAATTGACATGGTTGTTCAGCTTCGATAACCCACTTATGGTCAGGACATTGTGGCTGCCTATCGTAAATGTGATGGATATTTGGCGAGCACTGGCTGTCAGGCACTATTGTTGATGTGGAATCTTTTTTATGGATTGGTGAGCACGTATCAAATTCCCACGAGTAAGTGGGAATCTCTTGAGCGAATTCGTCGCAATGACCAGGGGTTTCCCACGAGTATTTTGGAATATAAAAAAAATTACCCTCGGATGTTGTTTTTGCGTCTTCATTAGGAGAGCTAGAAGACATTTTTTGTTTCATTGAGAGGTGTAGAAGATATACACTCCATCAAGTGTATTTATAGTAGAAGTTATATGTAAAAACCGTCGGTATTCCGTCTGTATTCCGTCCGTATTACCAACGGAACACCGATGGAATTCAGACTACACGATGTCGGCAAAGTTTGATTGGTCAGCTGTACTGACGGATTTCCGACGGAGCTATGTTGGCAAATAGATCAAGTGCCAACATAGCTCCGACGGAACACCGACGGAGCTATGTCGGCAAATAGATCAAGTGTCGGCAAAGTTTGAGTGGTTAATAGATCAAGTGCAGTAGCCGATGGGATTGGTGGGGTGTTATGTCGGAGTGGTTTGACGGTTTTCCGACGGAAATCCGACGGATATCCGTTCAACATAAGTTTTCACATTTTCTCATTCCTTCATAAAAAAATTTCAACACAAAATCATAACACAAAAAAATTCAATTGCGTAATGGCAAACAGAGATCCATGGAATTACTATATGCAAAACCGAGCCCCCAGTCAAAACCCTCCAAACACAACTCTTGTTCCTTCAAGCCCTCCTTACGATAACTTAAATGCCATAGATGCTCAACCGACAATTTCACTCCACCCAACTCAACGATCCCTGAACCAAACGCCCGAAATACCGAGACCTGGCCAAGTCGTAAGGCGAGGAATTTTTCGCAAGAATTCTCATGATGCAAGGGTGGTGCACGGTGAAAGTTCTCAAACTCGCCCAACACAAGATTTTATTGATGAGGTCATTAACGAGGCACCACAAGCCGACCAGGATTTTAGTAGTCCTCGGTGGGATTCTACTATCGATTACATAATCCGTGAAGGTATATATATAATTACCGTTGTTACTTTTACAAAATATTGTTATATAATGATTGTATCTGAAAACTAGAAAATCTACCATTCATACATGTAGGTTCTTATAACAGTAGGAGCACACCATTATGGACCCAGGTTGCAGAAATTCAATCCCCGCATTCACAATTTCTGAAAGTCAAAAAGGTTTACGTTTTCGACCTATTTTATTAACATTTACATATACAATTTATCTGACAAGTATATTCTATTTCTTTATCAGATTGTGGCTATGCTCTCTAGTTTGACCCCTAATGACCAGTGTGATCTGCTTGTAACCTTAAAAGATCCGTCGGGAAAAATCGAGGGAACCATGCACCATAACATCTTCAAGAATGACGAGTACAGACTCACGACTGGTGTAGGTGCGGTGGTCATCCTGAAGAATGTTACCGTTTGCCGTTTTGATAGGAACCCAAAGTACCTAAACATCACAGAACGGAACATTGTTAAGGTAGATACAACAGACGTTTATAAATTTTTTTGGGAATGGTTAACTAAATTATGTTTTCAAACAGATAATCGATGGTAATTCGATGATTGCTGAGTACCACCCACCGGAAGTATGCACCATCGAGGAGGAAGATGAAGAAACTACTGGGTACGAATATGAAACAGTTCCAGACTCCGATGAAGAATAAATATCTAACTCGTCCATGGTTAAGAATAATGTTATGATAACGTCTTTATGTTGGTTTTGTGTTAAATAATTTCCTAGTATCTATTGTACGATTTTATCCGGATAATGTTGTTATGTGTAATATTTACAATTTTGGTATTTAAATTCCTATTGTATGTATAATGTAAGATTTATGAAAACCAAGGCAACATAGATAGAACATGTGGGATTCACGGGTTTGGCAATTCGATTGGCAGGACGATTAAAGCCAATTTTGATTTCTGGATTTTTTTCTATATAGATAGAAGTCACCAAATCAAAATTTCCTTCAATCGTTCTGCCAATTGAAGAGCCAAGCACCTGAAGCTCACAAGTTCTATCCATGTTATCTTCATTTTAATAAATCTCTAACTCGTTCACATTGTCGACAGAATTTTATTTCTAGTATTTATTACCGACGGATGTTGTTTTTATTAAAAATTAATGAAATAAAAAAAAAATTTACTCGGAAATATAGTATTTAAAATAATATCCGCCGGAATTCCGTCATTATTTCCGACGGAAACCCTAATTTGACTTGCCGCCAAACAACTTCGTGATCATCGCCAAAGCGGGAAATCCGTCGGAAATTCCGTCGGAGTTTTAGTAGTCCGTCGGAATTCCATCGGCCACTCTATTAAATACCCACACTTCGTCTTCCCCGAATCCATTCGTGAAAATTTCTTTTTTTCTCTCATTTCCTCCGATTCTCTCGCCGTTCAACCGCCGATTTGCCCACGGAATCGCCGATCTTCCGACGTTTGGTGGTGAATCCTCACAATCTTTCACCAAATCAAAACCCTATGTAAGTTTTACATAATTGAATAGAGTTTTTGTGAAATTGTTGTTGAATTTGGAGATTGTTGAACATGGTTTCCTTATTGCTTATGAGAATTTTTGTGAATTTGGAATTAACAAATTTAGGAATTAAAAAGTTTATGGTTTATGAGGATGTTAGAAATTTATGAAATTAGGGTTGTAGATAATTTTAAAAATTTTGGAATTTTGGGGAGTTTAAGATAATTTTCATATGTTTTTTGTGAGTTTTAGGGATTTTTTAAAATGTAATGTATGATTAATATGTAAAGTTTTAAATTTATCAATATCCTATATAGAATCAATTAAAATCATTAAAATTTTATAACATTAATAAAACAATTTAAACCTTTAAAATTTAATAACTATTTAAAAATAATAAAATTTAAAACTTTAAATCCAAAAAAACATTAAAAATTAATAACTTTAACAATTTAAACCTTTAAATCCTTAAAATTTAAAAATTTAACAATTTAAACCTTTAAATCCTTCAAATTTAAAAATTTATTTAGAGTAATAAAATTGTTCAAATTATAAATGTCAATTTCCCAATAAAACCTAAATCCATGAACTTCGGTTTCTGAATATAGAATATACAAAGAAGCTCTGATTACTTAAATTTGAAAATTACAATTTTCCTAAATCCCTAAGTCCATATATCACAAAACTACATAATCCCAAATTCTATAAATTCATTTATTACAAAAACCTGAAATTCCCATCAATCTCTATGTTCCTAAATAACAAAATGTACAAAAACTAAATTCCTTAAATCTCAAAATTCCAAAAAACTCAAATTCCCAATATCCTTAAATCCAAAATCCTAAATTTCTAAATAACTAAATCCCAAAATCTGAAAATCTCAAATTCCTATAAATTTTAAATTCCATAAATCCCGAAATCTTAAAATCTTAGAATTTTGGAAATCGTAGGGATTATCCGCGATATCACCACTCTAGGACTTCCAGTAGGGGAGGTCGGAGTGCGAGTGAGACGCATATCCCCGACAGTACTCCCGACTTAGAGACCCCACACATGTCTCAGCCCCCGGGTACAGCCTTCTCAGCTCCCACATCCATGACCATCGAGCAGTTTGTGTCGCAACTCGGACGTGGTAGGTTGACTCGTCTAGATCCAGACATGCCACCTAACATGACCTGGTAAGTCTTATTTAAATATGTATTAGATTAAATTATTTTAGTACAATATTTAACTAAATATTATAATAGGTTCCAATACTCGGGAAACGGGATTACGAGTTCTATCAATGCAATGATGAATTGCTTGGTAACTAAACTTATCCCACATAAGTGATATGCAAGTGGAGGACCGGGACACTTGGTTCCGGCAATTTGCGGTATGATTTTATTTTCTAATTTTAAAATATATTTCTTATGCCTCACATTTTAATTACTAATGCGGGAATGTGGTTTTTTCAGCAAGAATTTACGTGGGACCCACCGCTCACTCCGATGGTCCGTAAGAAATTCGACGAAAAGGCTGGGAGGAAGTACTCGTTGAAGATGAACGAGTGGAAGGAGTCGTGGTACAAATACGGGAAGGTGCCTCGGGTTTTGCAAAAAAAAGAAATATTATGGGCTGGACTTCTTGCACATTGGGAACGGGAGGAAACTCGGGCGGCCTCGGAGAAAAACTCAACTAACCGCAATAGCAACCGGAAGGGGAAGGGAAAAGCGACCCACAACCTCGGAGCAACGAGCAAGGCTTCAGTTGGTGATAAAATGGTAAATATTTAAATAATTCAAATTTTTTTAAAATTCGCTAATATAATTGTATATGTTAACAGTTTCACGAGACCGGTGTGTTTCCTTCGCATCTTGATTTGATCAAAGCTACGCACACCAACAAGAACACATATGAAATTCAAGATCTGATTGCTCGTGAAATCGTGGAAAGCGTGGAGAGGCGGCAGGAGCAGTACCTCCAATCGCAACCGATCGAGGAAGGAACTCCGGCGCCCACCGAAGTTCCAGTCGAGAAGATCAACGAGTTCACCTACGAGGTTAGTAACCGTGTCACTTTTAAACAAATTTCAAAATAACTTTTAATACAACTAAGTTATAAGATTTAATTTTTTTTTTTCGTATGTGACTCCGAAGACCAGAGGCCGTGTATTCGGCCTCCCTGAAGATAGTCGTCGGTTCGATATGGCGGTGGTAGCCGTTTGGTGGCGGAAAACCGAGAGCTGACCAGCGGCTTAGGGCAGTGGAGAAAGCGAGAGGGCAAGATAAGGCGGAGGCGGACGAGCGATTTCGAGCGTTGGAACAGAAGATGAATGACTTCTTCAGTACCCATAGGCCCGAATAGGCCTTTTTACGTTTTTAAATTTAATGTAAAACTTTAGAATACTTTTAAAATACTTTTAAAACAATTTTAATATATTCAGTTTTTTATTTTAAGTTTTTAATTTATTTTTTAATGTTTTATTATATTTTAATTACTTTTTAATTATTTAATTTTTTTTTTTTTAAATGACAAATTCCGTCGGAATTCCGTCGGTGTCTTTGACCGTCGGTACTTATGTCCGTCGGAATTTACTAACCGTCAGAAATCCGTCGGCAACCGCCGGATGTCCGAATCCGTCAGAATTCCGTCGGCGATTGTGTTTCCCACGATATACCGACCAAAGGTCGACGGAATCCGGAAATCCATTTTCCGTCTGAGATCCGTCGCAGTTGGTCGACGGATTGCCGACGGATTGTAATTTCCGACGAGATAGAAACGACGGACCAAAACCGACGGAATTGACCCTTTTCCGACGGAATTCCGACGGTTTAGGCCGTCGGAATATCGGATGTTTTCTTGTAATGTGTGCTCATGCTTCAAATCCGAGCTGAATTTCCTTGACAATACGAACTGTCTATTAACTTATGTACCAACCCGAATATATTGAACTCAACAATGTTAATGAAAAACTTTATGTAGTTATATATAGATGTATACATTTGAATATATAAATTGGAAATATTATATATTATATAAAGTTTGGTTGTCAAAATTCAAAGTTAACATGTCGCGATATGTGTTGGTTGGTTGATTAGATATCAACACGTGCTAAAAAAAAATTTCAATTAGATTTTGCCACATGTCAAAAAAAAATTAAAAATAAAGAATTTATATATTCATATTTATCAATTAAATATTTTGATTTTAAATAGAAATAGATAAGGCAAAAATCCAACGATCTTTTCTAATTGACATATTATAATAAAATGGTTAAAAATATTTTTAGGTTGAAAATAGAATAATTGCACCGGTAAGCAAAGGAAAATATATTATTTAAGTAAATAGCAAGAAGGGTTTTGTTGCTAGTGGTGAGAGTAGAAAATGCCATCGATCCGGACGATTTTAACCCCACGCGATTTGTGCATCAATTACGTGGAGGATCCCACTCATTTATGTTGATCACCTCATATCTCCTTCACCGAGACATCTCATCTTGTCTTCATCTCTTCTCCGTTCGTTTTCACAAACACATTTTTTTCTTATCTCTCTATAATATCTCCTCCTTTTCATTGTTTTACATATCACCTATTTATTTCTTTAGATCTGGAATACGAGAGTTCGAAATCGTCACCGGTCTTAATTGCAACCCACATCAGCTAATTGATTATGAGAGGTTGACTTCTTCCTGAATTTTCCTTGCGGACGTCACTATTTTGAAATAACCATGCAAAGTATTAAATCGAGGTCTGTTGAACAGCTTTCTCAACTCATTGTCGATGGTCAAGGCTTCATTCATGCCCTTCAGCTCGTAGTTCTTCAAGCCATTCCAGTTGCTGCCTTTGCCGTTGGTGATGGCACCGATCCCGAATCTGGTGATGAAGACAATGAGCTTGTCATCACCTTGAGCTGGACAGGATCTGGGAACTTGATGGCGATGTCCAGGTGTAGATATCTAATGTTAAAGTTAAACATCTATTTTGGGGTTTATTGATATATAGAGATTGGTAGACATGTACAAGTGGATGTTTGTCTAGGTAGCTTTATTGCTAGGAATTTTACGTGGTAAATGTGTTTGGGTTTTTTTGGGTGATAATTTTTCTGGATAGCACTCTACTTTCGAGTCAGCATTGTATGCGATCTATTGAATTTTCTGCTAATATTACATTAATGATGTCATGTATTCTTGATCCCTTTTTTTCATCTTGCTACATTGGTACCAATGAACATATATATTTGGGTATAGTCATTTATACATTTGTTTACCACTATATTTTCTTTCATAGATGTTTGTACTTATCAGTTACACTGCTATGTTTTGTAGGTTGATGTGGTGCCACTAATGGCAGGAGTGCAAAACTATGATTGTTAACTCTGTACGGGAAGGGTGTAAGCATGTTGAAAAGAATCTTGAGAAAAAAATTGGGAAGATGGTACAGGCAGCGGTGGAGGCTTATATAAAAGCGAAGGAAGTTGATGCGACGATTAATCGTGTTGTTAATGAACTTGGAGCATCTGCTCCTCCGAAGAAGAAAAAGGAAGACATGGTGGATGAAGAACCTGAATTGGAGATACCACATGACACCAACGTCACAGCTGAGGTACCTTTTCGTTTAATTCATGGTAAAAACTCAGGGTACATACCTTTTTCATTTTGTTATTGAGTTTTTTTTTGGTTTTGTTACTTCATGTCCTACCAAGAACAACCACTTGTGCCGGAGCAGCGTGTATGCGAAATGTTAGAACTTCATATGCATCAATAGAGGACCATTAATATTTAAGATTTGTAAATCACAGGTTATGGATTATGACAGCACTAAAAACATATATATATCACTCTATTTGATAAAATAGGCAATTATAACATGTGAATGCGAAATGTTAGACTTTCATGTTTAGACATAGAGGACCTTTATGTTTGAGAATGCCTATATATTTTTATAATTGCCTATCCATTTTTAAGATATTAATGAAAATAGAAAACTATTGATTTGTATATTACCAGTATTTGCAAAGCTCCACACTAGATTTCGTATCACAATCTTACTAGTTCCTTATATCTCTGACCGTTTTAAGGATCTACAAATATGCATAGAGATCTACGTTCTAATATTGCACCACACAAAACTTTGAAGCACTTCAACCCATCATATAAGGGCTTGACTTACGACGATCTCCTCCATATATACAACGATGGTGCCCGACAAGTCGAGAGAGATTTTGATGCGTTAGGCTCGAAATAAACGCCGAGAAAGCCATTAAATCCTTGGAAGCTTCGTCTACTTTGATTTGCTAAGTTTCAATTTGGTTGTGGTCGGTAAATATTTTAGATCGATTCTTTTCTTTTTGTTGGTATAGTTTTATGTACTCTGTTATACTTAAAAATGGTTGCTATGCAAAGTTTTAGTTTGCTACGTAATGTTTTACCGGTCTATGATATTTACTTTTATTATTTGTTAAAGCGATTGTTTGTTCATCTTTATGTCTGAATTTTGATTTTGGTATTTTTGTTTTATGTATTGAGTCATGGATATCCTCACTTTCCCTATGTGTTTTCAGAAGGTGTTAAAATAGTTAATGTATCATATCAATACAAAAATGTACCGCTAACTTTCTATTTAACGAGACATAGAAATATGTATATTATAATAACTGCAAATATACATATACATGTAATTAAAATAACAAATTACATGTTTGTGTAACTTGCTAAAATATTTTGTAAGCATATTATTAAATTAGTCAACAAGAATTGTAATTACGTAAGTGCATACATTATAATATAGACGACCATTTCCAACATACCTGTTACGAAGTCTAATGAGGAAGCACACATGTTTGTAACAGTGCAGTTTTTGTTCTCTGTATGTGATGGTTATCCACAAGCTATCGTCGTAACCTCTATTTATTGAAGACTATAATTTTAGCCTATAGATATCATCATAAACTTCAATAATTTTTAAGATTTTGACAAAACCCTATTTTTTTATTATTTATCTTCGTGTCTAACAAAAATTATATATATGTAAAAAATAAAATTATCATTATTTGTAAAGCTGTTAAAAGCCAATCCGGCACACTCGCACAATATCATTTTCTGTAATTCTGTTTTTTTTTCAAATCTAGCTAGCTATAAGCAATCCGACACACTAGCAAACTTATACATGGTTCTACAACTAGAAACCTAACATCCTTACATTTCGCAGATTGCTGATATTGATTAAGACCCTTAATTTTCTTTAGAATAACCCCAACAATTTTTATACTTGTAACTAAGTCCAAAACTTACAATAATTTTAACTATAACAACGTTAGTTAAGTGTTTGCAACAACAACAAACACGTTTTCGAAAACATCTGATTCAGTTATGTTATGTCCATCTACTGTAAAGTAACCTTTTGATAAGATTTTATCTTGTATGTTTGATTTATATTCTTCATTGTAGATGGCAAACAAACATAGAAATTATCAACTTCATTTTGCCGGTTGAAAGGGATCGATCTTTAGGCTCCAAAACAGCGAAATAAGCATAGGAAGATTCTTTTGATTCAACTTTGTAAAAGAATCGCCTACATTATTGACTCGTGGATAGAAGACGACAAACGTTGCGTGGACACAACATAAAGATTAAAGCTACCATACTTTTCAATGGCTTATAAAGATATGTTTTGCTATGCACTTGCTCAATTGGTCAGAGTTTTAATGGAATATCTTTTTGTGCATATCGTTTCCTACGTTAAAGCCATAATACTATTTTGGTTACATGCAAAATATAATACAATTATCAATTGCCGTTTTAGTGAATGGCCAGAATCGGAACAAATAGGTATTGCTTGTAACCATCATCTGCACATTCTAAAACGGACCACATAGCGTATACGTATATGTGCAGGATATATTATTATTTTTCTTTAATTTGTTAATACAGCCAATTTATGATCACCAAGATGGCAAGATACGTACAATGTAGATCATGAAAGATTTTATTTTTTTAAAATAATTGTTCATATCCTCTTAAGTAATTAATTGTAAAAGTTTAACAAAAAAAAAAAAAAAATTAATTGTAAAAGACAAGATCCAGACGGCGGCCCGTAAAATATTCTCCTAAATTTGGTTAATAATTTGGGCCTAACTCTAATGAGAGAATCGATCTAGATTGATTGGACTTGGTCAATGATTATCATAGGAGCAAAAGGGAAGCAGAACAATATCGTCTAAATTGCTTTCTTTTGTTACTATTATGGTCTATATTTGTAGGGCTCGGTGATGAATCTTTTCGAATTTCTATATATGGAGTATATTTGTAGGGTTCAGTGATGAATCTATGTTGAATTGTGAACTATAAAATTGTGGATTGCTGGAAATTCAAGCCGAAATTAGAACTTTCTCATTCCGAGAAGTCTAAACATTTCAGGGTGTGTGTGTGTCTTCTTCATTTTCTTTCCATTCCATTTACAATTGATTCGTGCAAACCAAAGTATGATCAGAGTAATTGAGTTCAAGAGTTGGACTCGATCTTTCTCTCGGAGACTTTTAAATATCATTTGAAGTTCTCGAACTAATGAATGATGAGACCCAAGAAACAAGAATGGACGCGGAGGGCACGAGCTAGAGCGGTTGGGGAGTTAAGCCTAGTGAAGAGAGATTACAACATTTTAAATGCTGAAGGTTAAAAAATGAAAGATAAAATATACTAATAACATAACATAAAATGATACACATTACGTAAAAGAACGAAGCAAACAAACATTTCAAAAATCCTCTCGTCGTATGGTCGCATCTTATCAATATCTAATATTGTGTTGTGGTTAACGCTTTATAAACTATGCAAAAATATAGGTAAACAAGGATATATGCAAAAAATTAGAAAAATTCACGCTGTAAACACTTGTGTAAACAACAATTTAGAGTTTTACTATGGTTAATGAATTTTGTAACACTTCCTACTTAAGAAAATCTTAGTTCTATGTCTTGAATCGGTTCCATGGTCATGGGTTGATCCGTTCCGTTACTCGTGGCCAGTACTGCGCGTGGTTACACTAGATTACACCCTTAAGATGACAAAAATAAAATAGTTTTTACTGAAATTGTACTCTTTTTTCTTTCTTGTCGACTAGTCATTTTGTACTTTTTACTTTTGAAACTTTAATATAGTGGCAGGGTGTAATAATTGAATCACGTGAGACCGTGGTTGGGACACGTGTTACGCGGAACGTTAAATCGTAGTCAAAAGTGGGTCCCAAGCGTTGTCGAAAAAACAAACAGTGTAAACCCAGTAAGACAGCTGGATTATCTTTTCCGTACAAACATTTTTTTCAACATTTGTCGACTTCTTCACTCTCTCTATAATAATAAATTTGTAGCATTCATTAAATTTGCATTCAAAGGCTCTGGTAACAGCAGAATGATTAAACTTTTGGCAGAATGATTAAATTTTTAGCTGAATCTGGCAGAACTGAATGGTAACAGCAGAATGATTAAACTTCTGGCAGAATAATTAAATTTCTAGCAGAATCTGGCAGAATAAAAGAAAGTTAAACGCTGTCAGTAGAACCATTATACCAATAGCAGAAACTCACATAATAAATAAAATTATTAAAACACACACTCTCTCTTTCTTTTTCTCACACTTTATACCTTCTCTTTTATCTTTTTACTCAACTTTTATTAATTTTATATTTAAACACTCTTTCTTCCCCACAAAAACATTCTCCAAAAGATCTAATATTAGATCCCTCTCTCTCCAAAAGATCTAATTTTATACTTAAACACACTCTCTTTCTTTCTTTTACTCAAATTTTATATTTCAATATACCCCACAAAAACACTCTTTTTCTTCCTTTTACTCAAATTTTAATAATTTTATATTAAAAGAACACATTTTTAGATCTTCCGGTGTTTGTAATGGACAAAAAAAAAAATTGGTGGAACCATTAAACTGACAGTAGAACCATTATACTAACAGTAGAATCATTAAACAAATGGTGTCAGTAGAATGGTTATACCCATAGTAGAACCATTCTACTAACACCATTTAGGGCCAATATATTTGGGCCGTTGATATCTGATTCAAGCTCATACAAATAATACTAGAAAATTACTCGTGTTATACGCAAGATAATATGATTAGCGAGTAAATTAATATAGTTCGAATTAAAAAAATTAAATACCACTTTTGGAAAATTGTTATACGGAATCTGAAATCTTCTTTATATTTTAAAATTTTGTCATTATTTTGAATAGAAATGTATTCCACCCGTGTATTAATTGATAATAGCGGTTTTTATTTTTTTGGTCAATGTATACAATTTCATAATCTTTAAAAATAACTATTTAATTTTTTAGTCAATATATATAATAAAATGTATTAATTTAATCTCATAATATATAAAAATATAATTTATGACTCAACACAATGTATTTTTTTATATAATGAGCATCGTAGTTTTGTAACATTGAGATGTTTGTAAGCATTGGAATATACCTTTTTTTATTGAAGATTCCAAAGTGAAAACAATGCATTCCTTTATTAGTTAATTTTCAATTAAATAAAAATTAAAATCGTGATTTATGATTCTAAAAGTGAAGATTTTATATACTTTAAAATTAACTTGTTCACATCTAATTATGCAAACTAACTACAAATTATTGTGTTTGGTTATAGGAAATTGTCTAATGAAGAGTGTTTGGATAAGAGTATAGTAGAACTGAATAATATAATTTTAATTTAAAAACAAAAATAAGATAAATTGCAAGTTTGACACCTAATTTGTAGGTTTCATTGATATTGTTCAAAGGAGTGGATAAAGCATTGGCAGGTTTCATTGATATTTTCATGAAAGAAGCGGTAGAGTGGTTTTTAGCGAACTTTTTAACGCATACAACGGCACACAAACCTACTATCAATTGTCGATTCACGAGCTCAATAGGGCCACTTTCATTGCTTCGTGGATGGATCTTCGACTCGTGATGATCAAACGAGTAGGGTGGATTGGGTCTTGGAGCTTAAGGAATGTACATTGGATTTGGTAGACTTTGAGATGTTTTCAGGGTAATTGGCGCAGTCTATCGACCCTCCATTCTCAACTCCATAACCTGTTCTGGACCATAAAGAATCTCCTACAAACATGATCGAAGCACCAAAGAATTGGTTGGGATTTCTGCAAGGACTCAAGGAATTTACAGCTTTAAATGAATATTTCCTCGTCTTCAAGTTATCTTATCAACAACGCAATGAGAACATCAAAGCCGATTTGCTTGCAAGGACGACTCGAAGGAGAAAAACCATTTTTTTATTTTATCGACACTTTAGTTTCTTATTAATTAATTTTGTGATACAAATAATGTTTTTAGTTAATTGTAAGTGAAGTGTGATCATGACAAAAAGAAAATTATTTTCATTAAAACTATCTTATGATAATCTAACAATACGTGCAGATTTGCTAGGATTTTTCATTAAAAATATCAAATTTCAGTTAATGTTTAACGATGATTTAACAGCTGAAAGATTCATCTGTAAAATTGAAGGACCATGATTTCAAAAAAAATCCGGAAATTGATTAGTGTACGTATGTAGTTAGAGTTGTTTAAAAAAAGTTAAGAAAACAGATTTGAATTTTGTTATAGAACAGAAGATTTGTTTTTCTTAACTTAATAAAAAAAAGAGAAATGGCGAAGATCTATAGTCTCATTGGATCGGGAGCAATGCAAGCTAAACTAATGCAAGTTCAAAAAAATTCAAAGCCTCTGATCGTTACATGATTTTCTATAGCTATGATTTTATTTTATCTACAAACGATTTTTTTCTTTCTTATCTAGATTCTGAAACCTAGGTTACTTCCGAACAAAAGAATAAAAAATTGATAACAACAAATAAAGTTTTGGCTGTACGTAAGTTCGTAAGGCCATGTACAATGGTGACCCTTAAGGGTCTAATGTCATTTTTAAATTATTAAAACACACTTTCTCTCTTCCTTTTACTCAATTTTATACCTTTTTTTTCATCATTTTACTTAACTTTTATTAATTTTATATTTAAACACTCTCTTTTCCTTTTAAACACACTCTCCAAAAGATCCAATATTGGATCCCTCTCTCTCCAAAATATCTAATTTTATCCACAAAAACACTTTTTTTCTTCTTTTTACTCAAATTTTATATTTCAATATACCCCACAAAAACACTCTCTTTCTTCCTTTTACTCAAATTTTAATACTTTTATATTATAAGAACACCTCTTTAAACCCTTCGGTGTCACCATTGTACATGCCCTAACATCCACAAAAACCAAAGAGAAGAAGATTGATTGGATCCGTATTGGCTGAGAGCTTTAAGAACTAACTGAAGCCGATCGTGGCATTTAACATGCATGATTTATAAGCAAACGTACATACAAACTTTGTTCAGAAATCTTCTTGATTTGATAAGCTATAGTGGATATTCCATAAATTCTTATGAGTTTATGAAAGTATCACCAAAATAACATACAGGCCCAGGCCCGACCCATAGGACAAGCAAGAGAAGCGACCGCTTAGGGCCTCAAATGTAGAGGGACCTTTTTTAATTTAAACCATTGTGATAGATATATTTTAAAAAAAATTGTTAACGTTTTTTATATTAAAAGTATTTATAAGGCCTTTTTCAAACACTTTTGTAATGTTGGTGGGCCTCCTCTTGAGTTGAGGTTTGAACAATTCGAAAGGTATGAACAAACATTTGGGTTTTTGTTTGATTTAAAGAAGATAACATCGGCAAGTGATGATACTTTGAAAAAATCGTGTGAGAACCTGGAGATTTTTTTGAAACATGGTATTCATTCTGATATAGTTGCTGAAGATTTGTTTATGGAACTAAAAGTTCTGCGAGGAGGATTACCAAATGAGGTTCGCAAGCCTATCGAAGTGCTTGATTTTTTAAAAAGAATGGAGGGTTGCTATCCAAATACCGCAATTGCTTATCGCATATTATTGACCATTCTGGTATCAGTTGCCACCGCAGAAAAAAGTTTTTCGAAGTTGAAGCTAATAAATAATTATTTACGGTCTACCATGTCACAAGAGAGGTTGAATGGGTTGGCTTTGCTATCGATTGAAACGGATATGGTGGAAAAACTCGACTACGAGAGTTTAATGAATGATTTTGCAAACAAAAATGCAAGGAGGGCAATCTTTCAAAAATAAATTTTACTTTATTGTTGTTCGTATTTTCTTACAAACTATTTGAATTTATAAACGTTTTTATGATGTTTTAAAGTGTTTTTTACTTATATTGCTATTTTTATAATATACGAAAAGGACACTTTTTGAAAACCTTGCATAAGGTACAAACATTGGACCGGCGCTCATAACATATTCCTGAAAATATTGATAGATGAAATTTGATATCTTTTCTCAGCAATAGAAGCATAAAACTTGAAAAGTCCGTGTTGTCACACTATTCGATATTGTCAGACATCATTGATGACGTAATAATGAACAACTTTTTAAATATGAAGGCTTTTCTAGAACCCTACCACTAAAAAGAAATTTAGAAAACGACAACTTCACAATCTAATCTTTGAATAGATCTCCTTGCAATGATAACATTATCGCTATGAATGATAACAGCAAAATATTAAATTTTTGGCAGAATAATTAAATTTTTAGTAGAATCTGGCAAAATAAAAAAAAGTTAAAAGGTCTTAGTAGAACCATATAGCAGAATCATTCTAGTGACAAAAACTGATAATATAATCATTAAACTATAGTAAAATCATTAAACTGACAATAAAACTATTAAACTAATAGTGTCAATAACCATTAAACTAGTACCATTTAGAGCCTATGCATTAAAAATTCAGTTTGGGGGTTTTCTGATTAACCAGAATTTAAATACTCCATTAAACATTCATCAAAGTATGTAATCCAGTACTTATGTGACCTGCTTATTATAAAACAAACGCGTTTCACATCCAAAACGTCAAATCTCATTTCCTTTTCACTCGTAAACTATTAATTTTTATTTAGGTGGTAATATTTTTATTTCTCTACCAAAAAAGAGGTGTGTAACATTATTTATTTTATTTGTTTATATCAATTATAATTGATGTAAAAAAATATTTCATCACTTGTATAAGCGATTCTAAAAATAGTGATGCAAATATTTACATCGGTTTTAAAGACCGATGTTAATATGAATTAATTTTAAAAAGTGATATTAAATATTTGCATCGCTTAATAAAAATGACGTTAAAACTGATATTATTATTTTGATTTGAAAAAACGTGATTTCCTGATTATATTATAGAATTAATTTTTGTCCTAATCCTTTATTTGGCAACAAAATATTTATTAAAACTTTAAATCTCTTTGTTGCAAGTAGAAGGTAACTAACATTTCAGATAAAGGGACAAACATGTTCTCTATTTATATGCCAAGTTTCAAGCACAATTCTTACAACTAATCGATGTGGGATAAGTGTGTAAATTATAGTGTAATTAATATAAAAAAGAGTACAACATTACATTTAGTTTGGTAAATTATTACTATGATCATCAAATTTTAAAGTGTAGTCAACGTAAAATATTTTCCAAAGTCAATATAGTGAACTCTTTTACATTATATTTTTTATATGTAGTGCATGAGCTATCCACCATATAAACCAAATTTATCCATGATCAAAAAACACTAATGTGTATGTAAAGTGTTATGCATGATCCATATTGACCAAATTTATCCATTATAACTTACGGTAGAAAATAACGTTAGTTATATAAAATAACTTTAATTTTTAATTTTTTACATCACTTATAAATTTAACATTGAATTTTTCTTGATTTAAATTTTTCATCATTTTCCATAATCAATGCTGAAAAGAACTAGTAGATATATCAATTATATAAGTGATGTAAATGTATATTTTGCATCGATTTTGTTAAAATAATGTAAATTAGCATAAATTTATGTCGATTTAGTATAACTGATGTAAAGCAAATTAGTTACAACATCAATAATTATAACTGATGTTAAAATATGTATTTTGTATCATTTAATAATAAAACGATTTAGAATAATAAGTTTAGTTTTCTGATGCAATTTAACTGATGTAATACACCTCTTTTTTAAGTGAAATTATACTCTTCTATTTAGACTTTATATTGTTCGTGCTATATGAACAATCAGTGTTGGTTTTATGGTTACATTAATCGAGTTAAAGCAAATTGTATATTCTTCTCGACTATCTTCAGGCCTTGATTGGGGACACATGTGGCGCGTTTTTTTAAGTGTTATTTTTGAAAACCGTTTTTAAAACACCAATCACAAAAAAAAAATATAAACTTTGCGGTTTTTCTGAAAAGGTAAATAAAAACCGCAACCGGATTTTGTGATGGTCTGGTGAATAATAATCGCGGTTTATATTCCACCGCGGGTTACGGTACGATGATATACGCTCTGGACAATTATTTTTTTTTATTGTTTTAATTATAAATAAAATATTAAATTCATACCAAATGCACAGTTTCTTTATATTTCCTCTCCATTTTCTGTTTTCATGACAATATTAAATAGTAAATTAATGCATTTTATGTGAAATTAAAACTATAATTACTTTATTTATAAACTGAGTTAAAGTATGAATAGTAATTTAATGAAATAAACTTTAGCAAATTTATAAGAGTATATTTGATTACCATTTTCAAAATAAGTTTAGTAGATGTAGATTACAGAGATAGTTATGATTTTTGTTATTACATATATGAAATACTTTTAAAGGTGGTTAGTACATATACATACTAATAATCTATAATATATTTTCCAAACCGTTTTATCGTTTTCACTAATCAAACAAATATTTTGGACCATTTTTAAAATTTTCACTAATCAATCTTTATTTTATTCTTTTTTTCCATACAAACCGCATTTATTCCGCATATTTAATTTTCGTGAATAATTCGCAGTTGTACTATCTCGCACCACATTATTTGTTTTAATCTGCACCACTTATTTTGTGTCACCATTTGAAGCCTCAGTTTCTTGAAACGAATTTTGCGGTTCAAGAAAGGACGATTTAATGCATATATGTACTTCTTAGCTAGAAAGTTATTACGTCCTAGGGTTGCCGACTTAACCAATTTCATTAATGTTTACATTTTGAAGTAATGACGAAAATATTAAAAACAAATAATGAGGTCAATAAATCCAACAGATCTAGTGACTACGTACGTACTCTACCGTAGATTCGAGTCTTGCACGTTACAAGTCGTACAAAGCAAAAAGCTGAAGATGATCAGAGAGTCTTATCGTAATATTTTTTTGTTTTGATGAATAAAAAACCAAATCAATAACAAAAAAAAACCAAATCAATAAGAACTTCTTACTCGTCACATCACAAAAAAGCAAAAGATTAAATACAAAAAAAAAAAACATCATCTCGTGTTTCGCATTATAAATGTAGAGATACAACTTTTAAGCAAAAATCGTAGTTACATTCACCAACCTCGTAGGTAAGCTATTGTTATATTATGGTCCCTCTCTTTCTCCACCACACACTATACATATAAATAAGGTCGTTAAAAACCAAATTTTGAAAATCATTTGAGAAAAATTTCAGAGTTGGAAACATCCAAAAAACCCGACTTGAAATTGGAAGAAATTTCACCAAATAATGATACAAACAAGAATTATCTTTTATAACTCTTACACCCCAAAAAATGCCCCACTCGCTTTGCCTTAAATAAATTTATATTCTTTCTTTTTTTTCCCCTCATAACAAATCAATCCCATTTCAATAAAAACTCCGGTCTCTTTGTGACATTTCGTCGAACACTTAGAGGGCATTAAAGCTTAAACCTTTGAGACAACCAACAATGGCGGATTCGTCCGATAAGGAGAAGAAGGGAAGTAAGAGAGAAGCGGTGTATCACGGTGTTCGTATGAGAAGCTGGGGAAAATGGGTCTCCGAGATTCGTGAGCCACGTAAAAAATCTCGGATCTGGCTCGGAACTTTTCCGACGGCGGAGATGGCCATGCGAGCTCACGACGTGGCGGCGATGAGTATCAAAGGAACTTCCGCAATTCTCAATTTCCCTGAGCTCTCGGATTTTTTGCCCCGACCCGTTTCGCTAAGCCCTCGTGACGTCAGAGCTGCGGCGATTAAAGCTGCTCACATGGAGTTTGACACAACGGCGATAAGATCGGAGACGGAGACTAGCGAAACGACGACGTTTAATAAAAGGTCGGAAAGTGAGAGTAGTGAAACGGCGTCGTTTTCATCTTCTTCGTTCTGTGTGACGAGCATTGAGGAAAGTGCAGTCTCTGAGGATTTGGATGAGATCGTTGAGTTACCGAGTTTGGGAACGAGTCTTGACGAGTCGAGTGAGTTTGTGTTTTTTGACTCGTTGGAGGATTTGGATTTGGTGTTTATGCCTCCGTGGCTACGCCGTGGTGAAGATTTTACGACGACGTATAACAATGATTCTCCGATGAGCTCTGTTTTTGAAGAAAGCTTTTCATGGAAACGTTTTCCATGAAAACAAGAAAATAAATTTTTTTTTTTTTTTAATTTTAACTTATTTGCTCTTTCTTTGTTTAGTTTTGATGGGATTTTCTCTGTTTTTCTTTTTGCTTTGCGTGAGATATCTCCAAGATGGTGTAATGAAGTAGGTAACTTTTTGTTCTTCTCGTTAGTCGGTGATGTGAAAGATGATGAAATGTGTAAGTGTGGATAACTATTACTATTAGCGAAATAATAAACCGTAGTGTTAGTGTATTTGGAGTCTTTCAAACAAAAAAAAATACAGTCCAATTTCTCTTGGCAATTTGCCACTTTCTATTATTTCGTTCACTTTCCAATCTTGTTTTCGAGCTCGGTTGGACCAAATTAGATTGGTTCGCTCTTTGTTCTTACTAAAAAGATTAGTTCGAGATCTTGGTTAGTTAAGAGGATTTTACCGAGACGTCAAATTGAGGTTCGCCCCGTATCGTCGTCTTATTTACTTTCCATCTTGCCGGTTTAGTATGCTAGGATCATAGTTGTGAAGTAGAATTATTCACTGCAAGAGAAATCTCTTATCGATATCTAGGATGTTTATTATTTCTCGGTTAGCCTCTCCGTTAGGTTCTTTAGAAGTTATGTTATATGGTAGCCGAAAAGTTCTTGAGAGTGAATTCCGGTTTAGTTTTTTGTCTTTGTTTTTGTTGCAAGTTTCGAATCATTTGGTGTTTTTAGGCCTTTTCGTTTTTTTATTTGTTGGTATATTTTATCACTCTCGTTTTTTTATTTGTTGGTATATTTTATCACTCTAGATATAATGTAATTTGTTGGCTTATGGGGCTGAGTCGATTGCCGCCGATTTTTGTATTTCATCAAAGTTTAATACTCCTATAATATACTTTTGATGGAAAAGGATAAACGGTCAAAATAATCCGTACATCACGATTTTGACTAAATTAGTTAACAAAATACCATATTGTTGTTTTATATTTTAGACGTTTGATTAGTTAGTTTAGATGTCAGATTAATCGGTTTACATATTCATGTCCAATTTTTGGTTAAGCATTTGATTGATTGATTTAGGCGTTCCCTGATAAATATATTTCTTATTATTTTCTCCGTTTTAACAAAACAATTAAAACTCAAAAACATATATAGCATTATATTTTAAAACTTATAGTAGTTTGATATAAAAAGAAATATATTGTAGAAAACCAATCTTCGATTAACTTTCTATTGATTGATTAGACACCATATTTTGTTTAAACACATAATTAACACCTAACAAGTTTATAAACATTGTAAAATATATTTGAAAAATAGGAATGTGGTCCCCTATTGTTAACACCTTGTAATTTGATTTTCGACATTTTTTTGTGTTTTCTTTATAAAAAAAAATGATTTTCAACATTCCCATATAAAACAGCAATTCAGACTTTGACATTTATTTAGTTGGAAGACATAAAGTCGATTATTGAAAAGATTAATGAGATTAATTGATATATCAATAATGCATTATTTAAAGGTACATAATAAAAAATACTAGCAGAAAATACCATGAGCATAACTGAACACAACTAATAAAATTTCTAATGTACATGTAATTGAACATAACTGAACATAAAAATGGAACTAATTTTTCTTCTTCTTTTAGTACTCCATTAATCTGAATCAAATATAGAAAACATATAGTTCTCGACAAACCAAATATTTTACTCGATACGTATAAGACCCTAAAAGCCAAAAGCACTCGACATACTGATATTAAAGAAGAAACTTTTTTGCCTTATAACATCTTAAGTTGTGAAGTCTAATAATTATCCTATAAAAGTTACAATAATACTGTATTAGTATTAGTACGTTTATTAAGCTACATATATAATCTTTTTTTTATAAGCTAATAATTAAGTATTATGATTATGGTTATTTCGAACACTTGTGTATGCGTTTGTGTTTATACGTGAAAAGAAAAAATAACATATCAAGATATTTAACAATTTTTTTTTTTATAATAATTTTCTTGAGATGCCACTCTTGACATGCCACTTTACAAATATGCCATCATTTCAAAACCTTTGCAAAAATATCATTTTAAAATTTTTTTGGATTAGAGTTAACTATTTTATATTTAGGATATAGCTTTTAGATGTCGAGTTAAAGGTTTGGGTTTTGATTCTTTTGTGGAAGAAAAAGAAAAAAAAATTAAAGATTACATGTTTACAATAAATTTTTAAGGGTGGCACATTTATAAAAAAAATTTTTTATCACAAACATTTTTTTCTTCATAAGTTAGTTTATAAAGCGCAAACACAAACGACATGACATATCCAAACAAAGTTTTTTTTAGTTGACGTTTACAATTAAAAAGCTTACTGATCGCAATAACATTGATTTGATCAGTGACTATGATCTTTGTTAGAGAATGATTTTGATTACTATATTGGTTTTGTATGGTTTAGAGAGAGGGATAATCATCCATCCGGTAAACTGACAGTGAATTTACAAAGGAAACAGACGTTTTTTTTTCCCATTGTTCCTTGAACTTTATGAAGGGCAACGTCCACGTCACGTGTATGTTTGTGCTTTGTGGAATGCAAATAAAGTCTGCTTTTTTATTAATTTGTCCCCATGACAAAATACAATTATTCATTTTGGAAAACAAAAAGAAGATAATGACAGAACTGTATTCAAATTTTGATTGGTCCAGTTATCACACTCTCATTGTCGAGTCGTGTTCCCAACTACATCTCAAATTTTCTTTCGTTTCATTTTCTGTCCATTCGAAAAAAAAAAAAAAGTAAGGACGAATCATTGGCCGATGATAGTATTAATCAAGTAGGAGCTCAAATCCACCGTCCAAGTAGGTTAAAACCAATTTAAAGTGTACGTTTAAGATTTTGTCGATACATGTATATATGTGAATTTTTTGGGTATATTTGTTATATTGAAAATTGAAAAATGTTGATTATGTAAAGTGATTTCTCTTAATATTAGTCGGATCGTAGACACTGGACGCAAACAAAAGAAAATAAGGGAATTTGTTAATTTATGCCACATTGATTTGGACCAATCCCAATAGAATTTTCCCTATATAGGAATGTCCTATTAGGATTTTGTACTTATAAATTCTAATTATAACCTTAATTATATATTTTTATTATTTTATATAATAATTGAAAAAACAAAAAACAAAATAGAATATATTAATATATTTTAAACCTGAAAAGAAAAATGTGTTTTCGGAAACAATAAATAAATCAAACAAAAAATAATATTTATTTTAAAAACAAAAAATCTCTAAATCCCTAAACACGATTTCAACTTCTCTTTCATAATTGGCTCCCAAGAGGTGGCGGCTCTGTTATAATTAAATTTGAATACGAAAAGCTATGGAAGCGATGCTTTCACTACTTGCGGCTAACTCACGAGCAACATCGTTGCCCTTAGCTTCTAGCCTCAAAACTAAAGACGACGAAACCTGAGAATAGAGTGAGTCAAGAGACTCCACGTCTTGGGAAAGGAGTAGATAACGAAGGATTAGTGGATAAATCTTTCAAAGACAAGCCTCTCGCTTTACCTGGTCCTCCGGGCTTTCCGCCTATTCTCCCAGGTTTTACAAAGGAAATGAGAAATGCAGCTCTTCAATATGTTTCACATTCAGATCCCATAGAAAGACAGGCGAGAATCCTCCGTGTGCAACAATAGGTGGATGAAAATTTGATTGTATCTATGCAAAATCTTAGAAAAATCACCTCAAACATTAACAAAGGAAAAGGGCATGTCTTTGAGTTTGAAGCGTCAGAAGCTAATACAAAGAACGAGGCAATTCCCAATGCTGAACCTTACTTCTTAGAGCCGGTGTCTGATCAAGATCGGTTGTATGACGAAGAAACGTTGTCTTCTCATAGTTTCTCTTCTAGAAAGGTAGATCGGAGTCCAACGAATTTTCGTATTGGTATCTCGTCCAGAGAACCGCTCACCGGACACTCCTCTACCTCTACAGTGAGAAAAGATTTTCGCCGACCTCCAGCATGGAAAAGAAAATTACGTCCGATAAGTGGAGCTACGGTTTCACCGGCTCAAGCACCGGTCCTGCCTACAAGCCCAAGAAACAACAACAAACGCAAAGTGGGAGAATGTCTTCCCCCATCTTCATCTAAATCCCCAAAAACCTAAAACAATACGGTGGCTTCTGTTTTGAAGCCGCTGCAATCCCAATGAGCATTTTGAGTTGGAACTGTCAAGGTGCAGGAAGCACTGAGACAGTTCAAAAGATTCAGGGAATGTGGCGTAAGTATTTCCCAAATTTCTTATTTTTAATGGAGACTAAACAACATTTTGGGTACATTTCTAAGTTAACTAAGAGTTTGGGTTACGATAAAGTTGTTACGGTGGAGCCTGTGGGGCTAAGTGGAGGTCTAGCATTAATGTGGAAGAAGAGCTTCGATGTGAAGATTATGTCTAAAAGCAGAAGAATCATCGACATGAAAATTAGAATGGGGTATTTGCAATATTTCATGTCCTACGTGTATGGTGATCATGTCCAGGCTAGGAGGCAGAAAGTGTGGGATCAACTTGAAACCATTGGTCTGTCTCGAGATGATCTGTGGTTGCTCTCTGGGGATTTCAACGAGATCATGTCAAATGAAGAAAATATGGGAGGTACTAGTCGGAGTGAGGCTTCGTTTTGGGGTTTAAGAAACATTGCTCAAAATTGTAAACTCGAAGAGTTTGGAAGCTGTGGTAATACTTTCTCATGGGTGACATGGAGAGAGGAAGGATGGATCCAATGTCATCTCGACCGTAGTTTCGGGAATGAACAATAGTTTCAATTGTTCCCAAGAATAAATGTAACGCCCCGACCGCCACATCCACTCTCGGCCCGTGAGCCCACACTCTCTGACGGTCGGTGCGTTAGTCCGGGAGGCTCGAAAGTCATGTTTACTGACCCTGCAAATTACCACGCGATCTTTTCCTGTATTTTGACCTCACTCACACGGTACTGAAAATGACTTCCCAGTAGGTCACCCATCCTGCAACTACTCCAGCTCAAGCACGCTTAATTCTGGAGTTCTCTCAAGACCTGTGACCAAAAAGATAAGTGCACTTTTGTGATATAGGTTATGAGCCCAAATTTCACTTCCTAATGAGAGAAGCAATAACTCGGTTCATAAGCTCTACATTTATATAGCTCTAAGTGACCGCAAGTGCACGGTTATGTCAATGAAGTACTTAGAGGTCGAACCCAAGGGAAGGTGTATTTAACACTCAAGCTTAGACTATGCCTAGGATAAGCTAAGTCTAAACAAAGGTGGGTGTAACGGTATCCAAACTAAACTAACCCTAAACTAAGACAAATCCTAAAGATAGTGGAGAAAACAAAATAGATAAATGTTTTCGGGTTCTAGGAATTAAGTGTAACCACACTTGAAAATAATTGGAATACTATGGGAAATACTCTCTAGTGTTCTAAGGATGAGATTTGTGTAGTGCTCTATGCATAATGAGGAACTTAGACATCTAATGTTCTAACTACCCACTCCCGTGATCTAGCTAAGCTAACCTAACAAATCTTAGAATCCTAAGCTTCCACTTGGTACTAAGAGTTCATACGGAGCATTAAGAATGAGGCCTAAATCGTGTTCCTAGAGAGATTCATTCCATAATCCGATTGGCTTCAAACCCCCTAATCAATGATCTTGGCTCTAAGTGAACATCCATATCCCTATGCGATGCAACACCCAACTTAACATGCTTGAGGTCATGAGTCTCAAACAAGCATTATGAACATATCACCAAACCAACACCAAAGAGAACACAAATCTTGTTAAGCACAATGAATTAAAGGCATGAGTGGAAATGATTCAAAGAAGGCATACACCCAAAACCTACACTAGATACATTCATGAGTTCATTAGAATCTTAATCATGCTCTAGGTGATTAATCAAGAACATAAAAAAGAAGCCATAAACTCAATGATTCCCAATCCAAATTTCATGTCAAATCTAAACATATCCCAACTTCCATTAGTGATTATCAAGATTAACAAGGATTAAGAGCAAATTAAGAATCACCCAACATCAATTTCTCTTTGGAATCATCTCTAACATACATCTAAGCTCATTTCCATGTCAAATATGTAAGTAAGAGAAGCATTAAGCACAATAAAATTAAATCCATAAAAATTTCCAATTGGGTTCACACTCAATCCTTAAAACAAGGTCTAAGCAACCCAAATCAACATTAAAATCAAAGAAAACATCAAAAGAAAAAGAGATAAAGGGTTTGAGAAACAAATCCAAATAATGGGGATTGAAGAAATTTTCTAATCTTCTAAATTGATGCACAAATCCTCTAAACCCCCATTGTTTGGGGTCTTCTAGGCCATGAAGGCCTTCCCAAATGGTGTTTTCTCTCAACCCTAGCTTCCTTCTTCTTCCCCAAATGTCTCTCCCCTAAAAAATATGTAAAATGAGGGTTTTTAAAGCAAAAACGCGGACTGGGTCGCGACTGGGTCGGGTTTGGGTCTGGATCGAATCTTCAAAGTTGTGAGAAAATTGGATCAAATTCCGGACCCATTCCTCTCGAAACTGAGGGTCGAAGTTTCGTTTGTTGGAAAACGAGTATTTTCGCTAGTAAATTCCGGACCCCTTTGTTCTGAAATATTGGGTGTCGAAATTGTCTTAGCGAGTTGAAATCTTTCTTCTATTCCAAGTCTCCTCCTTTGTAAGTTCCATTGATTCTTGTCTTGCAACCATCTTCAAGTCCAAATGAGATTAAAGCCCTCCTCGTAATCGATTTCTTCTCAAAGCTTTAAAAGAGACCTAAATGATACAAAATATGCAAAAATGCAACTAACACAACCTAAACTCTAAGATGATCCTAAAGTAAACAATTTGAGACATAAAATGGATGAAAACACACAAGTATGATATAAAATACTACTAATGCAATGCATGAAAATGCATAAAAACACAATATATCAATAGGTAGTCAAATCAATTCTTTTAAGCCTCTCCGCATATACTGCATATATTATACCATATATGTTTTGAAAACGGGATGTCACAACAAATGTGGAATAGACGAATTTATGGGCCTCAGACCATAAGCCCATTAGAACAAGTTTTGCCCAAGAGGGAGAGGAACCAGGCAGAGAAAGGTTCTATTTTCATAAGCGACTTACAAAGAGAGAAGGGTTTGAAGAGGTGGTACGGAGAGGATGGTTAGGAGACGGTTCAGGAAATATTCCGGTGATTGACCGTATTGCGAATTGTCGCAAAGAAATTGCAAGATAGAAAAGAACTTCAGATTGTAACTCCAGAGATAAGATTACAAGACTTCATGCGAGATTGGAACAAAAATTCTCCAAGTTGCATCCCAATCGTCTAAGCATTCTTAATTTCAAGCAAGAACTAGCGAAAGCTAATAAGGAGGAGGAGCTATTTTAGCGTCAAAAGAGTAGAGAAAAATGGCTAAAAGCGGGGGATTTGAATACCAATTACTTCCACAATTATGTCAAAGGTAAACGCATTCAAAATAAAATTATGATGCTTGTGGACAATGAGAACCATGAGTAATTCTCTGAAGGCTCAAAGGGTAACATTGCGGTGGCGTATTTCAGAGAATTCTTCACGAGTTCAACTGCGATTTGGATTCATTGCTGGATGGTTTAGATGGACGTGTTTCGTCAGGTCTTAACGCAATTCTTACATCGCTGATAGCTCTAGATGAAATTAAGAGGGCGGCGTTTGCGGTCAAGGGGAGTAGCGCTCTTGGTGAAGATGGGTTAACATGGTTTTTAACCAAAAATTTTGGTCTATTGTCGGGCCATCTCTCTCGGCTGAGATAAAAAGTTTCTTTGAGACTGCAATTTTACCGGCTGGATGGAATCATACTCAAATCAGCCTATTGCCAAAATTTGTGAACCCATCTCAAATGAAAGACATGAGACCAATCAGCTTATGTCCGGTGCAATATAAGATTATTTCTAAGATTCTATGTGATCGATTAAAGCCTTTTCTTCCCTCCATTGTTTCAGAAACTCAAGGAGTCTTTGTTTCAGGCCGGTTGATATCGGATAATATCATCATTGCACACGAAATGGTACATGGTTTAATGAAAAATAACATCTTTTGGAAGATTACATGGCGGTGAAAACGGATATGTCAAAGGCATATGACCGCGTAGAATGGAACTTTCTAGAGTCTTTGATGGAGAAATTAGGTTTTGATAGAAGTTGGATAAGCTGGATGATGTCTTGTGTTAGTACCGTGTCGTACTCTGTTCTTCTCAACGGGAGATCACATGGATTCATTAAGTCGGAATGGGGTATTCGTCAGGGCGCCCCTCTTTCCCCGTTTCTATTCATCCTTTGCGGATAAGCTCTAGTTCATTGCTTAAACAAGGCAGAAGCTTCGGGTAAAATCTCTGGAATTAGCCTCTCCAGTTCGGGTCCCTCTGTTCACCACTTGCTCTTTGTGGATGATAGTCTTTTAATGTGCAAGGCCACAACGGAAGAGGCGTCTGAGCTTTCCAATTTTTTGAAACTTTACGGTCAAACATCCGGCCAGGAGATCAATAAAAGCAAGCCATCAATTATTTTCTAGAAGAAAGTGGCTATTTATATCCAGGAGAGTGTAAAAATGGCTTTAGGCATAGATAAGTTGGGAGGAGAAGGGTCCTACCTTGGACTTCCTGAGTGTTTCAACGAGTCCAAACACAATCTTTTGAGTTTCCTGCAAGAGAAACTACATGGTCGCTTAAATGGTTGGTTCGCGAAATCTCTCTCTCAAGGGGGAAAAGAGGTGCTATTAAAGTCAATAGCGTTGGCTCTTCCAGTATACGCCATGTCATGTTTCAAATTACCGAAAGACGTGTGTAAGAAATTGACTATCGCAATGGTAGAATTTTCCGGTGGAGTAGTGAGGCTTTGTCGAGAGAAGAAGAAGTCTTTTACTTTTAG
This sequence comes from Draba incana, assembly GCA_963576765.1. Taxonomy (NCBI): domain Eukaryota; kingdom Viridiplantae; phylum Streptophyta; class Magnoliopsida; order Brassicales; family Brassicaceae; genus Draba; species Draba incana. Next base: position 8,548,395 of record OY755212.1, on the reverse strand, counting down.
TAGTTAATTTTAGGAGACTAACATCCAACCAAAAATACTTAACAAAAAGTATATAAAAGGTCAGTTAAGCCATCACATTTTCATTTAATCACAAAAATGCCACTCTATTCTATTAATTTGAAATTAAATAAAATTATTAAAACCCTAAAGTTCCTCATAATCCTGTCATCAACCACCATCATTAAAACAACATTCTTTCACTAAAAATTACCAAACACTTTCATTGAAACAAAATTCTTGTCCACAAAACTTTTTCTCCTATCTTTTTACTATGGACAAAATCCTAAAGCTCTTCATAATCATGTCATCAATCACCAACATCACCATAAAAAAATTCCTCTTGATATGTGGAATCCAACGACCTCCACTTTCTCTAATTAAGCAAAAAGAATCAAAAACACGTTTCAAAATTTTAAATTACGGGCATGGGAGGGACGGTTGGGGCGTTCGGGGTGTTATAGCCCCAATCCGTTAAGCCAGTCAGAAGTTATGAAGAAAAGACTCAAGACATATCTTGCAGACGCGAGAAAACTATTACTAGAGTTTGTCTCTTGTCTTCCATGTTTCTGAAACTAAATTAATAAAGCTTACCTTATACTTTTAAAAATGTATCACATATCAATATAAATTAGGTGAACCCAAGAAGTAAAAAGAAGCAAATGTTTGGAAAAGAAACAAAAATGACCTAACATATCCAATTATCAAGACATTAAATTGGAACCTTATATGTCTTACAACTATGACCTGTTTGATGACATTTAGAACATGTGTGTTCTTTTGTAGGACGTTTTTTTGTCTAAGGCAACAAGATGGGTGCTAACAAAAGGTAAATTTGAACCTATTTTTTTAATTGAATTTTTTATTTTTTTTCAATTTAAATGGTTTTGTCCGGTTAATATGGTATAGTTTGATTTGGTTTAACCAAATCAGTATAATTAGGTTGATTTATATAAATTAGTCTATGGCTAAAAGGAAATAAATCTGTGGCATAAAGAAATAAATCTATCATATGAATCTATGGCATTAAGAAATAAATCTATCAAAATAAAATAAACTTATGTCCAAAGGAAAAATAAATTTGTGATAAATTAGTTAAGTCTGTCAAAATGTAGTAAATTTGTTGCCAAAAAGAAATATAGTAAATTAGTGAAGTGACCTTAGCCTAGTGGCTGGAGGTAAGTCTACAAAAGGCAGACACCATCACACTAGGGATCGAGTCCCCCCACCTACTTACTGTAGGTATTAGGCTAATGGGCCGGCCAACTGTGGCACAGTGTTGACAAAAAAGAAAAAAAATATCCAGATTCCCGGAATTCTCCTTTTCCGATTTGCTTTGCTTCAAAAAATTTTGGATATCCGGATTTTTTTTGGATATTTGCGGATATTTGGATACTCACCAATATTGTTTTAAACCCAAAAATCCAAACCAAAACACCATATTTTTGTTAAAATTTATATTTAACCTAAATAATGAATAAATATAATAAAGGGAATTATATAATGGAACTTAATATAAGTACATAATATTTCAAAAAATGGAATATTAAAATGGTGAAACACGAAATATATATATTTTTTATTTAAGAAAAATATGGAAACATACATCTCGTGTTCCGAACGTCTCCTTATCCAAGATCTCGCGTCCGGTTAATTTACATGCGGACTGTTTGGCCCGCTCTGCACGTTGTCATGATATTGAATTTTTATTTGTAAGCAACTATTCTCGGAATTGGGCAGCCAATTCTGGTGTTATTTTCTAATTTAATATTTGTTTGACAAAAAAAAAACGTTAAGAAAAATATGAAAACATATATTTTCAATTAAAAACTAGTAACTACTTATTTTTAATATAAATATTTTCGTCCAATGTATTTAAAAACTTTCAAAATGCAAACAAATGTTGTAGATCATACGTATATATATATGTAATTTACGGATCGAAGCGGATATTCGAATTTTTAAAAATAGTATTTGTGATTTGCTTCGTTTAGACGAATAGTAAATTTTACTAATTGCTTTGCATTGATTCATAATGGATATTCAAAATATTCGGATCGAATCAAAACGAATATTGGATCGGTTGCCTAGTCCTACATATAACCTAGCTATATACTGAAGTTCCTACGATGAATCAAACAACAAATTAGTTTGGCTATCATTCATACGACTGGAGTGCTTTATACTTTTGTGAAAATAAAATACTGTGACAGAAACGTTTACTCAATATTTCGTATAACCTAATTGAATTAAGAGGACACTAAATAACTTTTAATTTGGAATGGACCATTTTCTAGTTGGCAAATAATCTTGGGATCAACAGCTTTTCTTATGTCTTAGCATTAATTTATATACATGTTGATTATTTTCTTTTGTTAATTAGAATTTGAAAAACGTTTAATTTTTATCTCTGGGAGAAGAATGCATATAGATCCATAGCTGCATTTTAAAACATACGTTACACAAAATATGTCAGTGTTATGTTAACTTGCCAAAATATCAACTAAATGCACCGTCAAAAAGGAAAAAAAAACCTTAAATACACGCTAGTGGTATTGACAAAATGGGGGAGTATATGTGTGAAAGTTTTAAAAAGAAGAAAAAGCTCAATTACAAGTGTACACAATTCACAAAAGTGGTGAAATCAAGAGCTGGAATACTTATTGGGTTATGATCGTCGCATAAGGTCTCATAGCATCAATTATTGCATTTTGTTTTCCACCAACACTTTTTAGCAATATCCTATTTGCTTTATGATTCTATTCATTGACTGCGAAATTTTAACCTGAGTTTATCTAATTTTTAAATGTCGTGTCGGTGTTTGTGTTGTTGATGGAGGGGTAATCGCTGTAAGCACATAGTATTATGCAGACTTGATAGAACTCTTGCAAACTGTGCTTGGTTTGAAACTTACCCTACTGCAAGGAGTGAATACTTAAATTTTGAGGGGTCAGACCACAGACCCATGGCCCCTTTCTTCTCCAATAAAATCTAAAGGACAAGAGGCCTCTTCCGTTTCGACAGAGCTCTGATAGGGAATAAAGAGATTAAGGACATTATCTCTGCTATTAGGAAAGAACTCCCTAACAGCTTAGTGGAACAAAAAATTACCAACCGTAGAAATGCCATAATAATTAGCAGCAAGGAAAAGAGAAAAAATGGCCTCAAGGTCATTGAAAAGAAGAAACATGAACTAGAGGAGGCAATGACAACTTCTGCAACTGAGATAACAAGAATCCATGCCATAACTAGGGAACTATCTTTGGCTTACCAAGCAGAAGAGTCCTACTCAAAGCAAAGGAGTAGACAGCTCTGGCTGTATCTTGGTGACAAAAATTTTGGATACTTTCACGCTAGTACAAGAACCAGAATAACAGTCAATAAGATTGTTGTTATTGAAAATGAACAAGGAGAACCTTACTATGAGGAAGATCAAATCCTGAAAGTCATCACATCCTACTTCAACAATCTCTTCTCTTCACAACCAGATGACATCCACGACACAATTGATGAAGCTCTGGATCATGTGATATCTGCAGAAACCTACAACAAACTGATCAGGGATCCAACTCCAAGAGAAATCAAGAATGCTATGTTTTCAATTCATACAGACAAGGCCCCTGGACTAGATGGATTTTCTGCTGGCTTTTTTCATTAATCCAACTGACACACAATTGGCCATGACATTGTCAAAGAGAATCCAACTGTTCTTCAAAACTGGAAAGCTTCCTAGAACTCTAAATGCTACCCACATCAGATTAACTCCCAAGATCAAGAGTCCTAAAGCTTTGCAAGACTACATACTAATAATTCTCTACATTTTATACTATAAGGTGATATCAAAAGTGCTTACTAAAAGGCTACAACATGTTCTCCAAGAAGTGGTGAGAATCAGTTGGCTTTTTTTCCAGGGAGGAGCCATCTCAGATAATGTCTTGATCACCCATGAGGCTCTTCATTTCCTGAAATCATCAAAATCAACAAAAAGAGTTTCAATGGCTGTCAATATTGATATGAGCAAAGCCTATGATAGATAAGAATGGGGTTTCATCAAGGTAGTTCTATAAAAGCTAGGTTTTCACAAACAGATGGATCCAATGGACCATGCAATGTGTGACCACTGTGTCCTACTCAATGGATCAACTAAAGGAGCTATCACACCTACAAGGAAAATTAGGCAGGGCGACCCTCATTTCCTTACCTATTCATACTATGTAGTGAAGTCCTTTTAAGACTTTGTAAACAAGCTCAAGAGAAAGGTACTTTAGCAGGGCTCAAAGTTGCAAATAATTCTTCTAGTATCAATCACCTCTTCTTCAGAGACGATACAATGTTCTTCTGCAAAGCCAATCCTCAATGCTGCCAAGCTCTACTTCAGATCATAAGAAAGTATGAAAATGCATCAGGACAAAAGATGAATTACCAAAAATAAGCAATTACTTTTTCCTCTAAAACACCAGCTGAGACTAGACAGAAATCAAGCTCGAACTATCTATTACAAAAAAGGGGGAGTTGGAAAATACCTTGATCTTCCTGAACATTTTGGTAGACGCAAGAAGGATCTCTTCAGCCTCATAGTTGCCCGTACCAGACAAAGGGCCATCTCCTGGTCATCAAAATTTCTCTCCTCAGCTGGTAATATGGTTATTGTTGAAGTCTGTCTTCTCTTTAATGCTAACCTATACCATGTCTTGCTTCAAGCTTCCTGTTAGCATGTGTAAGAGAATCCAATCAGCTTTAACAACGTTCTAGCTGGATTCAAGTATGGAGAATAAGAAAATATGCTGGGTTTCCTGGAATAAACTTACCAAAAGCAAAGAGCAAGGGGGCTTAGGATTCAAGGAGATCCAAAACTTCAATGATGCTTTGTTGGCAAACTCAACTGGAGGATCCTGAACCACCCCGAATGTCTCATGGCCCATATTCTCCTTGGCAAACACTGCCACAATCTACTTTCCTCAGGTGCAAACCTCTAAGTGCATGCTCTCATGGCTGGAGAGGCATTCTCCTTGGCAGAGATCTCTTGAAACAAAAAAACTGAGCAAAGTCATTGGGAATAGTAAAGAAAAAAACATCTAGCATGAGCCATGGCTCTCCCTAGACCACCCTCTGCAACCACTTGGCCCTCCAAACAGAGAGACCATGAATATGAAAGTAGAAGACCTCATCTCACCAGAATCCAAGGAGTGGAACTTAGATACAGTTGAGCAAATACTCCCCAACATGAAAGAGCATATCCTAACTCTCAAACCAAGTCTCACAGGAGCCATGGACCGATATATCTTGCTAGGCCACCCATATGGGGCTTACTCAGCCAAGTCTGGTTACCACACTTCAAGAAATCTCATGGATCTAGGAGATGAACCTGCTTTACCTGGGTTTAAATAGAACTCAAACTTGTGGAACATCAATTTCCTCACCAAAAGTGAAATTATTTCTATGAAAATCCCTTTCTGGAGCATTACCTTTAGGAGATCAACTGGCTTCTCGAGGCATCACTACTCAATCAGACTGCTCTAGATGTGGAGAAGCTGAATCAACATCTCACATGTTCTTGCATTGCAGCTTCGTCCATAAAGTTTGGAATCTAGCACCATTCAAAACCCCAATTGTTGTACTGGGGATTCTTGATTTACCCTCGGCCCTACAACTATCGAAACAAATGACTTGTGTTCCACCATTTGGTATCATCAATGGCCCTCTCTTTCCTTGGATCCTATAGACCTTATGGACCACAAGGAACAACAAGATCTTCATCGGCCGCCAGCTGTAGGATGAAGAGACCATATGATATATCATGGTTTTTACCCGATTTTAACCATGATATAAGCGGGTTTTGTATTAGTATTTTTGGTATTTTTGTGTCTTTTGTAGTGTTTTGCAGGAAATGGTCATTTGGAGCTTAATGGTAACATTTGAAGCATTTTGGACCATTTTGGAGCGGAAGAGATACAAGTGGAATCGAGACCTTTAAAAGGGCCCCTGTCGATCGACATAGTATATCCATTATCGATCAACATAAGTTTTTAAAGACGTAGAAAATCTCCACAGATGCCCTCGTGTCGATCGACGGGCGCTCTGTAAACCTAATTTTACCACTTGTATAAATACTTTTTACTCGTTTTCTTTGTAAAATATCTAGATATTATCTTAAAGCTAGATCTATTTCGGAGAGAGAGAGAGAGAGAGAGAGAGAGAGAGAGAGAGAGAGAGAGAGAGAGAGAGAGAGAGAGAGAGAGAGAGAGAGAGAGAGAGAGAGAGAGAGATTTTGAAGATCTTGGAGGGAGATCTTCATGTTCTTCACCTAGTGACACCATTTGTATCTTCTAAACTCTAACTCTTTTATGAAATTCTATTCAGTTATTATGATTTCTTCATCTATTTCTGAGTAAATTACTTGTTAGGACATGGAGATTTCATGGGTTTTGATGAGAAATCAATAAAATCGAAGATCTGTCGAGGTTATCCGTTAGTTCTTCGTTTAGACTGTTCTCAATGCTTGAATCTAGCTTGATCACCTAGAATCTTGATTTTAGGATTGTTGGTTAGCCACGACAGTGGGATTAATAACCTGAATCTAGTCTAAATGGGCAAGGTTACCTATTCACAAAGAAAATTTGGCTTAGGGACTTTGTGAACATATCGAGCTCGTACTAAATGCTTGTTTAGATTCGACGAATTCGCAAAGAAATTTGGGATTCGAGGATCTAAAGATAGATAGCCTTCGTAACGACAGTTAGTTGGTTATACTTTCGTGTTTGAGTTCTAGAGCGGTGCGTGATAGAACCTTGACAGTTGTGATAATCTTTGATTCATTGCCTATAAGAATTTCCATGGCCTAACTCTCGTCTCTTTGAGAACTTGTAAATTAAACCATCCTCGTTTCACTTGTTTCATAGTTTCATCTTTTGTTTACTTGTAAAAAGCATCGCTCTAGCTTAAGAATGGATCACCATAAACAAAGTAATCCAGGATGCTCGAGAGTGGTTGAATCGGCAATTGCTCCTCCCAAAGACAACAACCCCTTCGGATCCACACCCCCTCTCTCTGGAACCAACGCATCTTAGATGTTATTCCGATGCGGCTTGGCGATCGGATACTCTCACTGCTGGAACATGATGAATCTTTTGCCACAACAATGAATCCGTTCTTGCTTAGGGATCGAAGAGATTCCAGCAAATTTCATGTCCTCTAATGGTATAAGCAATGGCTCTGCGAGAAATGCTTCTCGATGCACAAAATCGAGGCCTCTCAAGCTTCTCCTTTGCCTTAGACACCAAGCAGCTCATCACCACCATCAACAATAAGAATTTACACCTAGAGATATATGGAATCCTTCAAGACATCTTCAATTTAGCCATGGATCTCAAAGTTTTATCCTTTTCTTTCATCCCTCGAGGATCAAATTCAAAGGTTGATGCCATTGCAAAAGACTCTTCGTATGCAGATCCGGTTAATACCGGTCTTAACTTTATTTCGGTTTAATGAATCAAATCAATTTCGACCAAAAAAATAAAAGGAAATAAAATTATTTAATTCTTATTATTTTTCTAGCTTTCTTTATTTTGGATTATAATGTGTTTTTTGTGGGGTTTGATTGTTTTTTTAAGGTTTTGTTTTGCTATTTAAACATCTATTATTATAGCCTCCAAACATATCTTATTTTTCTTAATCAAAGTTTGAGAGTTTTTCTCTTTTCGGTGGATTCCAAAACACTTTTTTTGTGGATTCCAGGGATTTATCTTCCAAGTTCATTGTTTGGGAACTTTATTTCAATCTATGTTTAGTGCTTATTAGTCCTAGGGTTTTCTGACTACGTCGTCAAGTGGTAACATAATAGGCTTTCTCCTACTCTTTTCAAATTTTGATCGGGACCGGTCCAATGAAAACCGAAAAATGTGGTCTTTCTTTATTTAATTTCATTATTTTAAGCAAACAATATTAGATTTGAAAAATGGTAAGCTGTCTTCTATTTTTTTTTTTTAATTTTTTTTTTTTTTTAACATAGTTTAGAAGCCGCAAAGATATAACCATTACTAAAAAAAATTGAAGTGGCTCTTCACAAAGAAAACGCTCGTCTTATGAATCAAACATGCATAGTCGATAACTCGACTGATTAGAATCCCGCCTAGCAATCTATCCGGGAGGCTCCATCGATTAGAATCCCTTCGTGCCCGTCTTCTTAGGGTGTCCAATATTCGGCATGGTTCTCATTGCTTCAATCAGTGCCGTCTTATGTTGTTTTAAATTTATTTTGTATTACAGTCCTAAAATGAACAACACTCTTAATGGCTTTTAGACCCGCTATTTTAATGTTGATTGAAGGTTACAGCAACTTGATGTTAACGACTTGTATACTGTTGTACACACGCTTTTTATTTCAGACGACACGCCCAAATTGTTGTTATAATGGATTAGAGGGGGATAAGGTACCAATCTGGGCCTCAACATTGTAAGAAAGAGAGGAAATATCGAAAACAACAAATTAGTCTGAGATCCCTAGTCCAAGTAATTTTAAAGATCTCTAATGTGTAAAAAAGGTTGAATATGAATAGAACATATTGGAGGGCATAGAATTTGAAATTATTGTTCATGATTTTGTAACTAAAAACTCGTAAAAACCAAACATTTTTATTTTCTTTTGAATGGGTTCATTTTTGGCTTTTTAAGACTATAGATTGGAGAGCATGGATTTTGAAAATAGTGTTGTTTACACCTGTTCGACAAAAGTTGCAAGATGACTCATTCGTTTGTGTTTGCTTTGATTGTTTTTAACAAATGGTATTGTCTATCTATGTCTTCAATTATAGAAATAATTTCATGCTTCGTTCTATGATTTGTTGTTTAACTTTTTTGCCGCATGCCTATCATAGGCTTAAATCCTTCGTTATTTGAACTATGGTCTGTTATCAATATTAATATTTGAATATGTGGTTTTAGCCAAATTGCATTCTCGTCTTTGTTGTTCAAAATTACTTAAAAGTGTAATGCAATAATGTCCTACTCATAAAGAATCCATAAATCAATAACAACCAAGGGCGGAGCTAGCCTAGGAGGTGTGGGTGCAAGTGCACCCATTAAAACTTATTAATTTAACTTCTTTACACTATGTTTATCAAATGAAATGGCTTATTTAGTTTTGTTGCACCCATAATTTTCTATAGACAAGAGTCTGATGCCCCATTAGCATATAGATTAACAACAAAACTACATTTAAAGACCATCAAACGATTAACAAGATTCGTAAGAATCCACAAAGTAATAACATAGAATTTATTTTTATTTTAAAATTTAAAACTCTTTTGAAATTTTATTTACCAATGACCACCAAATCCATAGTATTGTAGTTACGTATATATGTTTTCGGATTTAAAGATTTTTATTATTTTAATATATATTTTACAAATTAGTAATCAGATTTGTTTTATTATGTTTAAGATTTACAATAAAACAATATATTCTATTTCCTTTTTTATTTTCTTAATTTTAGTAAAAATAACAAAAACCTTTAATAATTATAAATCAAGGTTAAATTTGAGATTTTGAAATATGAAAGCCTAATGGGACATTTCTATGAAAAAATGGGGAAATTTGCCTTTATACCTTCAATCTTATTAAAAACTTGAACTATATACCAAATTTATCAACATTTGAAAAATACCCTCTTTTAGGTATTGAAATGACAATTATATCCCTAACTAATCTTTACAAATTCGGATTTTTTTATATTAAATAATTTGATTTTTAAAATTGTGAAAATAATTGAATTATAATATTAAAATTACGAATTTACCATTTATTATAACTAAAATTATGAATTTATTTTAATTAATTATGTAGTTTACATTTTTAATTAATTTAGATAATAATATGTCAAATCGATGCACATAAGAAATTAAGTCAATGGTTTAAACAAGTAAACAAAGTAAAAAATAAACCAACGAATATATAAATCGACTGTTTAAAATAAATCATTGAACAAACAAATTTAAGTCGATGAACAACAAATTAAATTAATGGTTTAAATAGGTTGACACTATAAACAATCAGGCAACTGATATGTAAGTCGACAGTTTAAAAAAGTCGACAAAGCTGAAAATTAAATCGACAAAAATAGAAAAATAAGTCGATGGTTAAATAAGTCGGTAGTGTAAAAAATCAAGCAAAACAAAATATCAGTTAACAGTTTAAAATAAGTCGGCAAAATTGTAAATTAAATCAACGAATATAAAAAAACAAGTCAATGGTTAAATAAGCCGACATGATAAGAAATCAAGCAAATGAAATATAAGTCAACAATTTAAAATAAGTCGACGGAGCTGAAAATTAAGTCGAGGATGGTAAAAAAATAAGTTAGTGGTTATATATATCGACAAAATAAAAAATCAACCAATCAAAATATAAGTCAACTGTGTAAAATAAGTCTAACATGATTTTTTATAGTTATAATTTTAGCTTTTATATAATATTTTTCCTTTTAGTTCAATAATTTTTAATTATTTTTAGTTGATATAATAATTTAAATTATACAAGGATATTTACGTATTTTTGAATAAGAAAAAATATATTTTTCCAATTTCTATAAGATTTAGTATAATTTTCAAATTTTTATTCAAATTTAGATTGATTATTAAAATTCCCTAAAAAAAGAAACATTTTACCACTAAATGTGGTATAATTTAGCAATTTTCCGTATAACTTTTATATAGGAAATAATTGTCCAAACACTAAAAGCTCCATTGGTCATTACAAAAGCCCAACTTACTTTTGGCCTAACAAAGCTTAAATTAATCTGTGTGGTAGTAACCTAGATCCTAATAGAGTGGTTTCCGTTAATCGAGCAGAGCCAAAATAATCTAAGGCTTAATTCTCCGGGATGGAAAAACGTAAGCAACAAGTCCTCGAGAAAAACCTAGTTGTAATTCGATTAAAGAATAAACAATGTACAAGCTCTGGAGAAGGATACTTTGATCCGATCCCTGTTGATCTCATCATCAAAATCTTGTCGATACTGTCGAAGTGAAGAGCTTAGTGTCACTGCGTAGCGAAGCTCTAGTCATCGATAATTTGCCGACGAAACTACAAACAGTTGTTCCCGATCAATTCACCACCAAGGTTCCTTTTCACTTTTTTTAGTTGGTGCACATTTTTACTTCCACACTTCACCTCAGCCTCAAAATTAAGATGATAATGCGTCTCTTGTAGCAACTCCTCATCAAACGAATTCAGGTTTCTCTCAAAAACTTTCGTTTTGTCCAAGGATTTGCAGTCATTGACATCGTACGAGCGATGGTTGTATAGAGATTGTGGTTTCTAATCCCATCACAGGACAATATGTAGCCTTACCCAAAATGACAATTGAAGTGATTAAGGCAAGAAGCTTTTTAGGGTATGATCCAATCGACAAACAGTTCATAGTATTATGTATATCCCATGTGCTTCATGGAACTGAGAAGAAGATTGAGCATCAAATTCTCACATTAGAGAACAGAAGGAAAAATCTCATATGGAGAAAGATCAAAGGTTGCATACCATTTGATGTTCTAAGTGATGATGGGATATGCATCAATGGTGTTTTGTATTATATAGAACCTGACATCAACGAACCAATGATCGGTTGTTTTGATGTTAGGTCTGAGAGATTGGATTTTATTTCCGGGAGACCTTCCACTCTAGTAAACTACAAAAGTAAATGAATTAGGTGCAGTTGACAACCATGAAGAAAGTAACTTTGTGTTATGGGTTTTAGAGGATTCAGAGGAACATAGATGGTCGAAGCATGTCTATGAAAAGCCCTTCAATGGGGGGGGGGGGAGGGGAATTAAATTCAAAGCACGTATACGCTTCTGAAGGGACTGATACTGGTGAAATTGTGTTATCCCCCAAGATATGCAACAAAAGTTCCTTTCTACATTTCTTATTACAATCTCAAGAGAAACACCGTGGTACGAGTAAGTCTTACAGTTTCCCCATTTGAAGGTTCAACATGGCCTGGAGTTTACACTTTGACAAACTATGTAGATGATGTGAAGCTTATGTAAGTGTTTTATTGGATACTATACTTTTTTTTTTTTTTTTTGTCGACTTGTTTGAACTTCATTCATGTGAAAATTTGCAAAGTCCATTTTACTACATATTCCTGACTTTGTTCTCTAGCATGCTTAGCTAAAGCATCAGCCTGAGTATTTAATTGTCTAAAGATATACCTAAAATCATAATTACACAACCCTGCAATCTTAAGAATATCACATATGGCTATGAAATATGGCAAGTTTTTCACCTGAGGATCTTCCATATTTAGCCTTGGATTTTTCAGAATTGTATATAATGTCTTGAAATCTCCACAGAAGGTGATATCTCTAAAACCAAGCTTGTGCAACTCGATAACTGATATTCTCAAAGCTTCTGCTTCTGCTTGTGCTGGAGACTGCGTTGGAGGAAAAAAGCCTGAACCATGAATTTTCTGCCTTGAGGAATTATCATACAAACTCCAACCAATGCCTATATTTTGATTTGCCGAACACCAAGATGCATCAACTAGGCAGCAATGCTTATTTGTTTGGCTAGTCAGGTGATACAACGACTGAGGATGATTCTGATCTTGAGTATTTATTCCATCCTGCATCTCCCGAATATCAGCTTCCAAAGACTGAGCTTCTTTCCAATGTTGATAGTCTGATATCGCCTTTGAAATGACACCCGGAATTGGCCATCTTTTGTTATTGAACAAGATATCATTTCTAAGCTTCCATATCCTCCATCCAAGAAAATGAAACAACAAAGATTCATCAGAGGATTCCGTAATGTTAGTTTTAAAAGCTGAGTAATTCAATGAAACAGAGTCCCCCATAAGCATCTGGTGCATATTAGGCATTGATAACTCCCATATTTCTCTACTAATCCTGCATTGAAAAAGCATGTGATTTATTGATTCCTCCTTTTCACCACACAAAATACAGGTACTATCATTCAAAATGTTTCTCCTTTTCAATTTGATGCCAACCGGTAAAGCCCCATTAAGCACCCTCCACCAAAAGTGATGTATTTTTGGTGGGAGCTTCATTTTCCAAAAGCTTTTATAATGAGACACGGCTATGCAGGATGACTGACCTTTTTGGCTTCGAAGGAAATTGTAACCAGATTTTACCGTATACCCTCTGTGTGCTATATACAACCACATAATGTTATCTTGTTGTCCTGTGGCCGAAAGTCTAACTTGCTCAATCAAGGATATATCCATCGGGTGAACACTTGCTAGCAGCTTGCTATGATTCCATCTATTTGTTCCAGGCAGAAAGAAATCCCTGACTTTCAGCTCTTGATTAATACTGGTGCCTATTGATAATGGGGCATTAGAAGGAGTTGTAGGCAACCAAGGGTCTCTCCAAAAATAAACAGTCTCTCCATTTCCAATATTCCATCTTACACTCTTTCTTAACAACTTGTTGCCTTGAAGTATGCTTTTCCAAGCATAACTTGAGGACCACTTTTGCTTGGCCTCTAGCAATGTTGTTTTTGGGTAGTATTTTGCCTTATACACTTTAGCTAGCAGTGATGAAGGATTCTGCATTAACCGCCAACTCTGCTTTGCTAAAAGCGCAATGTTGAAGTCCCTCAGATCTCTGATACCAAGTCCCCCCATAAATTTAGGATTAGTGATTGTGTCCCATGATATCCAATTTATCTTGGACTTTTCCTGAGAGGAAGACCAAAAGAATTTCCTGGATAGAGATGTAAGCTTCTCAACAAGTTTCCTAGGTAATTGTTGGCCCTCCTTTGCTAGGTTGAAATCCTGAAATATCCCTTGAATCTTTTGTTCTACTCAAAAGAAATGATAGTGCTTCCGTACAGAGTAAATAAAGATAAGGAGAAAGTGGATCTCCCTGCCTAATACCTCGTGAAGGTGTAATCTTCTGTGTTGGAGTTCCATTGATCAAGACAGAATAAGTAACAGTAGTTACACACTTCATTATCCATCTACACCATAAATCTACAAAACCCATTCTTCTCATTGTCTTGTCCAAGAATGACCATTCTACTTTATCAAAAGCTTTTCCTATATCCAGCTTCAATGCCATATGAGGATTTTTAAGTTTCCTTGTCTTTAAAGAATGCATCATTTCTTGCGCAATGAGAACATTATCTGTAATAAGCCTATTCGGAATGAATGCAGACTGATATTCAGAGACAACATGATGCAAGATTCGCTTCAGCCTATTAGATAATATCTTATATGCTACATTACTGAGACTAATAGGCCTGAAATCTTTCACTTCAGTTGGATTCTCCTTCTTTGGAATCAAGCATACGTGAGTATGATTGAGATCATTATCAAGCTCCAAAGTTGTGAAAAAATGAGTGATAAGACTAACCAGGGAATTCTTTATTGTCTGCCAGTGATCTTTATAAAAAGCAACCGTAAAGCCATCTGGACCTGGAGCCTTATCTGGATCCATTTGTTGAATAGCTTGGTAGATCTCAGACTCAGTAACAGATTGAGTTAAAGACTCATTCATTTCGTCTGTTACCCTTGGTTGCATCTCTTGCAAAAAAGATTCTGAATCTTGTTGACTTCCAGATGAAAACAGTTTTGTGAAATAGTCAACAATGTGATCATTTATCTCATCATGATTGAAAAGAGTTCTTCCTGTAGCATCTGTAAGAGCAAGAATACGATTATAAGCACGTCTCTGTTTTGTTTTTGAATGAAAGTACCTGGTATTCTTATCTCCTGCTTTTAACCAAAGGGCTCTACTCTTAGCTCTCCAGAACTCCTCCTCCATCTTATAAGCAAATGATAATTGTGCTTTAAGATCATTCAATAGATGGTAATCAATAGTAGGCATTTGATACATATCTTGAATTGACCTTTTTAGGAGCTTAATCCTTTGTTGTGTGTTCGTGTTGCTTTGACTTCTCCATCTTGATAATCCTCTTCTACACAAAGCCAAAGCTTTACTGAAGTTTTGCGCATGAACATCATTACATTCCTCACTCCAAATCTTATTAACATAATCTTTAAACCCTGAGTCATATCTCCATCTGTGATCATATTTGAACAACTTTTGACCTTTCCATTTTGCCCCATCAGTATGCACAATAAGGGCTCTATGGTCAGAGCATTGCCATGGAAGAATCTCTACATAAGCCCTTGGATAAAGATCTAACCATTCACAGGTTGCTACTGCTCTGTCAATTTTAGTTCTAACCGTGTACGTACGCCTTTGACCAACCCACGTATACTGACCACCTACACATCTTAAATCATGCAAGCCACAAAGAGATAACATCCTTTTAAAACTTCCACAAGCTACTTATGACCTATATATTCCCCCTTCCTTCTCATAAGAGTATTTAATATCATTAAAATCTCCTCATGCCATTCTTGGAGTATTGAGATATTTACCTTCATCCACCTGATCAATCATTTCAATCCATTCCTTCTTTCTAAATTTGACCACCGGATTTCCATAAATATAAGAAACACAAAAGGTTTTATCACCATCATTAATATACACATCCGTTTGATACAGAGTTGGTGAACTTACAAAGTTTAGCTGGATATGTACATCCTAAAAAATAGCTAAACCCCCTGCTAACCCATTTGCCGGTAGAACAAAAGAATGGGCATAATTAAGATCTTTACATAGCTTTCCTACAACATCATATCCGTTCTTAGTTTCTACGAGGAACATGACATCAGGTTTAGAAGACTGCCTGACATCCTTTAGATACTGAATTGCCAAGTCGTTCCCCACCCCTTGGCAATTCAGATGAAAAAGCTTCATGGTTGTACTGGTGGTTTTGAGGCAACCACCAAGCCTTTCATTTCAACTTTAGCAATTGTCTTCATCTTTGTGCTACCACCAGCTAACTGTTCTTCTGTAGTAAGCTTCTTTGTTGCATATAGAGCTAGTTCTGGTTGGTCCTCTTCTACGTTCCTCTTCTTTCCAACTTCAGCAACGTTCATCTCTATCTCTATCTTGTCCATAATATCTCCATCTTTCTGATCATCCTCAAGGAAATAGACAGATAATGGAGCTAAAGCTGGAGGTATTATCGGATTAGAGGTAGAAGCTCTGTCAACTACTTGTCCTGTATTAAGACCTGAAATGGCCACAAGTCTCTCCTTAGCTGTAATGTAAGGATTATTACCTAGCTCTATTAACACACCCTCAGTGTCAGATAGATTTGGAGCTTTGGGACACTTGTCATAAGCATGTCTTAAGCTACCATAAGTAGTACAGAACTTCTGAAGAACCTCATATTCAAATTCAAATTCAAATTCAATCTCCACTGGTTCCTCATCTCTCTTTAGTTGAACCTTTCTGACCAGAATAATCTCATGGTCCACTTCAAATTTAACATTTATCCAAACTTTTGCAGGGCGCTCTAGATGTGGTATCGGATCAATAATCTTTACTTCCTCTACCTCTCCATGCATTGATCCTATGTTTCGAATATACTTCTTCCTCCTATACTTCTCAGGAAGCTTATTGATATAAATCTTGAAAGGAATATGTCTCAGAAAAGCAGGGGAAGCTCTGTTACTCCATTTATCTAAAATAACCATCCAACCCTTATATGTGTATGGAGCATTTTCTAACACCTTCATAAGATGATATTCCGACTGAAAGTAAAAGTTCACAGATCCATCATCGTTTACCTAACCTTCTACCTTATCGATTAACCCCCATACCTTCGGCATCGTCATCTTCAGTCCAGCTGGATTTTGAAAGATTGGATGAACTCCTTTTCCAACTAAACAGAGCCTATGATCTCGATCAAATTCATCCTGAGCTTCGTCATGAACCTTCCAAACTTCTTTGTCTGAGCCAATTCTAAGACCTTGTAGAGCTTTCCAAATTTCTTTTTCTGAATTCATGATGATAAGGATGATTCTTGGAGGTAATTGATTAAAAGAAACACTCTATCTAGAGTATAAAAGTTGATCGATCAAGTCGAAAAGCAAACCCTAGATCTGGGCAGAAGCTTCAAGAAGATCGCCTTTTTCGTCGCAAGAGAGTTAAACCCAGATTTTGCAAACCACAAATATGAACAAATGGATACTATACTTTTTCAAAATATAAAAAGTTGGTTGGCTTTATTTATTGCCTCCAATATCTGCTTTTAATAATCGAAGCCACGGACATACAATTGAGTTATCATAGACACAAATGTTACATTACAAACTGGAAACTGTTTTTTTCCAAGCATGAGACCATATTTTTAATCCACTAAAGATGCATCAACGAAATGGAATGCGTTCTTAGAGTTCATAAATGAATTGGGATCTAAATCTTTAACACCATGATTCTCTGTTACATTTGGCATTGAAAATCAAAATACTAAATAGAACAAAGTTGATTGATCAGATTAGAATCAATAATTTAAACCACTTGTTACTTTATTGCAAGGAGTTGATGTCAACAACTTTGTAACATCCGTAAACCAAATTGTCAATTTTGGTACGGGGTGTCGATCGACACCAATGTTGCAGAACTAGTTTTGGTTCGATTTAATCGTGCGATTTAGCTCGGTTTAACGGTTTTAAACCTAGTTAGTCTTATATAAGTGTGGAGCATTAGGTTTGGCCGCATCTTGGGATGGTTAAACAGAGTTTTAGAGGATTTTGAGAGAGAGAAAGAGTTTTGTGTGAGGAAGTTGAGAAGAAGGAGAAGACATAGTGGCCTGTCTCGGTAGAGAGGAGGAACAGTCGTCCATATCATGCCATATCATTGATTATTGGTAGGTATGTTCTTCTGTCTCTTATCTAGCTATATGAAAAATCGGATCGTCATTTCGATTTGTAGCTAATGAGTTATGATCGTTTTCCCGTGAGTGGTCTCTGCAGTTTCAGAATTTGATCAGTCATCTTGGGAAGCGTTTTCCCGGCGTTTGAGAGAGAATCAGGAGACGATCATGGTATCGTTGGAAAGCTCCTTCAATCTAGTTTTCAGATTGAGTTTTCAATCTGAATTTGGTGGTAAGCTCCGATCCCTGTGATTGTTTTAAGTTGGTTCATCGTTCTGTTCTTCTTGAGAACCTAATTTGGGTTTTGGAGAAACCCTAATTATGAGTCTTAGGTGATAGAAAAGGCATCCCTTGGGGTTTGCGTGTGAGACAAGAGACTGCGAGGATCTCGAGTCGCTGGTTTTGTGTTTTTAGCTTTGTCTTCCGTATTCGAGGTGAGTGCGTGATCGTGGTTACGAGATTAGTTTGTTAAGAAATTGAATGATTGAATTGTGATGATTATGATTGATATTTCTATGTTTCCCGTGTGATATATTGTGACTTTGTCGTGATCAGTTTCGTACGATGAAACGGGACCGAGTCTCGAGAGGATTCGACTCGGTCTAGGTTTCGGCGAGGAGTGTCGATCGACACCTAGGGGTAGTGTCGATCGACACCCCCTTTTTATGATCACGAGGTTCGGTTTTGGAGTGTCAATCGACACCCATGAGGAGTGTCGATCGACGCCACTTGTTAAATTGTGAAAATTTGTATATTTGTCGATTGTTCGCGTAGTAATTGACATTCTATTTCCCTATTATGTAATCGGTATGCGGGATGACCGCCTCACTGAGTATTTGTGATAATACTTACTCAACTCTTATTTCCATGTGTTGCAGGTAAAGTAAAGTTCGAGATCGTGGAATCATGGCTGGGACGAGATGATGGTTATGAACTCTAGTTTATATGTGTACAAGTTGAATTCTAGAACCGGATGTTAGGTTGCTAGATTATTTTAGAATTGATATTTTTGGTTTAATGGAATTTGCTGATTTAATTAATATTGTTGTTTTCTGCTGGTTAGTTAATTGAGCTAGGCTGAATTAGTTATTGATGATTATTATTTATGAGAATAATAATCCGGATTAATTTTAAAAAAAAAGCTTGGTTGTTTCAAACTTTAACGTTGTTCTTCAAAATAGTACCATATGAAAAGAACAATTTGGGAAATTCTCTTTTAGGTAAATTGATGATTATAATTAAGAACTGAGGGAGTGATATACAAAAACTAAAGAGTATTTAGGCTGTACATCAACGCAAAAGCATGTAATTAGTGAAACACAATTGTACTAAACAATTTTAAAAAAACCAAGTAGTAATCCTATGATGTTAGCGTGTGTAGCATCAACTACTAAGTTTTGTGTCAGGGTCTTTTACTCTTATTTTTAAATAAAGTTGAATAAAATCAAATTTAAGTCTTTTACTCCGTAACCACCATCACCTCCTTAATAATCACCTCCTCCTTCACGGCGACCACCGTATTCACCACCACCATGACCTCCACAACCATTGTATCCACCACCACCACCGCTACGTCTCTCTTCGTAACCACCACCTCCTCCTCCAAAACCACCACCACCGCTTTCATATCCACCACCTCCACCAAAATTACTAAAGCCACCACCACCACCACTACGTCTCTCTCTGTAACTACCAGCTCTTCCTCCGTAACCACCACCACCGCCTCTATATCCACCACCACTTCCTCCGTAACCACCATCAAATCTACCGTCACCACCTCCTCCTTCACGGCGACCACTGTTTATGGTTACTACTATAAATATGTCTGGTTTGGGTTAACTATTCACTATTAAGGTATAGTTTATGTCGTAGGGGGGTGATTTGCAAGCTTTGTACTTAATGGTTTTGAACTTGTGTTTATAGTTTAGGGCTCCGTAACCACCATCACCTCCACTGTAACCACCTCCTCCTTCACGACGTTCATCGTATCCACCACCACCACTGTATCCACCACCACCACCGTCTCTTTCCGTAACCACCACCACCGCCTCCGTATCCACCACCACTTCCTCCGTAACCACCTTCTCCTTCACAACGACCACCGTATCCACCACCACCACGACCTCCACCGTCTTTACATATAGAGATAGATATAACCGATATAGAGTGTGTGATATATATTTCTATATTATATTATATTATTATTTTTGTATTTGTACATGTCAGGAGAGAGAATAATGGTCATTTGACACACAATCACAAACATTGAATCAGAGTTATTTGAAACTTATATTTACTTATATTGTCAACACTCTATTGTTATACAGTTAAATAACTCAAAAATTGTTATAAATCCATTTATGTGGATGTCCGTTTAGAAGCTCATATTCTATATACTCGATTGATATTCTAGATGCTCTAGAAATATTCTATATGCTTTAGTATATTCTAGTATTCTTTCAAGTTCTACACTATATATAGTCTTGTTCTTTATGGAATAAACATCACCAATTCTCATTCTCTCTTTTCATTTCATAACACGTTATCAACACGAAATCCTAACCACTGAATAAAACCCTAATCGATGCCGTCTCAACTTTCTGGCACTGTCTCCATCATAACTCATCTCTCAACACAGAGATTCGATGTCCCGTAGAATCTCCGATCTGTTTTATTATTGAGATAAGTGTTACTTAATCCTATAACATGATTTGATTTTAACATGACATGAACAATCCATGCGTATTTTCTTGCAATCGATTCAATCTGTTGCTCTGTCTAATACTTGCTTTGTCCTATACTGCTTTTATTTTAATCTATTTTATATATGAGTTGAATATATGATTAGATTGATAGCATACACATGTATGCCTGTTGATCGAACAATAGAGACGACTCATGCTTATACATTCTGATTATTTTATTAATTGATCTATTGTTATCATGGTCTGGTTGGTTCTATTCGGTTCACCGTTAGATTTCCCTAATTACCACATAGAAGAATCATCTATTTAATTTATGATTTTGGTTATTTGGTTTTTGTTAGTTCGGTTGATTTGAGGAGACGTCCGTCGACATCTCTAACCGGGATTTCCGATGCGGCCTGCGATTTAAATCTCCAAGTCATCTCTAACCGGGATTTCCGATGCGGCCTGCGATTTAAATCTCCAAGTCTTTCAAAGTCATCATTAACTAAACCACGGTATCCCGACGTCTCCTTTCTGTATGCGACGTCTCCGTTTTTGTTTCCAATCAATCCGTTCGTTGTCTTCGTCATAACTCCCTGTCCAATCAAGATAAGTGTGCTAATCCATCTTATTATTTTGATCTTGTTAATAAATCTATGGCATCATTACTAAACATGCTTGATCGTTCCATGATTTATTTAATTTATTAGAGATGGACACATGCTTAATTACTGTTTTGTTGCTTTAGCGGAACTGAGAGTTAATTTTAATTGTTTTATTGGTATATAATTTTTGTTGCATGATTTCTATTCCAGTTTGAGAATCATTAGTTTAAAATTGATGGAAATTGTTAAAATTTTCCAATAAAATTCATAAATCATATCTAATTGGTTCTAATCCATTTCATCAAGTGAATGTGACATTTTATAAGAAAAGATCACATTAATAGCACTAACCCAAGGAATTGGTTTTTAAAATTACCTTGAATTGTCAAGATCAAGGTCAAGATGTTTCTTATAAGAATAAATTCTCACCAGAAGTGAGAAGAAAAATGGCAAGAAAGAAAATAATTTTCTCTCATATGAAAATGAAAGAACTAGTGTGAATACAATGTCAAGCTAATAAAAGTTCTCGAAGAGCATATGTTTGAGTAGAATTTAATTCTAGATGAATGAACCTGAAGTTTCACCATCTCGAGGGGGAGAAATAAAGAATCTCACATAGATAATAAGTGAGATATCCTGAAGATTGTATTCACTTCTTGATAATAAAAATTTACTACAAGTGACATATTTTGAAGAATATGTTCACTCTTTGACTATAAAAGATCCAAGAGTTCCTTGGAAAAATCTTAAAAGCAAAGATGATATCATTTAGAGCTCATATGAGTTTTCAGATCTAATGATTATAAGACTAGTCTATAAATAAATATGTCTTCTTTCCCTGAAGTGAATGTAACATCATACACTAATAAAGAGAAGGACTACACATATAAGATTTATCAGTCGCATATGTGAAAGTAGATATCAATGTGGTCAAGATCGAGATCTAAGAGTTTCTATCAAGAACTCATATTTTCACCAGAAGTGAACAAATAGAAAAATAAAAAAATTTGTGAGAGTACAATACAAGGTAGTATGAAACATATATATGATTGCTCTAGAAGAGCACATAGATATCATTTTCTATGAGAATGTAATTGAAATACTTGATACAATTTATTCTCTTAAGTCTCAAAAGAAAGGTTCTAATATAAAATACATTATCCGAGTAGGATGTGTTATTGATTGTAAAATGAGATTAAATTCGAGATTAATAAAGCTACAGTGTTATCATCTCGAGGGGGAGAGTTAAAGAATCTCATATACTATAAGTGAAACATCCAGAAGATTATGTTTACAATCCTTCATAAAATAAATTCATGGGAATTTGAGACAAATCATATTGAGACGACAAGTGAAACTACCTACATTTGTATTGGATTGTACTACACAAAAATTCGTAAAATAGAGACAAAAGATTTAATAAACCAGAAGTTTACTAAGAATGAAAAGTAAACTAAAAGTTTACCAAGATTTTATATATTTGGTTTAACCGGATTGGTCATCCTGGTTTAATGATGATGCGAAAACACATAAAATAAATCAATTATATGGACTTTCATTGGAGAACCAAAAGATTTTTCCTAACATAAGTTGCTTGTTCAGAAAGCAACTTGGCTATATGACTTTCATGATCCAAGCACACAAGGAGATATTTTATGGGCTGATCACCCATTATGTGGAATATTTTAGATAACTTATGGTTCTGATAGACATATCGAGTTGATGGACGCATTGACTCGATAATCGCTTAAAATCGATTGACACATCGATTAAACTACCACATTTATCCTTGTTATCAAAACTTAACCTAAAGTTTACGAGGTTATTCGATATTATTGGTGAATTTAAATCTTAAGTCATTGATGATTATGTCCACTGAAATAAAGTGTCAAACATCTTGAAGCTCATGTTCATACACAAAATGGTTTAATGCCAACGATTCACATCAAGCCAATGTATAGCTAATACTTCTCCCCATCATTATTGGTTTAGGATAAGAAACCAAATAATTTCCATCAGAAAGATTTTTGTATGTTAAAAGTGCTCCACCACAACATTTTAAAATGGGACCTCAGAAATAGGATAAAATATATGTTGGATATGAATATTAAATAAGTGTCTAGAGCTATCCTAGAAGGATTCATTTAAGGCTCGAGTCTGATACTAACATTTTAATGAGTTAGTTTTTCCAACATTTGGGTGAGAAAATAAACAGTTGGAAGAAGATATAAGTTTATATGAATTATCAATGATCCTCGGACTAAAGAATGTACATTAGAAGTCCAAAAAGATAATTCATAAGCAAAACTTTGCATATTAATTGCTAGACGCTTTTGCTTCTCCCAATAGAGTGATGAAATCATTTATACCAGTTGTATATGCTCCAATTAAATGTATGTCCTAGAAAACCTATATCAAACTGCTAGTGAGTCTAAAGATCGCATGAAGTGTGATAGACCTATTTTGTTCTATATATATATCCTCGTAAAATGAAATGAGCATAAATTGAGAATGACCAAATCGAGGAAATAAAGATTTTGAATGATCTCTAGAAGAGACATCAACATGAAAAATGAAAAAGGTCAAGTACTTGACAGTGAGAAGAGGTAGCTAGATATGTCATGTTTGGAATAAACAGAACCGAAAAGCAAATCGATGTCGTAATATTTTGTACGCTATGAGAAGTTGATATTATTAGATAAAAGAGAGGATCATGAAAGAAAGTCTATTAAAAGTGTACACGAAGTAATGATTGGCCAAAATAGAAATGATAAAATAGACTTGTTATTATAATCTCTTGGAGAGAAATATTTGGACAAGCAGTCCATACACTAGAAGTGTAAAACCAGTAAAAGATATTTAAGTTTAAAAAGATAGTGAAAATAGTGAAATGATCGTTTCATGAAGAGTTATATACAGTAGAACCTCTATAAATTAATACTCTATAAATTAATAACCACCGTAAATTAATAAATTTTCTCGGTCCCGAGTCAAGCCAATGTAAAAATTAAAAGAATTCGATAAAATGATAAGATAATAATTTTTTTTCAAACTCCTATGTAAAATATTATCCCAATAACAGTATAAATTAATAATCATGAATTATATATATATATATATATATATATATATATATATATATATATATATATATATATATATATAAACTCTATATTCCAAAACAATTATTGAAATTTTTGTATTATTTGTTTCTTTTAAAATTGAACTCTCGTGGTAACCAACTTTTTTCTTATTTTGTATGAATAATTTGTAGTGTTATATTATTTCGATTTGCATCCCAAAATCATAGAAATTTTTATATGCGATAAATGTTTCTTTACGCGTAACTATTTTGTATATTATTATCTCGTATTTAGCTTGATTAAATTGCAATCGTAATTTCTTCTAAACTCTAAATTTTGGAGTATGTATCATTTTCATATGAATAGTCAAATAGACTATTCACATCTATTCTATTATGATAACCGAGATTAATAGTATAATATGAGAGTAAGATAAATAAGTAAACATCAAAATACATAAATAGTTGAAAAAAGATTTTAGAAGAATTTGTATGACTATTAAGATAGATTTTTCATTTTAGATAAAAATATTTTTTTATACAAAATATGGAAACCTCTCTATAAATTAATAAATATTAATTTATTGATAAATTAATAAATATTAAATTATTGATAAATTAATAGATTAATAACTCTCTACATTAATAAATTTTCAAAGTCCAAACATTATTAATTTATAGTGATTTTACTGTATATATATTCTCTTGTGGTGGAAGCAATACTTTGAGATATCTTATAAGTCTGACAATAAGAGATAGAATACTGGATAAATATATTTTTATGGATTCCTTGATGGATATAATTCCTAAATGATTAATGATATCAGAGTTATATTCTCTGAAGGGTTAAAGATATTAAAATTATGTTCCTGGAAACTCTACTCAATAGAATAAAAATAGAATATATAGCAAGTGGTATAATCATGTAGATTTATCCATGTAATCAAATGGATTATTAATTTGAACATCATCGAAACTCCAGCAGAGTTATTACATGTAATACGATGATAATATATGATTGAACATCACTGCATAACGATATTTATTTAGTCTTAGAAGGACTTAAACTGCAAGAATCTTTTCAACAAGTATTTGATAAGAAAAAACTATAAGAATGATCCTATTAGCTTATACATATTTATAACAAGATTTAGGAAAGGATTTGTTAGGATTGCAGTCTATATTGATTATTTGAACATCATTGAAACTCTTGAATAAATTGTTATACAGTGGAATATCTGGCAAAAATATTTGGAAAGATAAAATAATCTTAAGAAACGTATGTTATATTGAAAGAGCATTACAAGATTTATTGATTTTTTCGTGATTGAAAGATGAGATTTTGTATGAACAAAAAAAAAATATGTTATGGACCAAAAGTCCAATGATTTCAGATATCATATGGCAATCATACAAGTTTGTTTATTAAGGTTATGCTTATCATCATCCGAAAAGGTAGCATATATGATCGGAAGTCATCTCCAGAAGAAAATGTCTTCGAGGGAGAGAAATATAATGAATGATATGCGTGGATTTACTCTTTTCCCTTATCATAGTTTTTATCCCATTGAGTTTTTCTGTGAAATGATTTTAACCAGACATCAAAGAACACGCGAAAGATAGACACTTAAAGAGCAATGTTATCATTATAATGATTTATGAAAGTCTATCATACATGAATGATAGTGATAGTAACAAAGAGAATGATCAAGATGGATCATCTAAAAGACCCATGAGTTGCACAAGAATGGCGATGTACATGTTCTACAGATTCGTTCAAGCGAAACTTTGACAAGCTTATTTTCCAAGACATTTTCTAACTGCTACATTGAAGAAACAAGTTCATCATTTGGATGTGTCGTCACAAAGATCTCAAGTTTTGAATTCATCAGGGGAGTAACTACATTGCACTCTTTTTCCTTTAACCATGGTCTTTTTCCATTGGGTTTTCCTGGTAAGATTTTAATGAGGCAGCACCTTATGCGTGTTATGAGCATTTTGAGATACTGGACATGCAAGGCAGAGTGTTATAAATTTATTTATGTGGATATCCATTAAGAAGCCACTACTAGAAAACAGTTCATTTGTGACAACCAGATTCGTCGCAAATTCGTCACAAATGGCTCATTTGTGACGAATTTGCGACGAATCTGGTAGTCGCAAATGTGTCGTTGCAAATTTGTGACTACCACAAAGAGTCGCAAACTCGTCACAAATCAGTCGCAAAATAGCGACGCATGTGTGACTTTGTTTTTCCATCGTTAATTTGCGACAGTTTTGCGACTCCACATTTCAGTTGCAAATAAGCGACACTTGTGTGACTGAGGAAGGTAGTCACTAATTAGCAACGTATTTGGGACTGCCTTTGGCGTGGCAAATAAGCGACTAATTAGCGACTTCTGATTTTGCGACTGATTTGTGACTAACTATATTTGTCGCAAATTAACGACTAATTAGCTTATAATTAGAGACTATATTGTTGTTGTCACATTTTGGGTTAGTCACATTTTGGTCACGAATTTACCACTAATTTGCGACGCCTTGGTTTAAAAGTCACCCATTGAATCACTTTTAAGTCACTTATATACTACTAATTGTTGTTTGTTTGTGTTTTCTACAATTACCGAATGGTTTTGAAATGTCCAAATCTAAAGAAATTAAAATGGAAAACTGAATATTGAAACCGTTAACACAAAAGATACATTACATACCAAACATCAATACTCAGAAAATCCAATCGTAAAGAAATTAAAATGAAAGACTAATGCGTGATTTGTTGTCTTGGTGCAACACTCTTCATTACTCCCATTCTCTTGGTGGTGAATTAGTGGTCCTAACAAAAGATAAAACACTCTTATCACAAGATTGTACATATCTCTGTTGGAGAGTCGCCTTCCTTAGGGTTTGAGAATGCGAGTTGAGCCTGAGTATTGATTAATCAAATTAGGGACGACGAGAAAAGCTCGGTGAATATTCAAATGATATGGTTATTACCAGAAAGGCATGTCCAATGAGGATTTGGACTATGACAGGTCCTATCTTTTTAGTGATGTTCTTTGCATTTGTGCCACTTGAAAACGTCTTTAAGATCTCATTTAGCGTTTTGGATTCATCTACTTGAGGAGTGTTTGATCTTTGTGTACGAACTGAAGGCTGCACCAAGAAAGAAATTTCTTCAGATTGAACATATTTGTTGCAAAACATAGAGAAATCGGAGAATTAAATAAAAATTTAGGAATGTATTTAGTGAAGTATTGAAGAACAATCTCTAGCTTCCATTTAGGTTTATCGAAAACCTACAAGAGAAGTTCTCACTCAAGCACCAGAAACCAAATGCAGAGACAAATTCAGGCAAAGCAAGAGTTTCAGGAGTGTTACTATCTTACCTGAAGAAAATTTGACAGTAAGTATCCATCGTAAGTTAGCTCGTCGAGTATGATCTCCATTGCAGGAGTCCTTGCGCCGTCTCCTCTTGTGGTAATTCCTTCTATATCAGCTTTCTTCTTTGATGCATCAAGCTCCATGATCTGATAAACAATGAACATAAGAATGTAAAAGAGAACAACTCCAAAAACAGTAACTTTACACTCCGTGACCATTACAAGAAGTTCCTTCATAGCAGAAACTGATCCCTTTTGCAATTCTACCAAACTGATTGATTTTTCACCAGCGTCAACAAGTGCACACATTGTGGATAAGCAATCTTTCACTAGGTTCTTGAAATTCACTCTTCTTGAAGCCTTAAAGCGGAACCACAACGTCAAATTACGGATAAATTACTAGTTTTCTGAGCCGATGAGACTTACCAGAAGTAGATTCAGTGATGATTCCTTTAAGAGACTCCAGTCCATGGTTTCTGGAATCACAAAAAAATACAAAGCTTGTGAAAATTTCCCCAAACTTTACAAGATAAAGAGAAACCTTTGAGACTATGAATACCTTCATACACTTGATGTCGCGGCGTGAAATCTAACTTAAGAAAATGAACAAGATACTCGAACACGAACATATTCCTAAGAATCTGCAAGAATCCAAACAAATGAGCAAGAGCAACAATCTATTAAGCTTATTTGCAACATAAACAAATGAACTAACCTTCAAATCTGATTCCTCAGACTCATTAACTCCTATGTTCATATTCTGAATCAGCTGTTGAAACGCTAAATTCACAAAATCAAGAAACCATAGTGAACAAACAAGATACCAAAACAAAAAGGTAACTCAAAAGACAAGACTAAGGTCCCTTACACGAGCTTGTCACTGATGTTTCTTTATCATCAGAACCAAAATTAAACGGTGACCAAGCCTGCACACACAAATGAAATCAACCACACTCCACCATAACCAAGAATAGACAAACTTATTAATAAGTACCTCTTCAACGATTTCCAGTTGATGTTTCTCACTAGAAGCTGAATAAACCCAAGGAAACCTCTATACACATAATCATAACTCATAAGCAAACCATTAAAACTTGCAATAGTAATGGTCACTACCAAAACTACAATAGAGTACCTCATGTAATTGTTTCAAAAGCTGGAAACTTGCTGTAATAACCTCAAATCTTCTTCCAAATCTCAATAGGAGGAATTCCGTTTTCGGGTACTAGTGAAGCGGAACGAACAGCTCCCAGAAACATCAAACCTAGGGTTTTTCAAAATCATAATCAGAAACCAACCCTGAATTGAAATCGAAATCGAAATCGAGAAGGAGAGAAAACTTACGATCTTTGTTAGAGTCACGATCGTCTTTATCGCCGGTGGAATCAAGCATGGCTAAAGAAATAGCCTTACATCGGAAATCACCCACCACGAGAAGGAATTGAGCCGAGGAAATGAAATCAAAGCTGGAAGAAGCCAGATCTACATAAACGCAAACGAAGAGATTCGAGTGAGTGAGAGAATGAGAGATGATGATTGAAACAAATTTGAGTGAGAGAGACGAAGAAAGTTGAAGATTTCTGGGTTTTGAAGATGAAAAGGAATCCACACACAAAATTACGCCTCTGTTTCGAGAGAGAATAAAGAAATTTTGGATTTACACAAAATGAATTTTGAGAGTTGTTTCCTAAGAAAACCAAACAAAAAAATAAATTAGGGCTTTCATATATTTGGGATCTGCAAAAAGCAAGGAAACTTAAAAAATTTTGGCCAAAATTTAGGCGGCCACAGAATTCCCAAACTGAAATCCCAAATTAGAAAGACAGAAAATTAGTCACTAAAACGTCACAAAGTAGTCTTTAATTTATGACTAATTTGTGACGCTTTGGAGGGTGTCACAAATGGAATCCCCAAACCCTAAACATATAGACCAAAAACTTGTTCCTCTACCATTTCCCTAAACCATATACCCTAAATAAAATGATATACTCATTATACCACCACTAACAAAGCTAATTTAGAAAAACATCAACTTTACCTAATCTTAGTTTAAAACTTCTAAGAGTTATAACATATAGTATATGAAATGTTGTTCTCACATAAATAATTTTTTTGGAAATTGATTTACTCACTACAACCACATCTTAGATACTTTGTCATTGACTTTAGTAGAAGCTAAATACAACCATGAATCATAGAAGCATACATTTTGGGTTTTTAATGTATATTATTGTAAAATGGAGTGGCAAAGTAGTCACTAATCAGTCGAAAATTTACGTATGCGTCGCAAATGTGTCGCAAAGTAGTGGTATATTTGTGACTATTTTGTGACGTTAGTATAGGGTTTGAGAATCCAAAACCCTAAACCCTATGTAGTCACTAAAGAGTCACAAATTCGTCACTCTTATGGTAGTCACTAATATGTGACTGTTTTGATAGTAGCAAAACAGTCGCAAATTTGTGACCACTTTATCCGTCGCTAATAAGTCTGTAATTTGTGACTACTTTGCGACTACATAAAAACCAACGAATGTCTGTCTCAAATTCGTTGCTAATTTGTTACGCTTTTAT
Source organism: Draba incana (assembly GCA_963576765.1). NCBI lineage: Eukaryota > Viridiplantae > Streptophyta > Magnoliopsida > Brassicales > Brassicaceae > Draba > Draba incana. Next base: position 8,518,319 of record OY755212.1, on the reverse strand, counting down.
GACGAAGTGATCAGTCACAAATTGGCGACTGTTTTGCGACTGATTTTGATGTCGTCACAAATTGGTCACATAAGAGTCTCAAAGTAGTCACAAAAATTAGTGACTGATTTTTCAGTCACAAACAGTAGTCACAAATGGACAGTTTTCTAGTAGTGAGCTCATATCCTATATGCTCTATGGATATTCTAAATGCTCTAGGAATGTTCTATATGCTTTAGTATATTATAGTATTATCCTTCAAGTTGTACACTACATAATCTTGTTCTTTATGGAATAAAAACCACCAATTCTCATTCTCTTTTCTCATTTCATAACAAAGATAAACTTATTACGGAAGAGTAAAACAAAGTTATTTGAGAAATTCAACTTAAATAAATTAATTATTCCAAATTACCGTAAAAGTTTTCGATTACGGGTCAAATCAAAACTATTTTTTTTTCTTCATATATTTTTTTTGAAACTTCTTTTCTTCTTCATACTTTTTGTTCATATATTGCAATCGACTCCTCGTTTTTGGTAGCGTTTTTGACATTTTTATGGAAGTTCGAGTTAAAGCTCTAATTTTTTATAAGCAGAGGAGAAGAATTGGGTTAATTATAGTCCTTCTCCTGTGTGGTGTTCGAACTTGGAACCTCCAATATTTTCCCATGGGTAAAGAACCGGTTATACGCCTATATTCGATCTCAATTTAAAGATATTTGGTGAAAGTAATAGTTTGACATAGAGTCTGATGCAAATCTATCTAAAATATTAAGACTGGCTTGCTAAGATGATAATATAAACTACCGCAAAACCCCAATTATAAAAAATTACAATTATTCCACATACCGCATAACTAATTGTAGAACCAAAATTTGGCGCACTACGAACCAGTGATAAACTACGATAAGAAAACCGTTAAGAGAAAAGACGGATTGTGGAGACGAGACAAATCTTTTTTTTTTTAACCCTATAAATCACTTAGTGCAACAAAGAAACTGATTCAAAGATCCCAATAACTTTGTTCCAACACTAACAGAGTTACTGATTTCGAAATGAAAAGTCCATTGAGATCTGCAATGAAAATCGTCACAATTTCTTTCAACGGATTTTTGACAGTAGTTATCCTTTGACATGATATTTGTGGGTGCTGGATTCTCACAATTGAATTTGTAAGGTTCGTAGGGCAATAAGAGATTTCTAGGGTTTGAATCACGAACGTAGATTAAAACGCAAAGACAAAAGCAAAAGATATGAATTAGGGTTTTTATTGATAGCTGGAAAGCTGTAAGAGTTTTTCTGTATAAGATTTCTCATTCCCTTATTATGAGGATGTACAAGAGTAATTATAATACTTTTAAGTCGGTTGGGCCAGGCCCAATACAAAATAAGAAATTTTCTAGGTTTTCCATTTAAGCCACAACCACTAAGTCGGCTGGGCCATAAATGAGCCTTACTCTTCTGATCTTGATCATTGGGATGACTTGAATTAGGCCTTGTAGGGGAGATATGACCCCTACAGTTAGCCCCCCGGTTCAATAGTGTTATTGATAAAAGTGTTGAAGTAAGGGTGTCCAAATGAAGAAGCGATTTCCGTTGAGACTGTAGAAACGTTAACGATGATCCGGCTATCCCAACAACTTCCATAATGATAAAGTCTGTACATAAGTGGTAATGGAGAATCCAAATGACTCGGCGAGCTGACTGAGTATGCCTAACGTCGAGCCGGTACAAATAAATTTCTGGCGATCTGCTCCAAAGAAATTGCGAGACGAGCTGATTCGAAGATGGGTAGCAGCGAGGTTGAGTTTTACATCCATGAGGTGAGATAGGCGTATCGATGAGTCTGCAAGGTGGACTTGAGTGTCGACGAGCTCTCGAGGTGAAGAAGTCGAGATGGTTGTGCTTTGCCACTAGGTCAATATTGAAATTGATGCCGAGGTCTAGCCAAGTAGCGACAAGCTCGCAAGGTGAATTCGTTAAGCTCGCAGGTTTGATTTGTTGTGGTGGTGAGAGTGAGTCGAGCTCGCAGGGTCCTCTTTGGAGAGTCGGTAAACTCGCAATGTGGATATCATTTTGTCAACTCATCTCGAGGTACTTTGAAGAGCTTTGGCAAAGTTAATCTTGATTCAAAGGAGTCATAGTTTTTAGTTGATTTGATCCGGATCTCCGTGGAATCAGTCTCCCAAAGTTGGTTTCTTTCGACGCTGCGAAACCGTCATGAGTGAGACGAGGTGAGACTGAGGTGAATCCGAGCGGTGCGAGGTGATTGGAGTTCGAGTGGTGCGAGATGGAGCTCGATTTTGAGGTGAATAGGTTAACTTGCGAGGCAAGGAGGAAGAAGCGAGCTAATTTTGTTCAACGACGAGCTCGTCAAATGTAGCGAAGTGGCGGCGAGCTGCAGTTGTCAAACTTGCGAGGTGAGAAGAGAGAGATGAGGCCGCAGCGAAGTGAATCTTGTTCTTACGAAGTGAGTCGAGCTTGCCAACTCTGTAGCTTTGCTAAGTGATTTGTCGTGTAAGCGAGCTCGATTTGTACAAGAGGAGAAGTGGTGTTGATTCCAAATCTGCGATCTCCGTATTGCACCGCAAGCTTGCGAAGTGGTTTTTCTTTAAAGAAACAACTACAAGGTGGCGACGCGAATCTATTACCGGATTGAACTCGAGTTACTTGCCGAGGTCGCAATGTTGATTAGAGGCAAGGATGAGCTCGGCAAGGTTAGATGAGCTTGCGAGCTTAAACGTGAGGCAGAGGAGAAGCTCGTTTTTGCGAAGCGAAGAAGAAATCAAGCTCGCGAGGTTGATAAAAATTCGATATCGAGCTAACGAGGTCATTCAAGTTGTTTCCTTGAGATGCGAGGTGAAAATTAGGAGGAGGAGCTCGCGGCGTCGAAGTGATTCTGGCGATTTAGAGACAATAGTAAAATCTCGCGAGGTGAGAGAGGAGATTTCTGGTGCACGAGTTTGGCGAGCTGGATTGTTTCAATTTAGATCGTAACACAGTGAGAAGAAAAAGGATAGTGACGAGGTGTTTGTGTCACCAAGTTGATTTGAGCCTTTGAATCTAAAACCCATCATCATTTTTGTTTTGAGAATGAGGCGACACGATCAGATTTGCAGTGGATCTTGATGACGAGGTGGTTGAGAACGAGAGAGGAGCAAAAAGAGCTCGCGAGTTGACTCGGTGAGTTCGCGTTATCCGAATGATTGTGAGCTTCAAGAATTTCAAAACAACGAGGTGGCGAGGTCAATTTGAGAAGAAGACGACGAGGTCAGTTGACTCCAAGTATCGTCGAGGTCAATCTTTCATCCGCATCATCTTCGTTGTGAATTCGATTAGGTGGAACCACGAACTGAATTTTTGAATCGGAGAATGTGAGTCAACTCACAGCGAGTTGGACGAATTTATTCTTGTCGATGTTGAGTTGACTCAAAATAAAGTCGATTCTTGTGAGCCTGTGAAGTGATTTCAAGCTTGCGAGTTTGATTGTTGCCGAGGTCACGAGATAAGGCAAAGAAATCTTGTGATTTGGCGAGGTCAGGTCTCTGGTATTGATAAAGCAATCAGGTCATGGTCCAAGTGAAAATGACGAGGTGGGATGAGCTCTGTCACGACGAGGTGGACGATCACTGTTACGGCGAAGTGCTGGTGTTTCTCAAGCGGCGAAGTGCAAGGAGTTGGGGCCGCGAGCTGCTAGGTGAGATTGAGACAGGAGAAGCTGCGAGATGGAGGTTAATTTATGAGTCGAGTCGGTTAACAGAGCTCATCGGCGAAGTGAAGTGGGATTAATCTTGTCGCGAGGCGATTGGAGACGAATTTTAGAGATGAGTACTAAGGTGATTTGTTGCTTGCGATATGAGATTGATTGGATTTTGGTTCAAGCCCGTGAGTTAAAATCATTGTGTCCGTGGCTGCGACAAGGTGGATTCCCAGCGAGGCGACGAGGTTGACTCTTGAATTGAAATCGAAGTTTGTATTGTCACGTTCCGTAGCTGGGTCGAGCTCGACTTACTCCGGCGAGGTGATGTTGTGTGGTGATGAAGATGATGTCGTTCGTTCTTGTTGTTGGGCCAAAACTATGACAAGCTAAAGCCCATCATAAAAGCTCATTGTTTAAAATCCCATACTTGATGCAATCGAACCAATGTCTTGTCACTTGTTTTATTGTATCTATTAAAAGATCTCGAAGTTGATACGCCGCGAACTAGTACACACATTGCTGCGATCCGACTGACAGTGTTACAAGAAAATTGGCGAATCCACTGTTGAAGATAACAGCGGACTGCATGGAATTTTATGAAATGTTTAGTTGGATAGCGAACTGAGCGACGACGCTTTTCAAGAAATTAACTGCGAGCTGCCTAAACATGTTCATGTAGAGACGCACGACAAGCGAAATTGGCGAGCTGCCTCAAGACATTTAGCAAAGTATACGGCGAGTTGTACGACGGAAGTTGCGATGCAGATGACTGGCGAGTTGATCGGTCACATTGTCGCTTTGTATAACGGCGAGCCTAGTGGCAAGGATCCGTCTTTGTTTTCGACGAGCCCAATGGCAAGGATCCATTTTTGTTTTCGACAAGCCGAGTGGCGAGGACTCGTCTTCGAGTTTTCGACGAGCCGAGTGGCGATGAGGTTTTGCTGAAGGTAATGACGAGCTGAGCGACAAGTTTCGCCACAGATAAGGGCGAGCTGCATGATGCCTTTGCGAACTGCCCCAGGTAGATAGCGAATTTTAGCGAAGATGTTTTTGTGGCAAGTCGATTCAGAAGTACTTTGTTGCGGGCTGTTTCAAAGTTAATTTGCCGCGAACCTGTACACTTTCTACGAGCTGAATGACAATGTCGTAGTAATATTGGCGAGTCTATAGCCAAAATCTCCAGCGAACTGGATGAAGATATGTTACTAGCGGACTGAATGACATCGTTTGTGGAAGATAAGAGCGGACTGAGTGGCATCTCTTTAAGGAAGATAAGAGCGTGCCGCTATTTTGTGATGTCCAAGTGATTAAAGCTTGTTTTTGCATTTTTAGTTAGGCGTAATAGGCGAGCTACTACTCAAATTATTTTATTTTAGACCAGTGATTCGGTAGCTGGGTTTTTGAGTTAAACATTTTGGTTTACAAGAGTGTTCCCATGAACACGCCTGCTCCATTAATGAGCACGCCTGCTCCATTAATGAACACTTGGCATTTTAGACCAGGGATTTGGTAGCTGGGTTTTGAGATTGATCATTTCGGGCTACAAGGGTGTTCCCGTGAACCCCCTTTGCTCCAAATATGAACACTTAGGATTTTTAGACCAGCGATTTGTTAGCTGGGTTTAGTTGACACCAATGTTATGTTAATTGGGTTTTCTGATGATCACTAAGGTTTACGAAGATGTTTTCATTAACATTCTCGCTCCCGAGTTGACCACGTTCTGACCAACGTTTACGTGTGTTGGGTTTTAAGATGAACGTCTTTGGTTTACAAGTGTTTTACCATAAAAATACATGCTCCATTGATGATCATCGCGCGCTTTAAATCCGTATGAGGATGTAGTAGTCAGATCTGAAATATATGAAAAAGTTCGTCGCTGTGGCCAATAGCGAGGTGAGAAGTCTGTTTTCGTTAAGACTTAGATAATCCGTGGAGGATGTAAGGGGATTTGTTACGAGAAGTCTGTTTTCGTTAAGACATAGATGATCCGTGGAGGATATAAGCGATATGTCCGTTTAGGTAGGACTTTGAATGATCCGTAAAGGATGTAAGTGATATGTTCGTTCAGATTGGACTTTGAATAATCCGTAAAGGATGTAAGTGATATGTCCGTTCAGATAGGACTTTGAATAATCCTTGATGGATGTAAATGATTTATGGATTGTGTAGATGAAATTTGCTTTTGATTAATGATAAATAATGAGAAAATAAGAGTTTATGTACCGTTAAGCGCATGTGTGAGGTAGCCAATTAGGCAGCGGATGAGCTGGCAAATTGTGGCAGAGGATGAGCCAGGTAGGTAGGAGAGCTGGTAAGCAAGTGAGCTAGGTTGCTTGTTAGCGAGGTAGCTCATTAACAAGGTAGCTCGTCAGGTTGGCAGCCATGAGAGCTAAATAGCTAGTCAACTCATCAGGAAGGCAGCTCGGCAGGTTACTGTAAAGGTATCTGAAGAAACTACATGCATCAGATTGCAGATCCGAAACATGTTTCGAAATCTAGACACCGAGATCTTTCCAATGATATGTAGATCGCTTTCTGGATCCTCCTGTGCCGCCGGGAAGAAGCTTATGAAGTAGATCATTGGAGGTGATGAATTAGGTTTTCAGGGACATGTTACTGAAAACGTAACAGAAAAGGCTACAGATCTTTGATTATGAATACGAGAACTGTTCTGAAAACTATACGAAGAGATCTTTCCGATGATATGTGGATCTCTTCTTGGATCGTTCTGGGTCTCGCTGGGAGGAAGCTTCTGAATATGAATCATAGAAGCTGATGAGTAAACTTTTCATGGAATATGCACTACTGAAAACGTGATAGAAGAAGCTACAGATCTCGGATTATAAATCCGAAACCTGTTCTGGAAACTAGACAAAGAGATCTTTCCGTTGATATACAGATTGTCTCCTAGTTCCTTCTTGGTCGCCGGCGGGACGTTGATCAAGTAAACTAGTCTCAATTGGTTCGTACGTAACGCGATTCTTCTGTGTAAGAAAATCTCTAGCCCCCTCCTTCTAGCGCCAAATTGTGGTTGCTGGATTCTCACAATTGAATTTGTAAGGTTCGTAGGACGCTAAGAGATTTCTAGGGTTTGAATCACGAACGTAGATTAAAACGCAAAGACAAAAGCAAAAGATATGAATTAGGGTTTTTATTGATAGCTGGAAAGCTGTAAGAATTTTTCTGTATAAGATTTCTCATTCCCTTATCATGAGGATGTACAAGAATATTTATAATACTGTTAAGTCGGTTGGGCCAGACCCAATACAAAATAAGAAGTTTTCTAGGTTTTCCATTTAAGCCAGAGCCACTAAGTCGTCTGGGGCATAAATGGGCCTTACTCTTTTGATCTTGATCATTGGGATGACTTGAATTAGGTCCTTGGTTCAACTTACGGTTTGAATGCATTTTGGGATGGCCGGTTCAATGCATACTTAGTCGTTTTAGGCTTATCGATTATTCTAGGAAAGGTATGACCCCTACAATATTTGCTACACTAATCCATGATAACTCGAAAAACGAGAGTTGACCAAAGAAACAAAATAGAAAATAATCTATTGAGGCACTATCTACGAGAAATAAACCCTAATTAGGGCGTACCAGTTTGAACCATTTACTCAAGTCTTACGTAATAGCACGTATGAAGTATGATAAATAAAAGAATTTCCAACAAAGATGCAACTTCTTACTACATTCACCTAACACCAAGTTTAAGAAAATGTAGAATTAATTAACCTGTTTCTCGTTCGTGATTGTTATAGTATCAGACTAAAGAAAGCGAAGCCCTAGCTGATAAAGTTAGTGCTGTCTATTTTACCTTTTACTGTTTTTGTTTCGCATACCGACAAATTTGTTAAAACTAATGAAAACAATTATGTCCACTAGTAAAGGCATCTTCGTTATTTGTTGAACAATACTAATGTGTGGAAATGAGTGTGTTTATTGTATACAACAAAATTGTTATGTCAAACTCTTTATAGAAAACACAAAATTGTTATTTGAGAGTAATTTATCCTCGACCTTATGAATATATCCATAAAATTATTCAATGACGTTTGATAATTAATCAGAGAGTGGTAAATTAAGCACTTCTGGGGGTCAAAAGCACTATCTATTTTTGAACTTTTGCGGTTGCATATTTTTTTTTTATCAACAAGACGATTATTAGTCAAACCCATTATCAATCTCTAGAAATTGTCTCATTTGTATTTTTTTTCAGAATGACCCAAAAATTATGAACCTGACAAAATTGCACATTCTTTTTCCTAACGATACAAATATGTACAAATAAGCCCCCGTTGACCCCACAATATTCATCAATAAAATCACTTTTAAAAGTGGGCAATAACTATATTAAAAATATGGAGCTATCATTGTGGGGAAACCTGATTTTGTCTGCCACAAACTAACCAAAATCAATAAAAAAAAAATAATGTTAGTATTGATTTAATATATTGTAGGAATCAATTGGGGCATGAAGGGACATTAAGCAATTGAATAAAGGGCGTTGAATACTAACAACGATGACGCTTCAGTGATGGCATTTTTAGGGTTAAGTTGCTCATCGACAAATATTTCTATTTCGTTTAGTTTTCCGATTAAAGGTAGCAAAACTGGACCAAAAAAAACAGAAAAGATAAGAGTTGAAATTTGAAAAATCCCGACAGTCTACTAAAGAAATGATGCATTTTCCATTCTTCTGTTATCTTCGATCGTTCGTAGATGACTAAATATATATATTCCACATTGCATCAGCAAAATATACAACATTCAAACTTGTCAATGATTTAATGAATATCTATGTGCTGGAAAACTATAAATCGATTAAAATGATTTCAGAAAAGTCCACCAAGGGTGACGCGAAATTTTAATTAGAGCCACGAACCTATAAATTTAGTACAACAGTGAGCGTAAAAGATAAAATCACACAAGTCCCCGTATAACAGTGAACATCAAAATAAATAAAAGGAATCTTTGACTAATTGATTTGTCACCCTCGATCCAACGTATGTGATATCCCTATATTAGGCCACGGCTTGGCCGCTTGGGTTTAAATTACTGTCCAAATCCGTTTAAGGTTAAACTATAACACAATCGGTAAGGTATAACTTTTTTTTTTTTTTTGGTGAAATAAAGATAATAGTAAACCCGCTTAAGGTGCTGAGTTGACATCTCATTTGCTCATATTTTTCACCTAGAAGATGGAGATGTTATATGAAATTTGGTAGTACCGGGTTTGACACCCTCTACCCTGATCCGACTTAAGTTTGAACCGACCCGAGTATCTATCTAAAGATAGGAAGATGGGTATACATTAACCAAGGAAGCTCATTATGAAGGTCGAAGACCGAATCCACGATCAATTACCGACCTCGGAATACTTGGAGAATAAGTTAGGAATATATGAGGATATTGTGTAAATCTTCCTAGTTAGGATACTTTCCATACATTTATAGGGTTGTATCTGTAGCGATCATTTGGTATAAATATGTAAAACATTTGACCTAGAAAGGGATCCGCAATTCTTTTGAGCAATAAACTCCATTGTAAACCACTTTGATATTTTCTAAAGCTTTTACATTGTTTTTTCCCTAATAATCTAAGTCCCACTTGTTTGATAGAGATCGAGTTCGTTTGCACGAACACGGTACCTTCAATTGGCGCCCACCATGGGGCCTCTAGATTTGTTGGGCGCGCAAGAAAAAGCTATCTACCAAACGATCCTAAAGACAATGACAGCACATGAGAGCAAGAGAGCAATTCCGCAATTGTGGCGAATACCACAGTTCAGGACGATAACAATCCCAAAAATCTTGAGGATGGCAATGGGGTGATCAACCCCAATGAAGAAGATAACACAAAAATCATGGGAGAGAAAACTCCATAGCCGGAAAAGGAGCTGATCACCGCACACGATGTCCCCTTGATACTGAAACATCTGATGGAGAAGTACAACAAGCAAGTCGTAGAAAATAAAGAGATAAGAGATAAGATCGCTCTCTTAGTAAACATGTCCGAGGATCAAGCTCAAATTACCGGACCGAGAGATAATACCGTGACCGCAACAAGACCAGACCGGCTGGAGCAAAATCTCTTCCCGCATATGCAAACCTCGATGTACTTCCCTGCCAGAAATCGATATGCCGTCTTCGTAACCCTAGCAACTATGCACGACGCAAGAGACACCAAAATCGCTTGTATGAAAAAGACGATACAAACCATAAAGTCAAGAATACATCGTGTGGTCAGCTCGACTTCCGAGCTTGACCGGGTGTTAGAGGAAACAAGACAGACCCCGTTCACGACCCGAATTATGGACCCGGTGAAACATCTCGTAAAGATTAAGATCATTCCCTACGATGGAACGACCGACCCAACTCAGCACCCCATGGCCTTCAATATCACGATCGGAAAAGTGCATTTCCCTCCCAACGAGAAGAGAACCGGCTATAGTCAGTTCTTCGTGGAGAACTTGAAGGGGGACGCACTTGCATAGTTCTCTCAGCTGGAGAGAAATTCCATCAACACCTTTCATCAGATGTCAACAACCTTTTTGAAACATTACTCGATGCATATTGAGAAGCGAGTTTTGACTGCGAGCCTATGGACACTAGCGTAGAAGTCAGGAGAAACAGTTTGGTCATTTATGCCGTACTTCAAGACGACCGTATCCAAGATGATCGTACCAGACAAGGCGGTGATCGAGGCTCTCCCGAAGGCCCTCCTTACAAAAACACCGTTTCGACGAGAGCTGACGGTAAATAACCTGGATACTCTAGAAGACGCCATGCATAAGGCATCCCTCTTAATCGAACTAAAAGAGGACGAAGGAACCGGAATAGAGCCGCAAAGTGTACAACCCTATCATCCAGAAAAAATTAATTGCCAAAGCCGAGCAAGGCATAATTTTCAGATCGCAGAAGAGGACAACAAACTAGAACCAAGGTCTGAGGAGAAAACTGATATATCATAGTTTTTACCCAGTTTTATACCATGATATATGTCCGTTTTATCGAGTCTTTTGGTGTTTTCTAGTGTTTGGTGTTTTATATTAGGTACAAGGACGAATTGGACTCAATTGGTGTTTACTGGAGCAGTTTGGAGCTTAACGGAATGAGCAGTCAAAGTGGCAAGTTCGAAGTCAATATTCAGAGACAGTGTCGAGCGACGGAGGAGTTTGTGTCGCTCGACACCGAAGATTTGCAAGTGTCGATCGATAGACTCAATCGTGTCGATCGACACGAACATCGGACCAGCCCAGATTCCAAGTTTTAAGAGATTTCCTTTTCTCACCAAAAAAAAAGCCCAGATGTTTGCAATTGGGCCCATGACGTTTTTGTAACCTATATATATATATATATGTATTTTCAGCCATTGTTTAGGCTATGCTTTATTTTACTTAGAGATTTTTATATTAGGGATTTATCTTTCATGTCTATGTCTGAGTAATTCCCTAGTTAGGTTTTAGGGATTTTTCAATGGTTTAATGAAGAGTTGTAGAGTTTGATTACTTATGGGATTTTGCATTCATATTTATATTCTTCACCTTGATTGCTTTGAATTCTGATTTAGGCCTGAATTAGATATCCTAGGTTGTTTAATAGATGAGATATCATTATTGAATATCCTGAATTGAATCATAGGTGAGCAAAGATCTGATTCGCAACGACAGTTGGCTTTGGATCTTTGTGAACAAATCGAACCTGAATTTAAATGCTTGTTTAGATCAATCTGATTTCGCAACGACAGTTGGTTGTCTAGGGTTTAAACATAGATAGTATTTGCAACGACAGTTGATTTACTTTACAACAGTGTTTCGAGTTCTAAAATTTGCACTTCATCAATCCCAATTGTAATCTTGTTCTGCAACTTGGATTTCTTCCTGCGAATTCCCTAAAGCTTAGCGTTTTTCTCTTATTGATTTAAAGTTCCTGCAATCATCCTGTTTTCAATTTCCTGCAATTTATTTATAACTTTTCTGTTTAGCATAGTCTGAACACTGAAATCTATTGTGCAACTGATTCCCTGTGGATTGACACCCCAAGTACTACACTCGATCTCTTAATTTGAGAGAGTAGGACAAAGGGAAATTTGACCATATCAAATTTTGGCGCCGTTGCCGGGGAATCAACGCCATTAGATTTACATTATTAGGATTTTGTCTAAGCACTTTTTATTTTCGTTTTTCCTTTACTAACTTTTTCTTTTTGTTTTTCTTTTTTGTTTTGTTTTTCAGGCGTAAGGAACGATGGTTGCGCATACGATGATCTTTCAGAGGGATAATGGTTTCTTCGACAGGGAAGGAAACCAGTACAATGAACACGGTCAGAGGATCGATGCTGAGGGGAACGTGGTCGTTGAGCCGATCGACGAGCTGGAGCAGAGACGCGACGAAGAAATCAGACTCGCTCGCGAAGAACAGGATCGTGTCGAGCGACAAGAAGAAGAGATCGCTCGACGCATGGAATTACGACGTGTCGAGCGACAGAGAGAGCTCATCGCTCGACCGGATCAGAACCAACGTGTCGATCGACACGGTGTTGTTGTTGCTCGACACCTTGCCCAGAATCGCACGCTCGCAGATTTCAACCGTCCTGAGCAGTTTTACGCGAACCGAGCCGCGATTCGACCTCCAGCCTTCCAGCGAAACGACTTCGAATTGAAGCCTGCTTACTTCAGTCTAGTAGCTCAAGATCCTTTCTGCGGTTTACCATATGAACATCCGATGGATCATATCGAGAAATTCGAGGACTTGGCGTCTAGCATCAAGGCTAATGGAGTATGTAAGGACTATCTGTTCTGCAAGTTGTTCCCGTACTCTCTGCATAGAGAAGCAAAGCATTGGTTGAGGATGCTACCTCCAGGCTCGCTAACTAATTGGGAGGATACGAAGAATGCTTTCTTAAGCAATTTCTTCGATGATGCAAAATCTGAAGATCTCAGAGCAAAGATTGCAACATTCAGACAAGGCGACTTCGAGGCATTCAAGGCTGCTTGGCATAGATTCAAGGGATATCAGAGATACTGCCCTCACCACGGCTTCACAGATGATCAGCTGCTGAGCATTTTCTATAGAGGGATTGCCACTGGATATGCTACCACGTTGGACGCTAAAAGTAACGGGAATTTCAACACGAATTCTCAAGAGACAGCTATGCGATTGATTGAGAACTTAGCAAGCAGCAACAGTACAAAGAGCATCGATTTTGAGAGGAGTCAGGGTCAGAATGTCAGTGGTAATCAGTTTGCAGAGGTCACAAAGAAGCTGGATTCAATGCATGACCTCCTTGCAGGAAAGAAGACAGTTCAGTTCGGTAAGGAAGTTGAGATATTTGAACCTGAAGATGTGAATTACGTCACAAGATCTGGATATCAGAGGTTCAACAATCAGCAGGGATATGGTTCTTCATTCCAGAAACCGTTCCAGAACAACTATCAGAGGGACTACGGTTCGTCTTCTTATATGAAACCTCCTCCTCCATCTGCATAGAGTAAACTGGAGTTTATGATGGAGCGAATGCTGGAGGGACAGCAGACGTTGACTGTCAACTTGAATGGAAAGCTGGATTCCATCTACACGGACTTGAATGGAAAGATCGAGTCTTTGAACATCCATGTAAAGAAGCTTGATACTCAAGTGCAGCAAACCAGTGCAACAGTGACGAAGCTCCACTCCAATATGCTCAGTTTAAGGTCTGGAACAGAGAAGAAACGAGCTCCGAGGCGAATCGATCACTTTACGGAAGAAGAAGAAGCTCAGATTTTCGGGATCGAGGGATCTGTGTCGATCGACACACCTTTGGTGTCGATCGACACGATGGAATAGAGCATGTCGATTGACGTAGACTGTCGTGTCGCTCGACACCAGACCCAAATCGGACCAGATTCCGCGAAAGCCTCCGTTTGCACCGTCGAACGCGTCTACAAGCCTCTTCTTCCATTCCCAAGAGCCCATGTGCAGTCTTGTGCATCAGCTAGTGGTCATGACAGTGAGAAAGAGCCGAGGGTAATCGATAAGCCTGTCCTTAGAGAATTGATCAAGAAGGAAAGTCCTTGGCAGTTCATAGTTCCTTGCTCCATTAATGGCATGGAATTAGAAGGCACTCTCTTAGACACTGGAGCTAATGTGAACGTCATCTCACATGATGTTGTGAAGAAGATGGGAATCTCGAATATCAAGTCTTCAAATGCTCTAGTCGGCCTCATTGATACTACTTCAGTAGCTTCTGCAGGCTTCATTCCTAATCTGAAGATTCGAGTCGGAGATTGCCTTGTGCCAGCTGATTTCCACATCATAGAGACCACAAAGCCAATGGTTCTCGGTGCATCCTTCCTTAACACTGTTGGAGCTGTCTTGGACTTCCCAAATCAGAGAATCTCCTTCACAGAAATCAACAAGGAAGTCTTCTACCCATCGATCTTAATGGATAACTTCTCTTGCCGGTTAGTCATTAAGGGAGAAAAGCTAAATCCTGCAAGTCTCCCAACCCCCAAGCCTCCCATTGAGCAAAGGTACGTACCTCCTATTCTTAATTCCGAGCCTCTTCATCAGACTTTAAAAGTTGCAAAAGCTGTTACGCGCTCATGCAAGCAACGAGTTTCTCGTAGTATGCTTGGTTTTTCTTCTGATGAATTTGCAGGAATTCCTAAGGAGTGCAAAGAGGAGAACGAAGGACATAGGAGACAGAAGAAAGCTTCCAAAGCATTTTCCAAGTTCAGGATCATTATCCCTTCAGACTTAGAGGAGAATGGAGAGGAAGTCTTTCAACAAATGATGCAGAATACGATGAAACTTTTCCCTGGGATAGTTTCTGATAAGTCTGGGGGATCTGGCAAGAAAGGCAGAATGAAGAACAAGGCTGCAACCATCCACCTGGATAAGGGAAGTACTATGCTTCTCAAAGATCCGCCATAAGTCCTGAATCCTAACAACGTCAAGCTAAGGACTTAAAACAAGCGCTTAGTGGGAGGCAACCCACTTGTGAGTCTACTAACTATTTACTTAGATTTTTATTTTCTTTTTCAATTTTACGTTTTGGTGTTGTTTTTGGTGTTGATTTTCAGGAACATAGACGTTCAAATGCAAGTGAGAATGCTCTTCAGCACTCTGTGTCGAGCGACGGGAATATCAGTGTCGCTCGACACGAGCAAATATCCAACAGTCGATCAACTTGAGCTTAAGTCGCTCGACGCGACAGATTCAAATGTGTCGATCGACACGACCTCCTGGTACCACATTCTCCTTCGATTTTCATTCGTTTCGTTTCCTATTTTTTTTGTTTAACCAATCTCGGGCTTGATAACACTGGGGACAGTGTTGTTTAAGTCTGGGGGAGGTAGTTACTAACTATTGTGTTTTCTTTTGAGTTTTTGAGTCAATTTTAAAAAATTTTAGAGTCAAAACCTCCTTTAAACTTCCTTTAAACAGCACTCATGGACCATTTCCAATGCAAGTTGGCTGGTTCTACTGAGGTGGGTAACTGGAAGTGGATCGGTTTAACGGAGCGAGTTCAGATTTCTGGAGAACGCCAGAAAGGATGTCTAGGGTGTTGGTAATCGCAAGACTTGATTCAGCTTCCAAACATTTGAAAGCGAGGACGGACCGCTCTTGAAACTTCTTCTCGAATGACGAATACAACTGTCCTAGATCGAAAAAAAGAAAAAGCCTCATGACCCTGTCTCCACAAGAACACCAGTAATGAGAGATGATCTAGTGATCATAGAGATGCCAAGGAAATAAAAAGTCTACAGAAAGTGCAAGCCCGAATTCAAAAATGCAGAGAAACAACAAATGGTAAAGGACCCTCTGCTGAAGTACCCGCCATCACAATGGCAAAAAAGCATTGCATCTCTATGAAAATCCTTAATTGGATACAGTTTCAGAGGGAAGAGAGAGGGTGAAACGCAGGAAAGTGTTAAAGGAAGTGAAAGAATCTAGAAGGTCCAGCGATCGATATTCCCTTGATGAGACCGCACTTAATTAACTAAATGGGTTTGCGACTGAAAGTCTGAGTTTCTCTAAGGGGTTTGGATTCAATCTGGAGGACTGCTAAGCTTCTAGGGAAACATCGAAGTATCACCGGATGACTTTGCAAAGGTATGTGGTTCCTAAAAGGGTGAGTACACTGTTTTGCTTAGGGACAAGCAAAAGGCTAAGTTTGGGGGAGTTGATATATCATAGTTTTTACCCAGTTTTATACCATGATATATGTCCGTTTTATCGAGTCTTTTGGTGTTTTCTAGTGTTTGGTGTTTTATATTAGGTACAAGGACGAATTGGACTCAATTGGTGTTTACTGGAGCAGTTTGGAGCTTAACGGAATGAGCAGTCAAAGTGGCAAGTTCGGAGTCAATATTCAGAGACAGTGTCGAGCGACGGAGGAGTTTGTGTCGCTCGACACCGAAGATTTGCAAGTGTCGATCGATAGACTCAATCGTGTCGATCGACACGAACATCGGACCAGCCCAGATTCCAAGTTTTAAGAGATTTCCTTTTCTCACCAAAAAAAAAGCCCAGATGTTTGCAATTGGGCCCATGACGTTTTTGTAACCTATATATATATATATATATATATGTATTTTCAGCCATTGTTTAGGCTATGCTTTATTTTACTTAGAGATTTTTATATTAGGGATTTATCTTTCATGTCTATGTCTGAGTAATTCCCTAGTTAGGTTTTAGGGATTTTTCAATGGTTTAATGAAGAGTTGTAGAGTTTGATTACTTATGGGATTTTGCATTCATATTTATATTCTTCACCTTGATTGCTTTGAATTCTGATTTAGGCCTGAATTAGATATCCTAGGTTGTTTAATAGATGAGATATCATTATTGAATATCCTGAATTGAATCATAGGTGAGCAAAGATCTGATTCGCAATGACAGTTGGCTTTGGATCTTTGTGAACAAATCGAACCTGAATTTAAATGCTTGTTTAGATCAATCTGATTTCGCAACGACAGTTGGTTATCTAGGGTTTAAACATAGATAGTATTTGCAACGACAGTTGATTTACTTTACAACAGTGTTTCGAGTTCTAAAATTTGCATTTCATCAATCCCAATAGTAATCTTGTTCTGCAACTTGGATTTCTTCCTGCGAATTCCCTAAAGCTTAGCGTTTTTCTCTTATTGATTTAAAGTTCCTGCAATCATCCTGTTTTCAATTTCCTGCAATTTATTTATAACTTTTCTGTTTAGCATAGTCTGAACACTGAAATCTATTGTGTAACTGATTCCCTGTGGATTGACACCCCAAGTACTACACTCGATCTCTTAATTTGAGAGAGTAGGACAAAGGGAAATTTGACCATATCAAAAACCACCCGAGGAGGCGACACAAGAGATCAAAGGAGTTGTTGTGAATACCACCAGAAGTTCGGTCATACCACGACCCAAAGTTGCAACCTTCAGAACACAGTGCTGCTAGAATACAAGGACGGAAAGCTCCCAATGGTCGGACATCATAGGAGCGTTGCTACAAAATGGGACGAGAAAGAGGAGGAGACACAATGCCAGAAACCTTCCCAAGGAGGTTGAAATCCACCAAAACGAGACTGATACGATCTCCACGAAGATAAAACAGCTCTGCACCCCAAAAGCGCATCAACATGATCATGGGTGGTTTAAAAGAATGTAACGACTCAGTAAGGTCGATTTAGCAATTTGAGTGCTTTACCGGCATGTCCCAACGCTTCCTGATTTCAGTATATGAGGATTAACTATTTTGTTCGATGAGCTCGATACCAAAGACCTAGATCGACCTCACAATGTCCTGTGGTGGTAGGGCTTATCACTAACGACTGTGAGGTCGGGAGGATCTTGATCGATACTGGTAGCTCGATTGATTTGATCAACAAAACAACGTTGAGAAGCTCGTGGCGGACAAAGTTGATATCAAGTACTGGAACCAACCTTTGATAGGATTCGCAACGGATACAATGACAACTATGGAGACGATCAAACTCATAGTTTCTGTTGCAAGAATCACTGAACGGTCAAATTTGTGGTCATCGATACTCTCTCGGTATATAATGCCATTCTTAGGACTCTTTGGATGTATGTCATGAAAGTTGTAGCGTCCACATATCGCCAGTACGTAAAGTTTCTCATTGCTGGTGGAAGTTACACCATCAAAAGAGTCAAGAGCAAGCTCGGTATTGCTTTGGTATCGAGAAGAAAAACATGAACCAAGCCGAACTTGACCTTCACGACACCGAGGAGAATGAATCTTAAACTCAGTAGGAGAAGAAAGCAAGGAATATTGCCCAGGATTTCTTCGAAGAGATCTCTTACCCGAAAGTCGTACCCAAGCCCAGTAATTCAAAAAGTTACACCAATTTTGACTAGGAGTAGTCCCACCACAACATGTTTTTCTTTTTCGCAAAAACAAAATAAAAATAAAAAACCACTATGAACTACGAGTGACTTGATTCCCTTCTACAAGGGATACGTAGGCACTTTTATTACCAAAACACAGTCACGAAAATCATTTAATAAAATTCTCCCTCGAAAGAACAGTTTGTTAATCCAATCCCAAAAGTGTATTCCGATAAATTTACTAAGATCGGCACGACTGGCTCGTCCATCTCTAAAACTCAAAACGTAGCAATCCCTGGCCAGGTTCCGATATTCTACGTACTTTCAGCAAAGTATAGTGGTATTCCCCTCACTTTAAAATAAAAGTCGAACCAGTTTCGCACAAAGTCTAAGTCCACCTAGGTAAAATAACGCCAATCCTCCATCGCATACCTATGTACTTATTTAGACCAAACAATCTAATGATCCTAAGTCCCTAAAACTCAAACTTTAACACCAAAGTGGAGTCATCGACTCCGTTGACAAAACAAAATAAGAAATCCTAAGTCCCTGAAACTCGAACCTTAACACCAAAGAAGGTAAAGATATCATAAGAGGGAACCTCTAAAACAAAGCATTTCCTCGACAAAATTTATACTAGAAAGAAAATTTTTAAAATTAAAGTAATACAAGCCGAGCAGGAAATGTGAAGAGCAAATTAAGTGGAGTCATCGACTCCGCAGACAAAACAGAATAAGAAAAGCCCACAGAAGGGGTAATGTTTACAAAATTAAAATAATACCCACTAAAAAAAGGGGACCATGTTCAAAACATAAATTCAAAAGGGCCACATGTGGCCTTATTCTTTGTGAGGAAGGAGGCTGGAGCCATACTGATCAAAATCCACCGAGGAAGGTGCGGGAGCTTCAAGAGACGCAGAAGGAGGAGTCAAGATCAGACTCCCTCGGCCAGAACTTTCACGTTTGCAGCATCTACCTTGGCCTGATACTTAGCCACCTTATTGATCAAATGACGCCGAACATGAGGATGCACTTCCCCTTTCCTTTTCAGAACAGTCGCTTCATACTCGCTTACCAAATGGATGAACAAACTGATTAGCTGCATCCAGATGTAACATAAAGTCTTACACACCAGAATAAAAATGATAACAGTGAAAGATAAAAGATGAAACATACCTATATCATGACCCGGGCAAGATTGGAACACTCATGGGGAAATACTATATTGTCAGCCATAGGAAGACAAACGTAAAGGCCTCTAATTTTTTTTGATGAGCACGGTTTGGTGAGTTAGCTGGCCCAACATCAGTGAAATCAGAGGAGTACGGTGATGAAAAGAGAAGATGCAGTCATAATAAGGAGGAATCTGCAGCGGCGGGAACAAGCATATTTTCCTCCTCAACTTCTTAGTCTGGTCAGACGGCTCGTCTGAAGATCACTTTGAGGCCCGGGTTCGATCATCGCTGACTTCACGAACTGACCTTAAAGCTGAGGGAGAAGTCGAAGTATAACTCCTTTGCATCATAGCGGGAGTAGTGGCAGAAGGTAAAATTTCCGGCTAAGTGGCCGAATCAGATACTGGAGCGTCCGGTCGAAAAATTAGAGCAGAAGTCAAGATAATCGGCTGATCTACCAGAGCTCCGGTAAGAGAACCCTCCAGCTGAATGGCTGAGAAGGGTTTATTATCATCCCCTAACAGATTGATATCGGAAGAAGGGTTAACATCGCCCAAAATTTGATCAACAGGTGCGTCAGGCGGTGATATACCTCCTTGTTCACTGACCTTGATAGGTCTGACTCTCCCCACAGCACGATCGGCGTTGGCTAGACGACGAGCTCGTTTTGCCTCTATGTACTTATCCCTGAGAATAAGGACTACCTTGCTGATGCAGCCGGATTAGGGCTGATGCAAAATAGTTTTAAATTTATAAACCCTAATCTGCAAGTGCACAGGTGACAATTGTAGTACTTAGGGGTCGATCCACAGGAGACTATGTTGTTACGCTATAAATCTATATGATGCAAAATAAGCTAAAAGAAAACATATTTTGGGGTTTATAATAAAATAGATATGCAATAAAATAAAGGGATAGATAAATCAAAACACGCAAGATAAGAAGAAATTAAAAGGAACTAATGCAAAGACTACACGGTTTTTAAAGAGATGCAACTAGTGTTCTAGAAGTCAAATCACTATGGTAGAATCATTCCCCTTTCGAGGCTCCGAAACCTATAACTCCTACCCCAATAGACTCAGCTTTCACATGGTTATTGCAAGGTGGAATCACACTGTAAGAATGAGATTTGATTGTTCATTAAACTCCTTAACTAACCTTTTGAATTGTTAAGACGCCTAACCTATCAAATACTAGATCCGATCTGTGCAAAAGCTTTTGGAATCAGCACCGATCTAATATTGGTCACTAGATAGCTAGTCTAGATCACGCCTTGAACACAAATAAAGATAGAGAATCATGCTAGAAACAAACTCAAGAATATGTAGAAGATGCAAGCAAAAGAACTTTAAAATAACTTATTATCAAACATACAACTACTCTACATCTTATGAAACATGGAGCAACTAGAGAAGTTGATAAAACAGTATATTTGTGCTAAGTAAGGGCTAGGAATAGGTGGATCTCTAAGCACAAATCTTGAGAAGAACACCATGGCCTTCATCGCTCTTTTACAAAGGATAAAGATGAAGGTCTAAAGAGAATAACGAAAATAGATGTTTATTATTGATTTGTTGTGCCTAGGGCTGCTCTTCTTCTCTCAAGAGTCTAAAAGCAAGTATATACAGGTGTAGGAAGAGTTCTTTAGTCGGTGGAACTCCTAGGGTTTCGTCTTGGGCAAAAACGTCTTTTTGTCGATAAGTGCGCAGAAGTGGCCACAACACCGGACGGTGGCGCCGGTCACGTGAATCTGTCCGGGGTATGGCTCAAAATCATCTACTTGTGCGTGGCTTACAGTAAATGAGCCGGCCCATGGGTTGGTTTGGTGCTTAGGCCCATCTTGGACTTGATTCTTCTTCTTGGCAGAATGACATGTCTTAAGTAAAACTTGAATATCTTCCAAACTACAACTCTATTTGATATAATTCCAAATCCATTGCAAAGCTGACTCAAAGGGCTATCTCATGTAAAATTTCATCTCCGTCCAAGTCGGTTTGGTCGTCCGGCCGTAGCTAGGCCTCGGCTGGTTACTTTCTGTCCAAATGGGGAAATGGTGAAATCTTCAACTTGGGGGACTTAGATAGGATCCATTGACCTTGGTAAGTTGTTGTGGGATGAAGAATACTCATTTTGCTCCATTGTACGCCCTTTTTGATGATTTGACCTATATGACTCTTCAAAACCAAATATACGAGAAAGCTACCTCTTTTGATAGAAAAACTTATTTAAATAGTATATAAAATAGGGAAAACGGATAGTAAAAGTGGTAAGATACCGGGTATATAAACTCCCCCAGACTTACCCTTTGATTATCCTCTAGCAAACAAAAGGTCAATCAGGAAAGAAGATTTGAAAACACGGGAACTCACATATTCTTTGATCTTGTTTCTTTTTCTAAACATGTAATCCACATAAAGACAAAGTGAGTTCATGGAAACTTTTCATCATCTCCCATCGTGAATACGAAAGTTTTTCCTAAACTGCTGTCCCTGCAAAATCTCAACTTCAAGTCAACCGATTCTTTTACCCTCTTAGATTCTAAAAGATCTCCGATCAAGGATATTTACATGGAAGTCGGCTAGGTGTTTAGGGAAGGATGTTTTAGTGGTGAGGTTAAAATTGTTTAGGGTTACCAAAAACTCTGGGTGCGAGACATTATGCAAAATCGTAAGAGAGAATGAGTCTATTGAAGTCCACAATTTTCCAACCACTTTGTTGTTCGCCTTTCTCCCCCAGACATAGTCTTTTCTACGGGAATCACTTGTAAAATTCTTGAATTCATCTCTCCCTTTTTTACCGTTGCATTCCTTGGGTATTCTTTGGCCTTTGACTCTTTTGAAAACCCTTTTCCTTTGACTTTCGAAATTTTTTATTTATTATTATTTTTTTTTTTTAGAAGTGGGAAAATGGTCTCATAAAGATATGAGTCAAGTAAGGCACGAAATTTTTACCATGATTAAGCATCCAAGGATTGGCCAAGCTCCTTTAGTTTTCTGGAATTTTGTTGTTTGTACTCCTTCTTTCTATGTTGATCGTCGCATCTTTAAGCGATTGCAAAATTGCGTCAACCCTACTCTCTTCGACGTTATTACACATATCTGCATAGATGACATATCAAAAAGAGTGCATGAGGTCTGAAAGAAAGGTTTAAGGGTTTAGGTAAGGGTACCAACTAAAGGTGAGTTGACCATCCATGACAACATAGAGGGGTAAAAAGAGGATAGGATCTCATGAATGTGATTCGTTCCTTGATCAAATATCCTTAACAAGAGATAGTCAAAATCATGTTAGTAAACCAAATAGAGAATCGAAATCATATCCATCAAAATAGTGCAAGTAGCAATCTCCTTGGACTCCATTCGGTCACTAGGTGTCTAAATCAATTGTCCGGAACAAACATTGCAATAATGGTCACTTGGTTTTGAAATCAAAATGTTGTTGATCAAAGAAAGGTGTCATCATTCCCAACTAATTTTGACTCAATAAAACGGTTTTTGAAAACGATTTTGAAAACAGTTTTTGAAAACATAAATATCCAACACGAACAAACGCGTTAGTAGCAACAATCTCTCCAGACTTAACTTGCACCGTTCCGGTGTAAATAAAATCAAATTAAGGGTGAAGTGTTGGAAAATAAAATAAAAATAAATAGATAGATATGGAGAACGAAGTTACCGGATAAAGAAACTTAAATTCTTCCAAAGTTGAAACGGTATGGATGGTGTTCAAAGAAGTGTGAAGAAACTCCCCAAAAATTTCTCTAGGCACAAGAAATAGTGCTTCTCAATTTTCCAAACAAATCATTCCGCAAGGACCGAGAGGTCACGACAGCGATTTATGGTCACTTATAGGATGGTCACTTATAGGCAAAGCCTAAAACTCATAATGCATCACCCACTCCATATTGGAAATCTCCGAATTATAGGTTGTTGAACAGCTGCTGGAAGAAGTTGCAAAACTCTTGCTTTAAACGTTGACGTAGAGAATTCATAAGTTGGTTGAAAAAGGCTTCTTGTTTTTCCTTTTTTCTTTGTGCACATCTTCTATGGATAAGGTGGATCGTTCTTTAAGAAATTGGAATTTCTAAAGTCAAACTTGTGTAAGAACCAAATATCCTTGCAAAAACACTTGAAATTACTTGTTAAACAAACTTGGACTTAGGTTCAAGAATACCGAAGCAACAATCAAAATTATCCAAGCTCATTCTAAAGTTGAAAACAAGTAGTGAAAACATAAGTGTAAGATGTGAAAATCATTTAAAAATCAAACTTTATTAAACCAAATTTAAAAGTGCAATGTGAAAATTCAAAAATAAAATAAATTTTATTTTTAAAAAATCACTATTTTAAAAAAATATTATTGGTTTAAAATAGTTCATATGAATTAAAAACCATTTTTAAAGAATTTAAAAAGAAAAAATAAAGAAAACTTACCTCGCCGGTTCGGTCCGATTCGAACCGTGGTTAGCCGTGGCTCGGGTCAGGTTTGGTCCAGCTTGGTGGTGGTGGTGCGAGATGGTCGAGACACAGGTCCGTGGACACGCGGTTCAGGTGGGATGCGGGATGGGGACGCCTCGCACCGGACATGTTCGTGGCTCGGTGGGAGTGTCCGGGGCATGGTGGATCCGCAGGACAAGGACTGGACGAGGCGCGTGATGGGCTGGCTCTGGGCGCTGGACGAGTGATCCGCGGGTCGGGGACGCATCGACCAAGGCTCGGCACCGGACAGATTCCCGTAGGGTCTCTGTCCGGGGTCTAGGACCTTGAGACGCTCGATCCGCGGGTCGAGCTGTGACTCGTCCAGATCGGCAAATGCTCGGAAACCGGACGGATCCCCGTGACTGGTGTCCCGGTCAAGTGTCTGGGACCCGAAACACTTATTTTTTTTAAAAAAAAGTTTTTAGAACTTCGGTTTTCTTCTCCAAAATAAATTTTATAAAATCTGAAAACTTCAGAAATAAATAGATTAATGAATAACAAAGTTAATAAAATGAAAAATAAAATGAAAAACATAGAATAAAAATCAAAAGAAAAGGAAGACTCGATATATGGGTTGCCTCCCATAAAACGCTTGTTTAAAGTCAATTAGCTCGATTCCTTAGGGTTTTTAGACTTTGAAATTGTCTTCTAAAGGCTTGAGGTTGCCCTTAGAGTGTGAACAAATACTTCCATGGTCGTGGTCTTCATCATGTAAATGGAAAGGGTGCTTGAATTCAACTTCTCTTTTCTCCGAAGGAATGTATCTTGTAACTTTGGATTGAAATCTGGTTGGTGCTGCGTAGTAGAAGGTGTTTCTATCTATCTTAGGAAAAGACAACCTTTGTAAGGTGTAATCCATGATAGCTCCAGCAGTAGCCAAGAATTGTCTTCCAAGGATGAAAGGTGTTGAGCAATCTTGCATATTAGCCACTTCAAAGTCCGTCGGAACAATGCAATCACCAATTCTCACGGGGCAATTGAATATTTCACCCAATGAGAGTGTTGATGCACCATTAGCAAGTGAAATTCTCATGGTTGAAGGATGAAGATTGGTTATCCTCATTTTTCTCACAAGAGATTCCGACAAAACGTTGACTCCGGCTCCCGAATCGATAAGAGCGGTCTCAAATGTATAATCTCGAATTGAACAAGGAATGTTGAAAGAACCTGGATCAAGAGTCTTAAGAAGTATCCTTAGGTACCTATAAGGATTCCTAGCTTGGTTGAATAACTCCTCAATCATAAAGTCTTCCTCCGTGCTTTGTTTAAAGCATTGTCGTAATGATGGCTTTATTCTCCAAGCTTCTTCAAAGGTGAGGGTGGGAGGGAGTTCTCTAACTAGAGAATTGAATACCTCCAACATCTCATCACTTATACAATGTTGTCTCTTGATGGATTGATTAGCTATGCGAATCTCTCCGCACGGTCTTGTTGACATTCTTGCTGTAAGTCTTCGATTCTTCGGTTTAGCCATTAGGAACGGTTTTGGAACGACTTTCTCATCTTGATCAGAGATGGAGAAGTTTTCTTCAAGGGGTGTTATGGTGCAGCAATGGACCAAAGGTGTTGGCTCTTCTTCATTATGCCTAGGCTAGTAGTGATCTCTTCAACGTGGTCATTAGTGATTTTGATATCTCCTTTAAACTTCTCCCAAAGACCATTAAAACTACGCTCAACACTATGGATTTTCGAGCGTCGCCTTGAAGATCTAAGGAGTGACGTTTTTGAACTTCTTCGAGGTGGATCAAGCGTGTCTCTAAGTCTTTAAACTTAGTAGTAAGGGCAGTAATCTTTTCTCCAAGAGACGAATTGATGGTCTCGATCTTTGTTTCGATTCCTTGGACGATATTTTTAGTATCTTCCATGAATCTACGCATCGAGGTTTCGATTAGGTCTCTTTGTGGTGTTGAATTGGAACAGTCGTGGGGCTGTGGAGGTGGATTTGGTTGCACATGATGGTGATGGTCACGTCCTTGAGTCTCCCAAGATGGTTGTTGTTGATACAAGTTGTGATTGTACCAATTGTTGTAAGGAAAAGGTTGTTGATGGAATTCATGAGGCATGGGGATGTAATCTCCATTGGAACTCCTTCTTGTCGCCATTTTCCTAGAATTTTTAGGGTTTTTGTTGTGATGTTCCATTGACAAATCCCTGAAACACACTTAAATAAAGAAAATAAAAAGGAAAATTAGCAAAAAGGAAAAAAGGAAAAACAAGAAAAATAGAAACTTGGACTTATTCTTTATCAAAAATCTATAGGTAAGCGAACTAGTCCCCGGCAACGGCGCCAAAAACTTGATGCAGCCGGATTAGGGCTAATGCAAAAGAGTTTAAAATTTATAAACACTAATCTGCAAGTGCACAGATGACAATTGTAGTACATAGGAGTCGATCCACATGAGACTATGTTGTTACGCTATAAATCTATATGATGCAAAATAAGCTAAGAGAAAACATATTTTGGGGTTTTGGAATTTATAATAAAATAGATATGCAATAAAATAAAGGGATAGATAAATCAAAACACGCAAGATAGGAAGAAATTAAAAGGAACTAATGCAACAAAGACTACACGGTTTTTAAAGAGATGCAACTAGTGTTCTAGAACTCAAATCACTATGGTAGAATCATTCCCTTTTTGAGGCTCCGAAACCTATAACTCCTACCCCAATAGACTCAGGTTTCACATGGTTATTGCAAGGTGGAATCACGCTGTAAGAATGAGATTTGATTGTTCATTAAACTCCTTAACTAACCTTTCGAATTGTTAAGACGCCTAACCTATCAAATACTAGATCCGATCGGTGCAAAAGCTTTTGGAATCGGCACCAATCTAATATCAGTCACTAGGTACCTAGTCTAGATCATGCCTTGAGCACAAATAAAGATAGAGAATCATTCTAGAAAAAAACTCAATAAATATGTAGAAGATGCATGCAAAAGAACTTTAAAATAACTTATTATCAAACATACAACTACTCTACATGTTATGAAACATGGAGCAACTAGAGAAGTTGATAAATACGTAGATTCATGCTAAGTAAGGGCTCGGCATAGGTGGATCTCTAAGCACAAATATTGAGAAGAACACCATGGCCTTCATCGCTCTTTTACAAAGGATAAAAATGAAGATCTAAAGAGAATAACAAAAATAGATGTTTATTATTGATTTGTGGTGCCTAGGGCTGCACTCCTTCTCTCAAGAGGCTAAAAGAAAGTATATATAGGTGTAGGAAGAAGTCTTTAGTCGGTGGAACTCCTAGGGTTTTGTCTTGGGCAAAACCGTGTTTTTATCGATAAGTGCGCAGAAGTGGCCACGGCACCGGACGGTGACACCGGTCACGTGAATCTATTCGGGGTCTGGCTCAAAATCATCTCCTTGTGCGTGGCTTCAAGTAAATGAGCCGGCTCATGGATTGGTTCGGTGCTTAGGCCCATCTTGGACTTGATTCTTCTTCTACGTAGAATGACATGTCCTCTGTAAAACTTGAATATCTTTTAAACTAAAACTCCTTTTGATATAATTACAACTCCATTGGAAGCTGACTTAAAGGGCTATCTCCATGTGAAATTTCATTGCCGTCCAAGTCGGTTTGGTCGTCCGGCCGTAGCTAGGCCTCGGCTGGTTACTTTCTGTCCAACTCGGGAAATGGTGAAATCTTCAACTTGGGGGACTTAGATAGGATCCTTTGACCTTGGTAAGTTGTTGTGGGATGAAGAATACTCATTTTTCTCCATTTTACGCCCTTTTTGATGATTTGACCTATATGACTCTTCAAAACCAAATATACGAGAAAACTACCTCTTTTGATAGAAAAGCTTATTTAAATAGTATATAAAATAGGGAAAACGGAGAGTAAAAGTGGTAAGATACCAGGTATATCACTTGCTCCTCAGATCGGTTACATCTTCGGTATCCTCTTCAGAAGACGACTCTTCACTAGATTTATTCGATGAAGTCGCCTCGTGACCAAGAATATTCATGCAAGGTGTCTCTTGAAGATCAGGAGCATCATCCTCCATCACGACTAAGGTCAAAATCCTTATCCTCGGTGGGAATGATGGTGTCTTTAATTCGGGAATTTTCTTTGAAACTTTCATCTCTCTAGACCTGTAATCACAGTCCCAAGTGTTTATCAATCAAAATCTTGAAGATCTCAGAGAATGCCTAGGAAAAAGCACGCTGAAGCAATAAAGTGCAATGATAGTGTTAAAAAGAATATGATGAGCCCTCTATATCCTACCAATGCTAATCTGAGACCAATTTAAGAATCTTTTGCGCCTTAGGGCAATCACTTGCGTTCAGACAGAGAGAAGATTGACGGGATGAGTGGTTGGATGCAAAATTGTGATAAAAAAGAAAGACCAGGAAAGTATTTTAGAATCCTGACCAAGCAAGAGGGAAAGGAAAAATATACATGCACATGCATAATAGGCATGTACCCATCTCAGGGTTCCAATCAGGTTAGTATGCTTTGGTCACATCCTAAACTGAGGCAAGGTCAATCCTCACGAAGAAGAAATGGTCAAACCAATGTGCGACCTTGCTTTTCAGGTTAGCAACCTTGAAAACTGCCCTCATATTACTGTAGGACCTCTTCTGTGTGGGAAGGACCTTGATCGAAGAAACATGGTCATACATCTCGACCGAGAATTTGATATCTTCCTCGGCCCCGAGAATCATCAAAGCAACAAGATTGCTTACTTCGACATAAGTCATCTGAGAGAAAGCAATGTTCCTCCATTCGCAGTATCTTACAAACTGGTATGGGAGGAGGAATCACAAACAGCTCTCTGTAAATATATGTTCCAGGAGGCAGGTATATCCGGGACTACAATCCAGAGGTGTTGACCGGGAGGAAGAATGCATAACTCCAGCTCTGACAACACGACATAGGATCATCGCATGTCCTCTAGGAATTTCTCACTAATATGCGAATCACGAACTCCATAAGCGACGAATTGATTCGCCACAATAGCTTTGTCCGGAACCCCAATTGGAGAAGGGCTTGACCGTCGGTTCACCGAGAGTTGAGAATCTGATGAGGACCAACCAAGGTTGCCAAGGATCCTTAGCGGTACAAAAAAACCCAATTGGGTCATATCAGCCTTACTTTGAAACCCGGAAGGATTCGAGGAGGAATCATTGGAAGAATACATCATGAAAATATGTAATTTCCACATGCAATAAGAAATTATGCAAAGAAGAAGGAAGCATATCTAAAAAAGAGAGAAAGGAGGTTACCTTTTCCTTGCTTGGAAACCAATTTGATCTTTTCTTAAGCTTTTACATTATTTTTGCCCTAATAATCTAAGTCCTACTTGTTTGATAGAGCTCGAGTTCATTTGCACGAAATTGGTACCTTAAAAATTCACTAGCATTTTAATGGAGATAACCGATAATGATTAAAAGAAGTGATTATTCTTAACACACAAAAACGATGATGATTAAAAGAAGTGATTATTCTTAAGACACAGAACCGATGAGACAAACAAATGTGGCAAACATATGGACCCAAGTCGTTGTTTCAATTAATAAGGAATCTCTTATTACTAGTTGTCGTGGAGTTTCCTATTATATAATTTAAAAATCGAATATGGTAGTATACTAATACATATGATATGAAATTAGATACTTACCATTTTCCCAATTGGGTATATGGACTAGGAATAATATGACGCCATGTACCCAAACCAGTAATATAAAAAAAGAGTTATATAGCGACCAAAATAAAGAAATGTTTACAACTTTTTTTCTTTTTGATGTCAAATAAGTAAATGTGTATATGAATCCAAAAATCAACAACCCGATTTATATTATTGAAAAATCATGATAACACCATCCTCATCGCCATCCCTCTCAATAATTTTAATATATTTTTTATCTATTGAAAATTTGAATATTTAAATGTGTAATTCGAGGTATTAAAGGAGCTGGATCTCACAATTATATTTGTAAGGTTCTTTAGAGTTGAAAGCTTCTAGGTTAAATATACAAATACGAACATCCAAAGTTGGTTTTAATAGATGGAAAACTGTTTGCAGAAAAGTACTGAATTTCGGTGCAAAATTTCGTGATCTCCTTATTATGAGGATGTACAAGAGTATTTACATTAGTCTCGGTCGGTTAAGCTCAGCCCTAAACGAAGAAGAAAGTTTTCCATATTCTTCTAGGTTTTCCATTATTCGCGGCGGCCGCTAGGTCGGATAGACATTTTAGGGCCTTAGTCTTCTAGGCTTAATTTCTAAACATGCTTAAATTGGGCCGCCGGTTTAAAGTCAACAGATCGTCGATTTGTTCTGGTTCCTCGGTTTACCGCTCAGCTTCTTGGTTCTCTGATTTGATCATCGGTTTGTCAGATCGCCGGTTTAGTTCCATACTTAGCCGTTTTAGGCAATTAATTTTTCGAGATGGAATTCGACCCTTACATGTATTATGACTAAAAGTCAATAGCTCAACTGGTAAAAATCTTATACAAAGTCTAGTATTTTGGTTGTACATCATTAAATCTTCTGGTTTTCTTTTAAAAGTCGAGTCAGCCTCTGTTTTCTGCAGAAAAGGATTTCTTTTTGAGAACGAAGAGAGAAAAAGAGAGATTGTGAGTTTTTGTGATTTCAAGAGAGAAAGAGAAGGAGAGTTGATTTTCGTGGTGTTCCTCATCCATGTTCTTGTTCAATTTCATTCCTAAAGCTTAGGTGAGTGCGCGACCAGGGCTTATATAGGTAAATGGAACAATAGATTCGATGATTGTGCGAATGAATTAGATTGATGATGAGAATGAGTTCTTGTCTCTGTGTTTTCATGTTGTTTTAGTTGGTTGTTGATGTTTGTTTTGCAAGGTTTTCAACCAGAGAGGAGAATGTTCGATTTCAAGTTTATGTAGGTTATTTCGATCTACACATTGAGTTATGGTCAGGTGTCGATCGACACATCAACTAAATTTATAAAAAAAATAGCTTGTTTGATTATGTTTTCGTTCGTTAGTTTAAAGTGTTGGTTGAATTATCGTGTCTTGATGTTTTATTATGCATGTGTGTTTTGCCGGTAGATGAAATGACCGTCTTACTGATTATTTTTGATAATACTCACGCATTTCATTTTTCCATGTGATGAAGGTAAAGAAAAAGTGTGATCGTGATATCATGGCAATGAAGAGGAGGATGATCTAGGGTCTCGTTTGCGTGTTTTACTGAGTTTTTGAACTTGGTTTATGTTGCTGGTTATTTGCAATTATTGAATTTGGAATTTAATATTTGTTAACACTTGGTTTTAGTTTGAATTTATTATTTGTTTGGTTTGAGAATTTATTGGTTTAAATCTTGGTTTAATTTATGTAACGCCCCGGCCGCCGTCGTAGGGGAAATCCTCATCCCCTCGAGAGAAATCTTCATCTCCCAATGGGCCCACATCCATTCTCGGCTCATGGGCCCACCCATGTCAGACGGTTGGTGCGTTAGTCCGGGAGGCTTGGAAGTCATGTTTACTGACCCTGCAAACCACCAGGCGATCTTTTCTCGTTTTTTGACCTCACTCACATGATATTGAATATCACTTCCCAGTAGGTCACCCATCCTGAAACTACTCCAGGTTAAGCACGCTTAACTCTGGAGTTCTCTCAAGACCTGTGATCGAAAAGATAAATGCACTTTGGTGATATAGGTAACCAAATCAATTCTTTTTAAGCCTCTCCGCAAATACCACTTATATCATATATGCCCTGAAACGGGGGTGTCACAATTTCTAACATCCGCAAACCAAAATATGAGTTTTTGTCTTTGTGTCGAGTGACACCAGGGGGTGTGTCGATCCATACGAAGGATTTGTGAGTGTCGATCGACACGCTGGTGGTGTCGCTCGACACTAGTTGCAGAAATCAGAACCGACTCGATTTTTAATCGTCGGTTTTTGTGCGGTTTAAAGGTTAAACCTAGGGCTTGTGTATATAAGTCCTTTGGTGGTTTGTGGCCGCATTTCTAAGAAGTAAAAACGCAGAGAAAATCAAGTGTTTGAGAAGAGAGATCTTCGTGAGTTTTGTGAGAGTTTGTATCTCGATTATTCGTTGAACATAGAGGAATCGTTCGTCGGTTCTTCCTTGACGTTACAGCGTTAGAATCGGGCCGTGTTCGTGGCTGTTTTCGTGGTTGATTGAATCTCTAATACGAATTCTTTCGTTCCTAAACCGAAGTAAGTTCGCGGCCATAGGTTTCTGGGAAATGATGGATTGTTTGATGGTTTCATGATGTTTTTGTGATGGATTTTTGTGTGAAATTGATTGATGTCATTGATGTGTGATTGTGGTTTGTTATTGTGTTGATCGTTTGCAGGTTTACGACTCGTATCACCCAAAATCAATTCGTGAGAGGAGAAACTCGATTCTGGTGCGTTACAGAGGAGTGTCGATCGACACCAGGAGGGAGATGTGTTCTCTCGTGTGGGGACAGTGGTCCCAGACTTACTTATTTGGGAATTGTGTTTCCCAATATAAGTAGGGGAGATGTGTTCTCTCGTGTCGGGACAGTGGTCTCAAACTTACTTATTTGGGAATTGTGTTTTCAAGTATAAGTAGGGGGAGATGTATTCTCTCGCGGAAATGTGTTCTCTCGCGGGGATGTGTTCCTTATATATCGTTGGCTCGAGGGATGCGTCCCGAGAGTGTGAGTGGTATGCTTCTGAGAGGTAGTATTATCTCGCGGGGATGTGTTCCACATATATCGTTGGCTCGAGGGATGTGTCGCTAGAGTGCGAGTGGTATGTTTCTGATAGCTCATAAGATGCGTCCTGCGAGTGTCGGGTTGTGAAATGAATTAAGAGCATTAGATGTCTGGAACGGCCGAATAATCATAGGATTAGTAATGTGCTTTAAGGGTCATAAAGGGGCCTTGAGGAAGATCGTAGGATCTTTCGTTCGAGCAGAGTGTCTCCGTGGGTTCCGGCGGTAGCAGAGGTTGTTCAGCCTATGGTTGATCCGGTTGTTCAGCCAAGGAGGCAGCATCGACATGAGGTTCCTAGCCAGGCCAGCAAGCTTGCGCAAGGGCAGAAGAGAAAAAGGAAAGATACTTTCAAGCCGAAATCGAATGATCGTAGTTGCTAAGGGTGTGGGAGCAGGGAGCACTGTGTGGTGAGCTGTCCGATGAAAGTGGAGTTTCGGGAGGCTCGAGTTTGTTTTCACTGCAAGGAACAAGGCCATATCAAGCCTGAGTATCCCCAATTGTCGTGGTAGGCAGAGGCAGCGGTCGAGGAGGATCTGAGGGAGTAGATCCAGGATTGAGCGGTGTTTTTTTTGTTTCAGTTTCAGGATTTTTGGGTCTTATGTTTTAAATTTTGTAGTTTCGTTAGGTGTTAGTAATGATTCTACGTTTTGGAAATTTATAAGATGGAGTTTGCCTTATTTATTTCTTGTGTTGAATAAGTTTTGTAGTTTTATTATTGTTGATATTTCAGAGTAGGAAATATCATGCCTTGGACCATATGAGGTAGATCTAGTCAATAGGTGGTTAGAGTTGTTTAAGAATTGATTACTCTAGGGTTGCGATCCCGAATAACTCATTCATTTGATTTGGAGATGATTAGCTCTTCAGTGGGGATGATTAGTTCTCCAAAGGAGATGATTAGTTCTCGTGTATGTTTATTTGGAGATGATTAGTTCTCTAGTGGGGATGATTAGTTCCCCAGAGGAGATGATTAGTTCTAATGTATGCTCATTTGGGATCATTAGTTTCCATTTTGAGTATCGAGGGATGAATAGTTCTCTCGAAGGGATGATTAGTTCCCCTATGTACCTGGAGCTCAAAGGATGTGTCCTGAGAGTGGATGGGGCACGTGACATTGATAGCTCAAGAGATGCGTCCTGCGAGTGGGAGGGGTGTCGAATGAGTTAAGAGTAAGTAATATCTGAAAACATAAGTAAGCATGAGACAGGATGGGGGCCTCAGAGTTTGATCTCGGATTGTGCTAACCAGGTTGGGTCACAGAGATGGTCTTAGTGGGCATTGGTGTTTTGAATATCAAGTTTAGACCACTTGGGGCAAATCTAGCCACTGATGTTTATAGTGTTTTAGAATTTATTACGAATAACTCATTACCTGGAACGGTGGTTTCTCCAGAGTGTATCAGGAACGGTGGTTTCCTTAGATACGAGATGTTTGTCGGATTCGTTCCTACGAATGTGTGTAGCGTATGGGTAAGTTAAACGTAATAAGTTTCTGGACACATGCGTATAAACATAGGTTTAGATGGGAGCCTCTGAGATCAGGTGAGGATCTCTTATGGTACTGGCCAAGTGTGGTCTGGATTTTGGTCTACGGTGGTCAGTTTTTGAGAATCGAGTGGAGATCTCAAGTGTTGTAGACCAGGTTGTGGTCAGGTGTTGGTCTTCGATAGATAATTTTTGTGGGTGTCAAGCCTAGAGTTAATCTTGTGCTAGAAACTCGAATCAGACGACCCTAGTAACGGATGTAGCATCTTATGGTCGTGCATATTCTTGTTTGATTATTGCACGATCGATTGATCTAATTCTGAGTATGCGGTTGGCGGTGTATGTTCTTGTTTGATTATTGCACGATCATTCTGACTGACCTAGTTCGGATTAGTAAATATTGCATTGAAGATGTTTCCGGGCGAATCTGGGCGGATAGCGGTTAGTATTGCATTGTACTTGGGTATACCTATATTGGCGTGGCCCGAGTTGGGTAAGATTTTTGCGGTGTACACTATGGTTTCAAGAACGGGTTTGGTCTACTTGAGGTAATTTTAATCTTATGATTTGTAAGCGTTTGGAATTTATTGCTCTAGAGGAAGATGTGTTCTCTTGTGTGGGGACAGTGGTCCCAGATTTACTTATTTGGGAATTGTGTATTCCAGTATAAGTAGGGGGAGATGTGTTCTCTCATGTGGGGACAGTAGTCCCAGACTTACTTATTTGGGAATTATGTTTTCCAGTATAAGTAGGAGGAGATGTGTTCTCTCGCGGGGATGTGTTCCTTATATATCGTTGGCTCGAGGGATGCATCCCGAGAGTACGAGCGTATGTTTCTGAGAGATAGTATTCTCTCACGGGGATGTGTTCCCCAGATATCGTTAGCTCGATGGATGCGCCCTGAGAGTGCGAGCGGTATGTTCCTGATAGCTCATAGGATGCGTCATGCGAGTGTCAGGTTGTGAAATGAATTAAGAGCATTAGATGTCTGGAACGGCCGATAATCATAGGATTAGTAATGTGCTTTAAGGGTCATAAAGGGGCCTTGAGGAAGATTGTTGTTTTGCCAAGTGCTCAGTTACAGCAACGATGATATGCTGGAGTCTCTTTAACGTGTTATTACTA
Organism: Draba incana; assembly: GCA_963576765.1. Classification (NCBI taxonomy): domain Eukaryota; kingdom Viridiplantae; phylum Streptophyta; class Magnoliopsida; order Brassicales; family Brassicaceae; genus Draba; species Draba incana. The sequence goes on along the minus strand of OY755212.1, from coordinate 8,483,348 downwards.
GTAAGGGGTTCTAGTCTTCAGATGCTTGTGCACGTGAGAGTTGATTACTCTATACAAAGTGTTTTCCCTATATATAACCAGAGCTTGAGAGAGACGTCCTAAGAGTGGAGTGGTATCGGCATCATTATCTCAAAGGAGACGTCTTGAGAGTGTGATGATGTTAGAAAAAGTATGAGTAATCAAGGTTCCGATCGTGGCATGAGTATGGGCAGAATATGGACCTCAGGGTTCAGGTGTGAAAACCTAGTAATATAGGCTAGTGGACCGCAGCATGTGTTAAGTGGCAGCTAGTGGGAGCGAAGTATCAGTTCTGAGTGGATGGAGGCAGAGTTGCTCATCCCATAAGGGAAGCGGGTTATGGTTTTGATGGTTTCCGTTGTATAATTACCTAACTCACAGAGATTTGATGTTACCCGGGTTATGGCGGGTTGTCCGATTAAGTCGGCACTTTTCTGGCCATTAAGGAGGCTGATCGAGCAGCGGTTTTTGGCTAGGAGGTATGTAGAGAAGATGGTGAGGCGGCATGGAGTGTCAGTCGTATGTTCAATCAAGGATTTTATTTTTATGTCGAGAGCAGCGAGGGCTTTTCATTTATTGGTGATGTTGCTGAGAAGGTATGTTTGATAATGAGGTGATATCCGTGGTAGCGACTATATATTTTGAGATTTATAAGATGGGGTTCCTTATATTTCTGTGTGATGAGATGTGTGTTCTCATTATTGGTTGTGGACCAGTGGTTTGTCCTTGTGATGATATTCCAGGTTGGGTATATCGTGTTTAGGCCACAAGAGGTAATCCTAGTCATGAGATGTTTATGAGTGTCTCAGAATTTATTACTCTAATGGTGTGTTGTCCCCGAATAACTCATTGGTGGAGATTGTGTTTTCCTGTATACTTTTGGAGATTGTGTTCTCCAGTATACGGTTTGGGATGTTTTTTTCCCGTATGTGTGTGTTGGGACAATGGTCCCTGTGTTACCGATTGCTCAAAGGTTTGTGTTCTTACGAGTGAGAGGGGCGTAAAATGTGTTAAGAGTAATAAATGTCTGGAGACGTGGTCATATGCGTAAGACTAGATTTGAGTCTCTGGGATCATGGTGCTGGCCGGTGGGCCAGGAGTTTGTGGTCTGTGATACACGGTTTTGTAGGATTTGGAGTTCGAGTATGGTGATCTCGAGTAGTGCGGGCCGGGTTGGGCTAGGATTTTCGGTTGGTGGTTGAGTTTTAAGCGAGATTCGAGGACGAATTCGGATTAGTGGGGGAAAATTATAACATCTGCGAACCAAAATATGCGTTTAGGTCTTCGTGTCGAGCGACACCAGGGAGTGTATCAATCGACACAAAGGATTTGTGAGTGTCGATCGACACGATGGTGGTGTCGCTCGACACTAGTTGCAGAAATCAGAACCGACTCGATTTTTAATCGTCGGTTTTCGTGCGGTTTAAAGGTTGAACCTAGGGCTTGTGTATATAAGTCCTTTGGTGGTTTGTGGCCGCATTTCTAAGAAGTAAAAACGCAGAGAAAAATCTAGTGTTTGAGAAGAGAGATTTTCGTGAGTTTTGTGAGAGTTTGTGTCTCAATTATTCATTGAACATAGAGGAATCGTTCGTCGGTTCTTCCTTGACGTTGCAGCGTTAGAATCAGGCCGTGTTCGTGCCTGTTTTCGTGGTTGATTAAATCTCTAATCCGAATTCTTTCGTTCCTAAACCGAGGTGAGTTCGCGACCATAGGTTTCTAGGCAATGATGGATTGTTTGATGGTTTCATGATGTTTTTGTGATGGATTTTCGTGTGAAATGGATTGATGTCATTGTTGTGTGATTGTGGTTTGCTATTGTGTTGATCGTTTGCAGGTTTGCGACTCGTATCACCTGGAATCGAATCGTGAGAGGAGAAACTCAATTTTGGTGCGTTACGGAGGCGTGTCGATCGACACCAGGAGGGTGTCGCTCGACACGAACAATTAAGCTGTGTCGATCGACACGTGTGGGTGTTGCTCGACACAAGCAGTTGATATGTCGACCGACACGTGTGGTGTGTCGCTCGACACGAGCATCCGAGTGTTTGTATTGGCTTGTCTGTTGTGCGTTGTTGTGTTATGTGGTTGTTTGAATTGGTATTTGATTGTTAACCGGAGCCTGCTTGTTATGCCACGAAGATGGTATGATCGGCTCACTAAGTATTTGTGAACTACTTACGCAACTCTTATTACCATGTGTTGCAGGTAAAAAAGAAAGTGTGATCGCGGAATCATGGCAATAGGAGGAGGATGATAGGATCTATTATTTATGTTTTAGTTCTAGTGAACCTGGAGTTAGGTTGCTAGACTTATTGGATAGAATTATTTGAATTATTATTGGAATTGAATTTTTAGTTGAGCTGATTATTGGTTTTATTTGGTTTAATTGAATTGTTGTTTTCCGTTGAGTATTGGTAAATTATTGAATTAACCGTTGAAAATTAATAATTATGGAATTATTAATTCGGGTTGATTATTTAAAAAAAAAGAAAAGCTAGGTTGTTTCGTAATTAATGTGATGACTTTCCGCTGGTTACTTGGTTGTTTAATTGGTATTGAGAATTAATATTTATGAGAATATTAATTTGAATGGAATTGAATTTATATTAAAAAAACGGGTTAGGTTGTTTCAAATATGTTTTGCAAATTAAAATTTCTCCCATATTTTTTTGTTTACCAATTTGGATTCAAAATTTAACCTAGTACATGTTAATCCAAGTTTCATATAGATAATGATTGACTTCTTTTTCTTGATAAATAAATTTATTTTTGATAAATCGATTTTGCTTGATATATTATATATTCCCTCTGTTTTTAATTGTTTTATGTTTTTTATATATATTTTTTTTTGGTTCCACAAAGATTGATTTTTTCACTTTTCTATGTGTTTTAATATATAATAATAATGAATTATAAATTTTAAGATATATTAATTGATTTTATTAATCATTAATGTGTTTTTTTAATATGAGTAAAAAATAATTAAAAACGGAAGGAATATATGCGAGGTTATCGAATAATCTAGATGGCAACATATCGACTTCTTCGTTGAGAATAACCATCACATCGAGATTTCAAATAGGTTAATCAAGTTAATTATATATACATAAAAAATGATAATGTAGATCTAACGTGCTTCTTTCGTTTAAAATCCTTAGGGTAAATCCCACCCAAACGTAAAAACAAAAAGGTATTCCGTTTACAAATGTGTTATATTCCTTTTCATTATAGTTTGGGATTAATAATAATTTCTACTATTATAAATAGGCTTTCCAAAATTACCACAACCCAAATTGTCTTTCAAAATATACCATAAATCACTGTTTGAGATTGTTGAAAGGATAAATAAACTCTTCCATCTATTTCTCACATTTCGTAGACAATATTTATTGTCCATCGCCGACTGTTTTCTACCACGGTCACAGTCGCCGTCTTCGTCTTGTCCACCGCCATTGTTTCCGATATCATTTTGTCCACCGCCGACTGTTTTCTACCACCGTCACAGTCGTCGTCTCCGTCTTGTCTGTTGTCGTTGTTTCCGACACCATCTTGTATTCTGATACATGTATGTATGTATATATATATATATATATTTTATTTTAAAAAAATTGAGTGTAAAATTGTATTCAAAATAAAACATGAATGTATCCTTGAGTTTCAGATTGCTAGTGACTTTGGAACCCAAAACAGAGCATGAAACTTAAAAAACACAGATAATACATGTCACCAAAACTATAAAAAGATTACCAAAATATATGTACTCTAATAGTTAATATTAATGAAATCGGTATATTGTCAGTTTGTCATCGAAATTCAAACTTTATCGCATAATATATGATGTATGTTTTGACAAATAAATAGATATATATATATATATATATATATATGTATTATATTTAATCTTTATGCGTTATTTCAGATATTAACCATACGAATTTCCCAAAACATTTGAATACACACTTTGCATGGCCCATAAAACAGTGTAACGTACGATATAACTCATCATAACACATGTTGATTTACCTTAAAAATCACACTCACTAATTCATCGGCCGGGAAGAATAGTTTCTATATAAAATACATCCATATATGTCTATCATATATACATATTAATTTACACGTCGATTTTTTTTTTCATTTTTTGTTTTTTTGCTAAGATCTCTAGAGACAAAAATAAATAATCATATTTACACGTTTTTTTAAGTTTGATAGTGCTAGACTATTATTTAGTCATATATAGAAGTATAGAATGCTTTCAGCATTAATGTTAATTTACTCATTGCTAAAACTTCTTACCCACCAACTTTAAGTGAACGTATATATACTGTATATCGTATTAGTTGAACGTTTGGAGGATGCCTCGCGTCTAGACTAATTAGTCGGTAATCTTCCCCTCACTCTTTTGATATTCGATCTTGAAGCTTTTGATTTTTTTTGTTCATAAATATTTTATATTCAACAGTATTACTGTCAACGAATTCATAACATGAGATTTGATTGTTGAAACGTATCATTATCACTTAGAAAATATCGATGAATCAGACAACCACGCAATAAACAAAACCATAACCAAGTGGCTCTTAATTTTAGTGGTTTCCTTATAAGAAGAGGCTTGTAGCTCGAATATCTTTGGAATAAAAGATATTTCTAAAAGATTTAGATTAAAAACAGTCTCCGAATAGATGAAGATTATTAGGGTGTAGACAGTAGACCCGAACTTCAGAGTTATGAAGATATATAAACAAGACCATAGAGAAAAACAATTAACCAAGTATTTATGTAGTATTAAATAAGGAGCATCAAAACTTATTGCCAAACCCCATATGTTTATCAATTAGGCCTTTCCATCAAAAATTAATATACTATGTCAACTTGAATAAACATGCATCATTTGTGAGATCCCTATAAATACATCATATGTGTTGCACCAACCATTCACTAAACACTTAATTTCCTTTCTTGAATTTCTCTTGTGCCCTCTTTCCAATACACTGAAATCCACTATAACATTTCTTTAACAAACAAGAAAAGAAAAAGATCAGGCAGGTATGGCTTCTTTGATAACAACCAAAGCAATGATGAGTCATCATCATTTTTTGTCCTCAACTAGAATCACTACTCTTTATTCCGACAACTCCATCTACAATCAAGAAATAAAAACAAAACCCCAAATCTCTCGTAGATTATTATCCCGGAGCTTCTCCGGTGTAACCAGAGCCGTAATCAATTCACCGGCGCCGGAGAAAGAGAAGGTGGAAGGTGAGACACGGTGTCATGTTGCGTGGACAAGTGTACAACAAGAGAAGTGGGAGGGTGAGCTTACTGTCCAAGGAAACATACCCACTTGGCTGGTTTGTCCTTTATCTCTATTTTTATCGTGCACACAAAACATACCCACACTGTCAAATGCATATGTATACAAGACAAAACTATTTTAAAATTATGTATCAATGCATGTATATTTATTTATATTTCCAATATAATACTTTGTATACATGTCTTTTTAGTCTTATACGTGATTTCATTACTAAAAGATACTGCTAAACAAAAAATAAATGCTACTGATTATACATAATCAGTCTAGTTATGTTCGTTCTACAAATGTTAACATAATTAATGCGTCTATATAGTTTCATTTTTTTTTGACGTCTATTTTCACTATCAGAAAATCAACTCCATGGTATGTATGAAAGATGATTAACAAAAAGTTTCCGAAATATTAGTAAAAATTGCACAATTAAGTAATGATTTTTTGATGACATGCAGAATGGTACGTACCTAAGAAACGGTCCGGGCCTATGGAACGTCGGAGACCACGATTTCCGACATCTCTTCGACGGCTACTCCACGCTTGTCAAACTTCAATTCGAAAACGGCCGTCTTTTCTCCGGCCACCGTCTCCTCGAATCCGACGCTTACAAAGCCGCCAGAAAACACAAGAAACTCTGTTACCGCGAATTCTCCGAAACACCAAAACCATCAAGAAACAACTTCAAAAACCCTTTCTCCGGAATCGGAGAAATTGTAAGACTTTTCTCCGGCGAATCTTTAACGGACAACGCAAACACCGGAGTGATTCGACTCGGTGACGGTCGAGTCATGTGTCTCACAGAGACTCAAAAAGGTTCGATTTTAGTCGACCATGAAACGTTAGAGACTATAGGGAAATTCGAATACGACGACTTATTGAGCGATCATATGATCCAATCCGCGCATCCGATAGTGACGGAGACGGAGATGTGGACGTTGATACCGGATTTGGTTAAACCGGGTTACCGGGTTGTGAGGATGGAAGCCGGGTCGAATAAAAGGGAGGTTGTGGGGCGGGTTAAGTGTAGGTCCAGGTCGTGGGGACCCGGGTGGGTACATTCGTTTGCGGTGACGGAGAATTATGTTGTGATACCGGAAATGCCCTTGAGGTATTCGGTGAAGAATTTGCTTAGAGCTGAGCCAACTCCACTTTACAAGTTTGAGTGGTGTCCTGAAGATGGAGCTTTTCTTCATGTTATGTCTAAACTCACCGGAGAAATCGTAAGTGAACTTTTTTCAAGTCAATGGAAATATTGTTTTCTTGATTTTGTTTTTTTTTATAATTTCAGATTTTCTTGGTTATAGTAAGATCATTGTTTTTTTGCCGAGTGTAAGATCATATTTAATAACCAAAAAAGGATAGTATCCATGTTTTCGTACAAATATGTGCATGAAATAGTCGCAATCATAAGAAAACTCTTTGGTAAAATGGTCAATTTATATGTTTTCTATATCACTAAAGCTAGCCAAAGTTCAACTATCTTCTTTACCTAAACTATATGGATTTCTATCTTCATCTTTTTTTTGGTATTACTTGAGTTAAAGTTCTTTCTTATAATTTTAGTGATATATCCTTGGAGAACACCCACATGTTTCCTTGTAATATTTTGCTTAGGATTTCTGTAAACATTAAAGTTAAAACTTAGCCCACGATATAGAGTGAGATTATGAGTGAGTATTGATAGAAATTCAAACTGATATATTTAGAGAAATAAATTGAAATACATAGATATGTAACAGAATACTGTTTTTATCATCTTAGTTTTCTATATATATCAAGTAAAATATATTTATTTATGACTAAGGTGGCGAGCGTGGAGGTTCCGGCATACGTTACGTTTCACTTCATAAACGCATACGAAGAAGATGAAAGTGGCGACGGAAAAGCGACGGTCATCATTGCAGATTGCTGTGAACACAATGCGGATACTCGGATACTCGATATGCTCCGCCTCCATACACTACGTTCCTCTCATGGTCACGACGTTTTACCTGACGCTAGGTAATAACTAGATTTGTAGTTTTGGTTTCCTCTGACTATTTTATGTAATCATATGTAATACAGTAAAACTTCTATAAATTAATAACGTAAAGACTATAATATTTTATTAATTTGTAGAAATATTAGTTGTATAACAAATTATTTTGGGACTGCAAAATTTATTAATTTATCGAATACTAATTTATAGAGGTACTCTACATATATATCTTAGGATCGGGAGATTCAGGATACCGTTGGATGGGAGCAAATACGGGAAATTGGAGACAGCCGTGGAGGCAGAGAAGCATGGGAGAGCGATGGATATGTGCAGCACAAATCCTTTGTATTTGGGTCAAAAATACCGGTACGTTTATGCGTGTGGAGCTAAACGACCTTGTAACTTCCCCAATGCTCTCTCCAAGGTAACTTGTGTACTTCATACCAAAATTTGTTTTATGGTTTTTGACCTCTAGCTAGCAAAATAGTTTGTTCCGCTGCTACCATTCAAATTCTAAATATATAACAAATCGTTAACGTTTTTTTCCATACAATAGGTTGATATGGTGGAGAAGAAGGTGAAGAATTGGCACGAACACGGTATTATACCATCTGAACCATTCTTTGTGCCTCGACCTGGCGCAACCCGTGAGGATGATGGTTAGTTTAAAGCAAATTAATTTGATAGTCTTTCTACAATATGGGTTTCTAATTCATTTTTTGGTTTTATGTGCTGTGAAAGGAGTGGTGATATCGATAGTAAGCGAAGAAAATGGAGGAAGCTACGCAATCTTGCTTGATGGAATCTCATTTGAAGAAATAGCAAGAGCCAAGTTTCCTTATGGTCTTCCTTATGGCTTACATGGTTGCTGGATCCCTAAACCTTGATCACTACATTCTGAACAAAGATACACTTGATTATACAGAACACAAAGATATGTAATATTTATTTGATACACATTTGTATAATTAATTTATATAACATACACATATATGCAGGTTTTGTAAATTGTTGTCCCTCATACTTTTTGTATCATATGTGTAGTGTACAAAACCGAAATAAAAGGAATGATTGTGGTGAATATAGTTATTAAAAATGCAATTCAATTTAGTTACAACATCCTACAATACATTACTAATATACACCTAATAGTTAAACACTATATGACAATTTACCTCAAATTTCTGGTTCCCCTTGGTGAAATCAAGTTACAACAAAATGAAAAGAAGAAATGAGAAAACTCAGCCACTTCTCCTCTTCTCTGCAGACAAAACCATTCTTACAATGGTACAGGGGTGGAGCCACAACTATCCCCATCCAGTGAATCGGCTACAATCGCCTGCACATGCTTAGGAGCAGCTTCGGATTCACTGTTTCCACCTATCAATTAGCAAATATGATTTTCAGTTTCATAAAGTTGGTTGTAAGAGGTCAAATGAAATCCCTGGATACAAAGGAAAAAGTACAATCAACTTTAGCAATATCTAAGAAATGCCTAGAGCGATCTAAGAAATTGGTTCACAATGTAGGTGCTTGCTACTGAACCTGGCCCTATCTATTGAGAGCATATATAGTAGAAGTCCACAGGGATTTTGTTACATGCTTTTCGTGATTCACATTGGATCTCCATTTCAAAACAAGTAGTGAAAACATCCCTACAAAGATCGACTTAGTATCCACTGACAAACTCTTTTAATTCTCTGATAGGAAGCTCCAAATTGAGTAGTTAGGAAATTTTTCATAGATTTCCTCAAAACTAATATCTTAACAGGCCTTTGCAGAACGAACACAAGCACAGACAAAGAGGTAAAAGTTCCAGATAAATTAGAGAAACTAACCTAATTGAACCACAGGAACCACCGATGAAGTTGAAGCTCCTCCTCTCTTCATTTTTGGCTACAATTATCACAAACAATTTGTAAATGAACTGAATTTTAGCAAACTGTAACATCTAGCAACAACTCTAAAAAAGTAAGTTTGTAAATGAATATGACTGTTGTAGTCTAGAAAGCGTAACCTAGGTGAGTAGGTTTTACTAGTAGGTATAAGCGATTCCTTGCAGGTAACAAAAGATGATCGTAGGTGACTAGTTTTCCATACCTTGGTATTTTCTTCCATATGTTTTACAACCTGAGAGATGCTTCCACAATGTCCATGAAACAGCGTGTAAGCCCACAAAAGAAGCTTCCTTGGGATGCTTACATCAATGACTTCAACTCCTTCAATGCCTGGAAGAAGACTTCCCGCTGTTGCTAGCTGAGGCAGTGCGAAATAGAGGTTGATTTCCGAAGGAAGTGTCACTGAAGCAGTTTCTCGGTAGAAATTGTAACAACTTTTAAGTAAAGAATTAGCAATCTCCAGATTCTCCTCCGAGACTTTATTTGAAATCACTACGTTCTTGATCTTAGACAGAACAGAGCGCCATTTTGCCTCGAGCATTTGAGATTCTGAGGGATCCTCGAACGAAGAACTCCAGATTTCTGACTGGAGATCAACACAAAACACCCGTCTGCTTTCAGTAAAACCAAGTGATGGATTTATCGCTTGACTTTCCGCTGAGGATACTTGCTCCAAGGGGGTTATTGACGCCAAACTTATTATCAGAGCTCGGCACCAAGCAAGAGAAGCATGTCTTCCAACTTTAGCCGAAAAACTATTAGACAACTTTAGATTCTTAAAACGCTTTCGGATCTTTTCATTTATTGTTTCCAGAGTTTCAACCTTGTTCTCTAGTTCAAGAGATACAATGTATTTGTGTAAATATCTGCAAAAATGAAAAATTGATATCAGATAGAGAAAATCCAATGCCCACACTGAAATAAATTCATGTCTCATGCAAAATTGATTACCTGTATAAGCTGCTCTCTGATATTTCTGGACCTCTTGTTTCAGGAAAATTGCATATGTCTGGCCATATGTTTCCTTGTTCTATAAAGAGAGAAAATATTTTCTCTAACTGACTATCAGGGTTGGTTTTCGCTCCAGCAGATTCAACCTGACTCATCGAGGACACCAGGGCATTTATGTATCTTCCTATTGCAACTGGTACAAGGTCTTCAATGCATAGAGAGAACTGAGTTCAAAATTTGTAGAGGGTGACATTAGCATATAGGTAAAAAAATTTGGGCAAAACTATATATGTTCAGTTTACGACGACTTGATGATGCCATAGCACGTAAAGGGCATCGAAAATAATTGTTCTCGATTGCTATAGTAGTTTAGAAGATGCAAGACATCCCTGAAATAATTAAAATCTACCAAGTCAAGTCTTCATAATGCAAATATTCTATTGCACAGGCTTTGATCAGCCCGTGGATCACACCACCATATCATGTAGTAGAAATCTACTGGTTGATGTATGGTATTCCAGCACCAAAAGCCAAAATTGTAAAAAAGAAGTCAAAGTCTCACTTAGAATGTTTAAAAGTGCATGCTAAGGGTCAGAAAATTCTTTGATAGAAATGAACAAGTCCTTACCCTCTTATCTGATCGGAGAGAATTAAAGGCTCGTTCTAGCGTGTTGACATCTCCAGTTTCCTCCAATAGTCTCAAATAGAACAGTAAGTATTTGCGGATGCAAGTAATGAATTTCCGTGAACTTTCTGGCAGGTTAACTTCAAGAGCCTTCTTGTTCCCAGCCAAACCTGGAGTTTTTCGCCTAAATAGAAAAGAGAAGAAACACATACATGAAATATTCCCACAATCATATCTGCAGAATTAAATTTACAAGATTGGTACCAGATAGTCATCCATTTTCTATCTTATTGTTTTCTCAGAAGGTTATTCTAATTATTTAAAGCCCCTTCGTACAAAAGTTAGCTCAAAAAACTTAAAGGCAAGTAAGAATGTGTCCGCACCTTCCCTTTTTAACCATGCCATCAATCTCCCACATATTGATCGTAAAACTTGACCGGGATGATTTGAAACAAAAAGAAAGCTCTTCTTTTGCCTTTTGCAGATCACTGCTCCCACCTCTTCTATACAGCCCTTGGGCAAGCATGTATCTCGCCTTATGAAAATGTTTAAGATCTCCTTCTACACAAATTTCCAGTGCAGAAAGGCTGTCGTTGTAGAGCATATGCCATACTCCTTCCATCTGAATCGATCCCTCTCCAGTTTTAGCGTAACTTGCTTCCAAGTTTCCATCTTGCGCTTCTTCTAGTGTACGAGAGGATCCAAAAGTCGATGTACCAATGATTGTCATAGCAGTATCCTTTATAGATTCATCAAAGCAATAAGATGCGAGGACCTGAAAGATCAATGGGAATTAAACAGTCAACTACGGACCTCAAAAAGCAGAAAACTAAACCGATAGTGAACTTCTTAAGCTGGGACTGGATTTACACAAAAACATTCTTTTGAAACCATGATGCTGTAGTTACATGTTGAACAAAAGACGCTGTTCTTCTGCAAATAAGAAAGAGGAAAATAGTCGAATGTCAACCACAAACCTTTAAGGCATCAAAGTTCTGTTTCCCACAAGCATTTAAAAGCTTCAATCGAGAAGCATGCATTCTATACACAGGATCTACGGCTGTTGGATTTAATGTCATGGCTTGCTCATAATAGGATAAAGAAATTTCGTACGAATGCCCAAGCTTCTCACTGAGTTTCCCCATGTAGAATGCATGCGACCAATCTTGTCTGTACATGATGGTTAAAGAAAAAAGAAATTCTCAGCCTGTTAAGTAATCGACCAAAGTGAACAAACATTGAAGAACAATTAAACTATACCTATGTGTGAATGCTTTCTTGAAATGATTCATTGAGTTTTCACAAAATCTCGTCCATGTTGCATCCCTGGAGGGTAAGACAGACCGCTGATCATAAAACGGCACAACACTCTGAAGGCTGTCATAGTATACCAGCGCCAGCAGCTCATGCATCTCAGACTACAATAGAAGATCATCAACAACAGCAACAGGTAGTTATAATATACTACAGGAATAAAACTGACAACGTTCAAAAACCCCATTTCTCCATCAAAATCCAAGCCGTACTAACTAATTGCAAGTTATGGTCATTTGTTTCAACATAAGAGTTTTATCTATTTTATGTTATACAATGAATAGTTATATATGAACGAAGATGGAATATGAAACCTGTTGATCTTGTGAATTTGCCAACGCCAAACTCATTAGCAGGCAACATCTACTTCTTCTTCTGCTTGTTTCAACTCTTTGCGAAAGAGCAGCATTTTTCCTCCATCCTACAACATTTATGTGCTTACTCCCATCATTTAGCAACAAATCTACTTCCTGATTTAAATGAAAAAAAAAACAAATAAGAAATGCAAGCGATTCTCAAAATATATGTATAAAGACATATTCACGACAGACAAAAGGCCACTATCTCTTAACTCCAGGATTACAAAAATGATCTACTCTTTTTTTTTTTAATCAGAGAAGGATCTAATCATAACTGGTATTTGAAGGTATAATTCCAAAATATTCTACAAGTCGGCATAGAATCACAGTAACAACAAGAACGAATAAAAGAACTTGCCTCGTCGTATATATTGGAGAGCTTTTCCCAACTCTCAAAGCGAAGAGGATTAAAGAGCAGATCATATTTGAACAGATTTGTAGTCTGCTGTACAAACTCTTCTCCTTCCTTTGTGAGAACAAAGCCAGGCCATTTATCACTAGCACTAACTTCCTCAGACTGAGCTAAGAAATAGTACAAGTTGCGATAGACTTCCAAATAGGGCTCGGAGCTGCAGACAAGTTAATACAACATCCTTATGTATTCCAACATCACAAATAGCTAAGAATCCAATATTTCTTCTTTGGCAGTGACCAAAACATCTCTTTAGTGGTTCACCATTTTGAACGAGAACAAGAAGAAGATTGAAGGAAACTTATCCATTCTAACTCTACTTGACACTAAAAATCAAACATGTGAAAGTATAGACATCATAAGATCCAGAGAATGAACATAATCACTCAAATCATTGTGGATGGTTATCTTTGCTCAACCATATATTTTTGTTAGGGAAAGAATCAGCTGAAACGATATCAGACTATGGAAGTTACTTTTGTCAAGAGGAATTCATGAAGAAAAAAAAGCTTGGTTATACCTGTGGAGCAGTGATGCCTTGTACTCAGTGAGAGTTCTGCTGGGAATTATACATTTAGTTATGGTTTCAAGAAAACCTTCAGAACCAGCCTCGTCTGAGAGTTTGTCTTCACATAAATCAGGATCATCTAAGAATTTATCTATCACATTGCCAACTAGCAGATCATCTGGTGGTTGCGGAAAATGCTTCTTTATTGCTCTCAAGACTCTCCGGAGTTTAACGAGTCCAGTTCTCTGAGACAAAAGGAAAGGTTTAAGTTTACCAGAAACTATCTTGAAAACATGGAACATGTACTGAACACTGCTAGCAACACATGCTATTTTGTGTGTGAGCATGTGGGTTGAAGCGTGCATTCTTCTAACTTATTTGTTTAATACCAGATAATTAAGCAAGTTTTTAGCTACATGAGTTACAATAGGTGTTTCGGAAGATCAATGTAGGACATGCTATAAGTTTACAATTTGTGTGCCTTGTGGGTTGGCCATGCATACTTAAATCTACATGCATAGTTTGGTACGCACCAGTTGACATGTGAGCCTAGTCACAGAAGTGAATAGCTGTTTTAGTAGACTGCAATATGATATTTATCTACTCGAACAGAAAAAACTTTGGCACACACATATCCATGCAAATGAGCCTACCAAGTTAAGGAAAGATCACTCACAGAGGAAGCCTTGGCATAGGGTAGTATGTACTGGAAAACATCAACACATTGTTCCTTGGTCTGATAATCTCCCCGGCTAGTGTTTTTGTGCACAGCAAGCTCATCTTCGTAGGAACCATCGGCTCTAAGATTGAGACCATACAGGCAGAAAAAGCATTGATCTAAAGCGTTATTGGTTAACAACTCAAGTTCATCTTTTTCTTTATCAGCAACGTCTTCTGTGTGTTCCATAATCTGTTTGCTTTCTTGTTCTGACTGTTCTTTTTCCCTACTACCAACTTTTTCTTCAGAACCATCCTTCTTAAAATCAGTTTTGTTCTCTTCGTTTTTCTCAACATGTACCTCTGCGACAGATGATTTTATTTCATTTCTGCATTTTTTTTCAGGCAATGCCATATCATGTCCAAGGTCATTTGAAGAGTTAATACTGGTTTTGACTTTCATGTCCACAACCAATAAATGCTTTATCGCAAATCTAAGAAAAGCACCTTCCTCCCCCACACAATTTTTACCAGCACAACAAAGCCCATATTCAGCAAGCAAATCATGAAGGCCTATAATCAACTCAACCTGAAAGAAACAAAATGAGAAAGTCCAATGTCACAAACGAAAACATTTTTAATTTTTCCCACCAAACAGACTCGCCTAACTAAGTAAAACTGAGATCCCCAGTAAGCCGTGACTTACTTGGTATTTAGTAGAAATGGTAGAATCAAGGTGTTGTAGTTTACAGAATCCAATAGCTGCATCGAGGAAGCAAGATTTTTGCTCTTCTCCAAACCCGTCAGCATTTTGAGATTCTGAATGCCTCTTAGAAAGAAAATGCCTCACTATATTTGACATTACTGTCAAAAGCAAAGATTGTATACCAGCTACACAATCTCTTGGGGTAACCATGTCATTCTGCATAACAAACGTACACATCAAAAAAACACCCACAGAGAGAAAAAATTTGGACAACCACAAAGTTGTTCTGAAATTGATTTCTTTTACATTTGCTGCCTAGTATGCAGATTTTATGTAAGACTTTATACTCTTAAAGTGGTCTCCACAAGTGTCTGAAGAATTAATATATCAAGCAAGGAACAAGAAGATAACGCAGTTAAATGATTAAAACAAGGTCAATGACCATGTGTATAATTTATCCCAAACACTTGTGCTACCATGATGAGAATCACATATCCAAAGCAAACTAAGCTAAGTAGCTTTTCAAAGCAGACTAAGCTAAGCTAAGGACACATATTTCAGACTTACAGAGTTTCCTGCCTGGTCAAGGAAGTTCTTCACTTGAGAGATACAATGAAGAATTGCCTTGACTTCCTCCGCCACCAAGTGATCCAAACTCTCGCTCGAATTTTTATCTGAGGTTTTAGGTGTCCCAACAGCCCCCGTACTAGTTGATTCCAAGAGAACTTGCAACTTTCTTCTATGACAGATCATATAAATCTCCACATTTGTAGGCTTACTCTTCTCGCATGCTTTTAATAAAACATCAAGTGCTGATAACTCAACAGGAGAGATCCCTTCTGTTTTCACAGCGTATGCAGGAAAGATGTCTTTATTTGGAAAGAAAAGTGATGCAAGTAAATTTACACACTCCGAATAAGATTCTTTCTCCATCATCTCAGGTATGGTCTTTTCCAACAAGAAATCCATCTTAAGCAGATTTATTTCATGGATGATTCTGTTGATGTTCAGCTCTTGAATTCTTCTGCAATGAGGCAGCTGAATCAAGACAGGACATTCTTCAACACCTTCCTTGTCCAACAATGACATACACCTGAAAAATTCTTCAAGGGCTTTAGCTTTATTATCCTCCAAAATTGATAACCGTGCACTCAGCCAGAAATATCGAGCCCAAAAGGATCTTTTCTTAAAATCTAACACCTCGTTAGAGGTCTGATCACCTTGAAAACTCTTTAATGAGTAGTCAGAAAATTTTTCCTCCCAAGAAATAGGTGTAGAGTCAATAGCATAATCAAGGGAAACAGATTCAATTATCTTAGAGAGATGGTATGTTACTTCTATCATGCATGATGGGGAATCAGGAATATCTGCTCGTTGAGATTCGAGGTCATAGTACAGCTCGGCAAGAAAAAGACTGCATTCAGGTTTCCGATCTCGTCCCCAGTGTCTTGTGAGCTTTTCTAACTCCAAAATTTTGAAGGCAGCATCACGACTCAATAGAGGTTCACATTTACTAGCTAAAAATTCTAGAAGCAAGTGACCCACATGATAAGCACCAAAATTTTCTGAAGTTTCCTTCACAAAATTAGAAATGCCAGCGTGTTCAGAAATTGGATCAGATTTGTTAAGGCAGAAAGAACCAGTGGAAACACTGCTGAAACCCCTTTCAAGAACAAATGTCTCAAGATGTTGAAGGATTTCACTGCTAGGATCCTTGCTATTATCAGATTCTAACTCTTCCTTATCAGGCTTCTGGTTCCGCAGCCGTTCAAGACGAGTACTCCGCCTCTCTTGAGGGTGTTCATCAGAAAAGGCAGGCTCTTTTTCTTTTACAGCAGCCCCACTTTCTCGTTCGATGTTGCAATCTTTAACAGACTCAATAGTTGAATCTAATTCCACACAATCATCCTTCTTTTCCAGACCTTGCATTACATCTTCTGTACTAACAGCTAATTCAAAGGTTATTGGTATATCAGCTGACATGCCCACAGTTCCATGCGAAGGATGCACTATTCCAATTAGAGTATTTATCAGTGCCACCCATGAAGTTTCAGGAAGTTTAATTTGCACTCTTTTTTTCAACTTCTTGGAAGCAGCATCACTGCCATGATTCATGTCAGACAACTTTCTTTTGCCAAGAAATTTGAGCCGAACGTGCCGAGGTTCAAGCTTATCTATACCCTTGGGCGCAAAAGGAGCTGTATCTGTTTCTTCGATAGAGTGTTTAACATGCAAAGCACGAGCATGTGATGGCCAATGCCTCAAAATCAGATTTGCAACTGAAAGACAGGAAACTTCATCACCTATGGCAATGAGAACTTCTAGAAGTTTCTCCATGCAGTTCCCTGCACATTAGGCCATTCAATTTTCAGGGGGGATGAGGGCAGCATAAATGCAACAGTTCATACCACATACGACCAATGTGAACAGAGAGCAATAATAGATTTAACATCTCTTGCAAAAGGTATAAGTCATGCAGAAACATACTAGTGGAATATAAAAGGGTATCAGCGATGTTCACTTTTCAAATCATGACCAACTAAGATTCCCTATAAATCTGAACATAAATATATATATATAAGGAAGACGGAGATAAAAGAGAACAGCACGTACAGTTATTGGGGCTGCAGAGAAGACCCTGTTCAAATGCCCAACGTGATACACTCAGCAATCCCATAGAACATGATAGGGTTCCAAGATGGTTCCACAGCACAGAATCTTTTGCATCTATGTCTATAGCTTGAAGATAACAGTTTAGAGCATCCTCGTAATGACTTGAACCTAGCTCAAGAAATACAGTGGCAAGATTCTTCAGAGCCAAAAATCTGCATCAAAATAGCTATTAAAGACATTGAGCTACACAAAATCAATTACTAGACATATAACCAAATGAAAACTAGATGAATTAAAAAATGGAGCTTGACCTGAGATGATGGAGATGATTGTCGTTCGTAATAGTCTTCACCTGGAAAGAAATTACTTACTTTCAAATAAGAAATAGTTCATTATTCAAAAACATCATCAGAATAATTGAAAGAGTTTATTTTTACTTCGGAGTTAACTATAATAGGATCCTTAAGGATAGACTCTAGCAGCTCCCGAGCCTTTTCGTAGTCTTTCGCTTGAAGCTTGAGAAGACCATCATGATATGTTTGTGACAGATAAAACTCCTGACAATTATGCATTAAAAATAAAATAAAAATTTAGATGATGCATTCACAATTTATGCTAAAATCTTTTGTTGAGCTTCAAGTTAACTAGAAGGGTTTGCGATCACAATCAAAAAAATCCCAGCTTCTATTCACCCTAAACAAAATTGACTCAAAACCAACACAGAATCGAACATTCTAAGAACCCTAAGAACCCAGAATTGAAATTGAGAGAAAAAAACCTGAGCTTCTTTGCTAGGAGCCAAAGGCTCCCACTTCTCTTTAGACTCCGTATCATTGATCGCTGCAATCGAAAACTGAAGAAACCAAAACAGATCAAAAATCAAAACCCTAATCGATTAAAGGATCAAAGATTAAACTTTTCTCGGAAATTATCATTACCATGATGATAATCGAACTGCAAGAGGTTTTATGGTTGGATTTTCAGGAGTTATTGGCGCGAAATCTTCTAGCTTTCTCTACGGTTCATGGCAGTTATACACATTAGGGTTTTGAAATTCATGGATTGTTTCTTTAAAGTCTCCTCTCGACTGTTAGTGGCGATTTTACAGCCGACGGTAAAAAGGGAAATTCCGATACTGAATAATGGGAAAATTGCAAAAGAGGCATCATACTTTGTACTTTGACTATAATATACCTCTAACTTTTGAATTATTATATTAGTTCTCCATTTTCCAAAATAAATAATTATTAAACTAAAAATTAACAAATTTATAACACTTATTTTTCTCAAAAAATGAGCTTGTTGCAAAAAATAATAATAATAATAAATAACTAACTCAAAACTAAGAGCATGCACAATGGTGATACGTCACCCCTGAGACCGTATCAGCCGGCTCAGTGGGATGATACGTATCAAGCCAAAAATCAGTTTTAGATCCATTTTTTAATTATGTTTGGGCTTATGATACTGTCCAAATATCATCGGTGCACAGAATTATTATACTTATTTTTTCAACAAAATCTACTAAATTTTTTTCTCAAGCTCTTTGCGAAAAAGTAGAATCAAACTTTCTTGTTCAAATAGCAATGAAAATATGGTAACAATATTTGTGTTAGCACCCATTTGTTTATCTTTCTAACACAAAACATGATCAAGTTGGTAGCCATTTCATCTTGAACTTATTCGGTTATCTTCCATTAATTCTAAATTATAATCAATGGGCATATTTATAGAACTTAAAGTACACTTGTACTATTTAAATTAACATTTTGTAAGACTCAATATTGATTTGGGGTGAAGACAATTTGAATTAATAAGAAATTGAAAAGCTGTGTTTCCACTGCACCTCTCAAACTAATTTGAATTCACTTGTGGTTTAGTTAAATCTTGCTACTAAACCTGTGTAAATCAAAATTCAAAACTGTACCGGAACCAAAACTAGCCCTTTCTTTATTAATTTAGGGTCCACACACATAATTGCCAGTGGCAAAATTCGACCGTTGTTGGTAAATCTAAGTCCTTTTCTGATTATTTTGAAAAATGGTCTCTTTGTTTTTATTTTAAAGCTTTTAGCCCGCTCCTCTGATTTTTCAATTGGAAATCTGACCCTCCCTAAAATCTTGGCCTCTCTCTCTCTCTCTCTCTCTCTTCTCTCTTCTCTTTGGTCGATCTCTTTCTATGGCGATCGCTACGGAGAACCAACAACAGCAGCAGCCGGAGAAGGTAAGGACCAACTGTTCCGTGTTCAAGATTATTAAACCAGATTTTATGGATTTTATCCTCTTTCTTGATTTTTGAGATGAGATCTGGGATTATGGTTGTGTGGCTTGATGATTCTCGCTTGGGGTTCTTTTGTGTTAGGTTTGAATTGAAGCGAGACTGTTTTTTGCCTAATTGTTGGTGTACGATAGGCTTTGTAAATCTCTAAAATTATGTGAATTCAGGAAGATTAGGGTTTTAGGAATTTGGAGAATCGACTATGTTTTGATTTTGTGGAAGCGAAATTTGGATTGATAAGAGTAAAATCTTCGTTTCTGACAATTACAATTTCTTGGCAAATGAACAAGGGTTTTTGAATTTTTCAATTTTAAAGCAGATTTTGTATATAGCATTATATATGTGTTTGGAATTTGTTATCAGGAAGCTTCAGATGCTTCTGCAGCTGCACAAAAGAGGTGGAATCTGAGTGATTTTGACATTGGGAAGCCTCTCGGTAGAGGCAAATTCGGTCACGTCTATCTCGCCAGAGAGAAACGGGTCAGAAATTTGTTTCATTCATTCAATCATCTCCAAAATTTTGAAATTAGTTGTTTATGACACCAATCTCACACATATGTTGCAAATATGAAACAGAGCAATCACATTGTCGCGCTAAAGGTTCTTTTCAAGAGCCAGCTTCAACAATCTCAAGTTGAACATCAGCTAAGAAGAGAAGTAGAGATTCAGTCTCATCTTCGAAACCCCAATATACTGCGGCTTTACGGTTATTTCTATGATCAGGTGAATTAAATGTTTCTCTTCTTTTTTTTTGACATATGATCATACACCCTTTTGAGCATATCAACTTAATTAGCTTCTTCATTTGTTGCAGAAAAGAGTTTACTTGATACTTGAGTATGCTGCTAGAGGCGAACTTTACAAAGAACTTCAGAAATGCAAATACTTTAGCGAAAGACTAGCTGCAACAGTTAGTCCTTCCTTCCTTCTAATTGTTATTCACTGTTCAAACATTTTGATGTTGAAAAACTGAGATCCTTATATGTTAATTGTGACAGTATGTTGCGTCGTTGGCGAGAGCCCTCATCTATTGCCATGGCAAGCATGTGATACACAGAGATATAAAACCGGAAAACCTGCTAATTGGTGCTCAGGTAATAAGTTTCACCTTTCAGCATTAACATCTATCCTTTTGGTTTTGAAACTAGCTAGTAATAACAATCATGGACTTTTAATATCAGGGTGAGCTCAAGATTGCAGACTTTGGTTGGTCGGTACACACATTTAACCGCAGAAGGACAATGTGTGGCACGCTCGATTACCTTCCTCCTGAGATGGGTAAAGTCTGAAGACTTAGCTTGAAAGTTAATTCTACTATGAGCAGAATTCATACTAACCTTGACCTTTTGGATTCTTTTACAGTCGAAAGCGTAGAACATGATGCTAGTGTAGATATTTGGAGTCTTGGGATTCTCTGTTACGAGTTTCTTTATGGCGTACCTCCTTTTGAAGCCATGGAGCACTCGGACACATACAGAAGGTAAAAAATAATCTGCATTCTAAATTTATAGTTACAGTCTTGTTTCTTGTGGGTTTGTTTGTTGTTCTTGATGATTTTGTTAACACAAATGATCTATATAACAGGATTGTGCAAGTGGATTTAAAGTTCCCTCCCAAACCAATTGTCTCTCCATCTGCAAAAGATCTGATTAGCCAGGTTTTTATACATTTTGATTAAAGTAATAGTTATTGAAAGAATAAGTAAGATGAATCTGAAGTCCCACATGTTTCGTTACTGTTTATATAGATGCTTGTCAAGGAGTCTTCACAACGTTTGCCATTGCACAAACTTCTTGAGCATCCGTGGATTGTTCAAAACGCTGATCCTTCTGGAATCTACAGAGGTTGATAACGTAACGCTTTATGCGATCTTCAAACACTTCAGTTCTTGGCAATCTCGAGCCAAGTTAAGAAAAAACACCATTGTGTAGGTGTATGAATCTTAATTCTTTTTTTCCTCATTCATGTTTCAATATGTGTATCATCTATAATATCAAGTACTGTTGTTAACTTGAGAAGAAAATTCTACAAAGAGGTGTTAACTGGAGAGTGTTTTCTTACTTGTCTAATTCCAAACAAGCTTTGTGATGTAATTGGTGGTTCTATCTACCCAAACAACTTAATCCCAGAAGCTTAACCACCCTTAAGTCTCAATTTTTTTACTTTTCCTTTTGGTGTCATTGTAAAATCAAATCAAGTAAAAAAGATTCATCCAAAACGAGTTAAAAAAATTGCTTAAAAGCGTGTATTTTGACTCTGCAACTTTACTATGCACTGCATTTGATAGATCATCCAAGACGAATAATATTCTTGAATCGTTCATGAAAAGGAAAAAAGCAAAGCATGAATGGAAAGGGAAGTGAAGGAAGACAAAAGCATAACTCTTGACTTATCTTCCCAATCTATAAGAGACCAAACATTACTTCACAAGAATTTCGTATCTTCAACAAGAAGTTCACGAAAACAATGATACGTCTTTTTACCCATATAAACCAAGGGTCAAATTTACAAATGAAAAAATGAAACTCAGCCAAAAAAATTTGGCGTTAGTTTGTCACTTCGCCGTTTCCTTTAGGAGGGTTCATGAAGCTGGGCTGGTTCGTAGATGACAGCATCCGTGCCCACATTCTGTCTGTGATCACAACTTTGTTCTGTCTTTCTGTTATTCGCTGAAAGACGGAAAAAAGGATTAAAACTTTGCAAGTTGATGATCTAAGGGCATTGATAAGTATTTCGGGGAAAAGAAACTTACGTTTAAGGGAATGTAAGTGTGCCTTCCATTAACAAGACCAGAGATGAAGCCGGTATATCCCGCCATTGCACCATGGACTGCGCTTTGGGCGAGGAGAGTAGAGTAGACGTTATCAGATGCATTGGCTGGAATAGCTCGGATCATGTATGTTGGATCTGAAACATGGTTTCAATCATTTGTCATATTTCATGTATCTAAGTAGCTTGAGTTGAATATGGGGAGGATAAACATACCAATGTATTTCAGAGTAATTTCCAATTTTTTCTGCTTCGCAAAGTGTTCCTGTTGAAAGAAAGACGGAATGAACAACTGTAATAAACCACAAAAATTCCGTCTTCTACGTAAGCTATGGTGCTGAAGTTTCGATATAGTTCTCATTTGCAATAAATTACCTTGATTTTAAGACTCATCCATAGTCCAACATCTTTAAGGAGCTTGTTTCCTGAAGCATCTTGGTCTTCGATGCTCTCTGCAACAAGATCTTGTCCTGCACCTTCAGCAACCACTATAACCATGTGACCATTTTCTCTAAGCCGTTTTTCAATGAACTCGTACAGCCCTCCTTTGCCTTCAAGGTAAAACGGTGACTCGGGAATCAGACAGCAGTCAACATCTCGGCTGGCCAGAGTTGCGTACATTGCAATGAACCCTGCAGTGTAGAATCTACAGATTAGATAAAAGCGCAAGGAGAAAAATCAGAAAGATAATAATTCTGCGTCTATTCTTCTATGAACTTACCACTGTAGCAACCCATTAGCTTGACAAGCCCAATGCCGTTCTCCACACTAGTTGCTTCAACATGCGCTGCATTAATAGCACGCTGAGCCTCCTCAACCGCAGTATCAAATCCAAAGGACTTGTCAATGACCTGAATCAGAGATGCTATCAAATAGCGTGACATGCGAACTAGCCAGCATAGGTGAAGAGGTTAAGGTTGAGAGTACGGTTGCTGGATCAAGGACTTACTGGGATGTCGTTGTCAATGGTTTTTGGTATTCCTGCGACTGCAACTTTAAGTCCACGGCGTCTAATTTCCTGCATCATCAGTAAAAAACATTTATTTCACCAACTTAGAGCAATTGTCACACGAACATCACTGCTCTACCAGTCCAATAATACTTAATAAACACAAGTGCTTATAGGAAGCTAGGAAGCCCATTTTATATCTTCCAGCAAATAGACGTTAAATTTAATCATAGCAGAGTGTATTCAGTGGATTTTAAATAGCCTGTTCTCTTCATAAAATGTTCTAGGTAGGTACCATCCATCAATGCACACAACAATTCAACTCCAAAGAAGCATCAATTTCTGTCTTTTGAGCTCGCTATAACTAACCTTATATATTGCAGATGCTCCCTTTTGGGTTCCATCACCTCCAATGATGTAAACCTATATCACAGATATAGATAATGCAGTTAACTCTTATAAGCAGAGCTATACTCCATTCAACAGAAACAAACTTATAGACGAAAAAAATCATTCATAGAAAACCTGGTTGATTTCACGATCCTGTATGTTGTCGACGATCTTTGATGTATCATGTCCCCCTCGGGAAGTTCCAAGTATGGTTCCTCCGCGTTTGTGGATGTCACTCACAACCTTTGGTGTTAAAGTAACAGTGTTTTTGGAATAGAACCCACGAAACCCACACTGCAGTATCACAAAAGCAAATACTACTTTAGCTATTATTGATAGGACAACGTACTTCACTACACCTCAGGACACTCTATACAGTCTACGAGAATAAATTGTTGGTAACTTGAAATGAACTCACATCCACACCAATTACTTCTGTGACACCATACATAAAGTGAAGACCACACACAATCTCCCTGATTACTGTATTAAGCCCCGGACATAGACCACCACATGTGACAATACATGCCCGTACATCAGCTGGCTTGAAACACACCTAAATACAATATATATTCACACATCAGCAATTTCTTAACACCATAAGATGCAGAAGCTGCAGAGCTCTGGAACCCCATGGAAGAGATGAAATACCTTTTAACGCGGTCCTGCACGTCTAAAATGTGTCCCTCTAGGACTATCCTTGTGAACAACAATCTATAATAGACACACAAAAAAAGGAGAAAATCAGCAATGTCCTACCATATCACACCATCCCTTACGCAGAGAACAAGAGGCCAAAACATAAGTGAGATTTACCTTTTCCATGACTGTATCATCCTCATCAACAAAATACTGCCTGAAAATCCAGCGGACCCAATTAACTCTCTTTCATCCGTCAATCAATCAGGTTTACGAGTATAATCTCAACTTACCTAACTACCGAATACGCAGCGTTCGATTGCAACGGGTTTGGATAAGTCTGGAAAACCCCAAGAATACCAAAAATTGCATCAGAAAAAGCGAATATCAAGAACTGAAACTATAACAAGCTATGAATATATGTTCCAAGAATCACAATGCTGGAGTAATTTACAATCATCATGACTATAATCCAATTCTTCCATTATTCTACATATATGATATGATGTATCCTTAAAACTTCATTAGCATCTAATTTTATAAGAATCAAATTAGATCTAATCAAACATTCCCCAACGAGTATGCATATGGTGCACTAATCCATTTCCTTGATTAAAATTAGTGTGCTCTACGATAAAATAAATATTTATGTAAATTTCTCCATGATAGCGACCGGATCTCATCTCCAAATCCAAATTACAAAAAAAAAAAGTATAAAATTAACAAATCAATATCCCCGAAACAATAGGGAATACCAGTTATACAAGCACGAACCAAATCGAGCATAGTACCAAATTCCTACACGTGTACGAACTCGTATCAAAACACCGATCCAGAGAAATGTCGAATTCAACGAAGAATCAATGGAGAAAAAATCGTATTACAGAGACGAAGAAGAGAGAGAAAGAGAATAATACGGAGAGATCGTGAATGTAATCGCTCAAATGAGGAACATTTTCGAGTACGTAACCAGCAGTCCCTTCCACCAACTTTACATCGACGCCATTAGAATCCATCTCTGACCTTGTTCGTCTTCTTTGTTTCTCCGGTCACGTATATTTGAAGCGTTTTCTTGAATTGGAGTAAGAAGGGGGGGGGGGTTTTAGGGGTGGGCAAACGGGAATATGGGACGGGATCTAACGGGAACGGGACTTATGCGACGGGATCAATACGTCCCATTTATGTTCCATTTCAAATTCCGGAACGAGAACGGGATAAAACGGGATGGGACGGGAACGGTACGGGAAATCCCATAAAATAACCGAACTCAAAAATTAGATTAAACAATGCTTCAAATTGTAAATATATATGCAACAAGCTTTTTCATTTTATGAAAAACATGTTTAAATTAAAGAAAATTCAATTGTATCTCATAAAAGTTAAAAATTTAAAATAAAATAAAAACCATAATCTTCAAATTGAATCAAATTTAAACCATATTTCATATTATCCCACTAAAAAATAGATATATGTATATATCCCATATTAAACCATATTTCATATTATGCTTATAATTTCATAATTTCATATATCTCACATCCCATATTAAACCATATAAAAACCATAATCTTCAAATTGAATCATATATCCCATATTAAACCACATTAAACCATATTACATATTATCCTTATAATTTCATATTATCCCATTAAAATATATATATATATATATATATATTTATAGTTATATCAAACAGGATTTTCAAACGGGACTTTGGAATATCCCGTTCCCGTCCCGTCTTAGTCCCAATTGGGAATTGAAAACTTGTCCCATATGGGAATACGGGAAATATATGGGACGGAAATTCGGGAAGGGGTACGGGACGGACCGGGACGGGAATTATGCCCACCCCTATGTTTTACGAAGCGAGAAAGCGACGTCGTTTTTCGACTCACCGTTTACGTTTTTCTTATGTACGGGCACTAAAAGAAGAATACTAGCGGAAACGGCGGCTGGTTTTCCTTTTTGTCACTATCCGGTTTTCATAATTTGATTCGGGTCATCGGGTGTATAAAATAAAGATAAGGATGATTAATTTGGAAAAAAGATTTGGATCAATTTTTATAAAGTTATTGTTATAAATCATTAAGGATGGATCTCCATAACCGGCCCAATACCAAAACCCATATAGTTTAATGAGTGTTTCCTTATTTCCTATTCTTACTTGGATATGTAATCACCTATATATATGTACTCTTATTCACAAGATAATAAGATTGAATCATTCAGTTTCATAACACGTTATCAACACGAGTTGCTCCCTAAAACCCTAAAAACACAAAAACGCGATTACTGTTCAGCGTTACTGTTCATCGGTACTGTTCACGCGTCAATGCTCATCGGTACTGTTCATCGGCGTACTGTTCATACGGCGTTATTGTTCAAGTCCGAGTTCATATAGCCTATCAAAGGTTACGGCGAACTAGAAGTAGTTCATACAGCCTATCAACGGTTATGGCGAACTAGAAGAACAATCACAAGGTTAAGGTAAGTAATCGAAATCCTAAGAACAACAAAACCCTAAAATCATTAAAATCCGAGAGAACCCTAAAACTAAATCATGTTCGTTTAATTGATGTTAAAACCGAAACTATGAGAAACCCTAATCCTAAATCTTACTCGTTTTAATCATGCTCGTTTTGAATCCTAAATTATGCTTGTTCTTGTTGTTTGATTGATTGATTACTTTCACCATGATTCGTAATTACTAAATTTATGAAACCTAAAATCGCATGTAACCCTAAATTCATGAAAACCCGAAACCCTAAAATTGAATCATGCTTGTTCTTATTACTGTTTGATTGTTTGATTGATTCCATCATGTTTCGTAATTTATCACCTTAATGGAACCCTAATTTGCATCTAACCTAAACCGATTAAAATCAAAACGTTTTGCTTAAATTAAGCCTGTGTCGATCGACATGCTTCACCTCTGTCGATCGACATAGAACTCTCTGTCTAAAATTGTCGTTTGAATTGAACTGTGTCGATCGACACTAGGCTTCCATCGATCGACATAAAACCTTCTGCCCGAAAACCCTTCTTGGTCAAAATCGAATTTGGTTGCATGATGTAATTGAACCCACCTGCTAGTTTGATTATATTAATTGATCTAATTGATTGTTAAACCTGATTGACTAAAACTGCATCATATTTAATTGACCTAACATGTTTTGCTTAAAATCTGGACATATTAAAATTCGATCATCATGAACGGTGTAGAATTTGCATGATAGGTTTGCATACATAAAACACTCGTTGAGTTGTATGCATGATTACGTATTGAAATAGTATACTTGTTTTGATTTATTTGCATAAGATGTCGAAAATCAACAATCTTGAATATGCTGAACTGAATGCCTCAGGTGAAAATTACTTGCAATGGGCATTGGACACTAAGATTATCCTAAAGTCAAGGGGACTTGGTGAATGTATTATTGAGGACAACAATACCTCTGAAAGAGAGAAGTATAAGGCGATTTTAATCATACGCCATCACCTTGTTGAGAGTCTCAAGAATCAGTACCTCACTATTGAGAATCCTCTGGACCTTTGGACAGAGTTGAGATCCAAATATGATCATCAGAAAATGGTGCTATTGCCCAAAGCCCAATTTGACTGGATGAATCTCAAAATCCAGGATTTTAAAACTGTGGATGAGTATAACTCATTTTTGTTTAAAATCGTTTCAATCTTGAAACTATGTGGTGAGGAGGTGACTGATAATGACTTGCTAGAGAAAACATTCTCGACCTTTCACACAAATAACATTGTGCTTCAGCAACAATATCGTGAAAAGGGATTTACTACATATGCAAGTCTAATCTCTTGTTTGCTAGTTGCTGAGCAAAACAATGAGTTACTGATAATGAATAGTGAAATGAGACCCCAAAGACGTGCAGAACTCCTAAGTACCTTGTTGATCTCTATCAAGAGAGTTTGGAAAAGAATCCAGAAGCCTATTCAGTTCATCACGATGGTGAAGGAGACTTCAACCATGAGAATGATGACCTAATGGAATATGAGATTTCAGATTGCCTAAAAGAGTCTAATTGATTTTGACATCTAGTGTTTTGTTTTATTTCTATGACTTTTTTATTTATTTATGCTTTATGATTTGGTTTATGATTGATTTGCTTTGAGCTTTTAAATAAAATGCATGTTTCAGACATAGTCTCAATTGCGGGTATAGCTAGTCTAATTGAAGGCTACGGCCATGCCCATATTCTTTTACCTAAGGGCACGCATCTTGAAATATCAGATGCTCTATATTCACCCAGCTCTAAAAGAAGCTTATTGAGTTTCAAAGATATTTGTTTGAATGGTTTCCATATTAAAACTCAGGGTGAAGGAAGCATAAAATCCCTAGTTATTACTGAGATCACCCAAGGCCATAAGAAAGTCCTAGAGACTATACCTGCTGTTTCTGCGGGCCTTTATTGTGCTAAGATCAGTATGATAAAAGCAGATGTCACGGTAAACAAAGCATTTACCGAGAATTTCATTTTTTGGCATGACCGGCTTGGCCATCCCGGTTCTAACATGATGTGTAAGCTTATCTCAAATTCCAAAGGGCACACCTTGAAAGAAAAACGAGTTTTCCCTAAGAATCTCACGTGTGTAGCATGTTCACAAGGGAAACTCATTATAAGGCCATCACCAGTCAAAGTAACTAGAACTTGGCGTTTGCTAGATTACTGGCCCAGATAATTCGTCTGCGAGCTCACTTTCCAGATTTTCCACTTAAGACTATACGTCTAGACAATGCTGGTGAATTCACTTCCCAAGAGTTTAATGATTATTGTATGTCCATGGGGGTAAGTGTGGAACATCCCGTGGCACATGTCCATACACAAAATGGATTGGCTGAATCCTTCATTAAACGGATCCAATTGATTGCTCGACCATTACTCATGAGGTCGAAGCTTCCAGTATCTGCTTGGGGACACGCAGTATTACATGCACCAGAGCTTATACGCATCATGCTATCTAGCGAGCATAGATATTCTCCATCCCAATTACTCACGGGTCATGAGCCATACATTTCCCATCTAAAGACATTTGGGTGTGCCGTTTATGTACCCATTGCACCACCACAGAGAACAAAGATGGGACCTCAAAGGAGGATGGGAATATATGTTGGATTTGATTCTCCCACCATTATTAAGTATCTAGAGCCAACCACGGGTGATCTATTTAAGGCCAGATATGCGGATTGTCAGTTTGATGAAATGACATATCCTACATTACGTGGTGAGACTAACAAGATAGTTAAAGAAATATCATGGAATCAAACATCCTTAACATGGCAAGATCCTCGGACTCTGGAATGTGAATCAGAGGTCCAAAATATAATACATTTACAAAAGCTAGCTAATCAATTGCCATATTCCTTTGCTGACCCAAAGAAAGTTACAAAATCGTACATACCAGCTTGTAATGCACCAGTACGTATTGATGTTCAAAAGGAACACAATCAAGTTGCTACAGAGTCTACAGCACGTAAGAAACGTGGTAGACTAATAGGTTCCAAAGATAAGAACCCTCAGAAATCAAAGAAAGGTGCAAAGATTGAAACCGAGGTTCAGGAAACCACAGACATAGCCGCAACTGATTCTAAAGAACCAATCATTGAGGTTTGGGACGCCAAATCTCAAGGTTCTGAAGGTCATGACAATAATGAGATCTCAATAAACTATATCATGTCTGAAACTCAATGGAACCGAAAAGATGTCGACATAAATGATGTATTTGCTTATAAGGTAGCACTTGAAATAGAAAAGGAGGATCAGGAACCCACGTCAATAACAGAGTGCACTCATAGATCTGATTGGCTAAAATGGAAAGAAGCCATAAACGTGGAGTTGAATTCATTAAGGAAAAGGAATGTGTTTGGTCAAATAATTAAGACCCCATTCGATGTAAAACCAGTTGGACACAAATGGGTCTTTGTGAGGAAGAGAAATGAACATAATGAAATCGTGAGATATAAGACACGGCTTGTTGCACAAGGATTCCCACAAAGACCAGGAATTGATTATGAGGAGACATACTCCCCTGTGGTGGATGCTACGACATTTAGATTCTTGATAAGTCTGGCTGTAAGAGAGAAGATTGATTTGCGGCTAATGGATGTTGTAACCGCATATTTATATGGTCCACTGGATAATGAAATTTACATGAGATTTCCAGAGGGTATAGAGCTCAAAGATAAGAAAGGTTCTCGAAAACAAAATTGCATAAGGCTGAACAAATCCCTTTATGGACTTAAACAAAGTGGGCGTATATGGTACAATAGATTGAGTGAGTACCTAGTCAAAGAAGGTTATAAGAACGACCCCATAAGTCCATGTATTTTTGTAAAGAAGTTTGCAAACAAAGGATTTGTAATCATAGCAGTATACATGGATGATTTGAACATCCTTGGTACCTCTGGGGAAATCGCCCAAATAGTTGAATATCTAAAGAAAGAGTTTGAAATGAAAGACCTAGGTAAAACGACATTCTGTTTGGGATTGCAACTTGAGTACATGAATAATGGAATCCTTGTGCATCAATTGGCATATACTGATAAAGTACTCAAGAGATTTAAGATGGA
Source organism: Draba incana (assembly GCA_963576765.1). Classification (NCBI taxonomy): domain Eukaryota; kingdom Viridiplantae; phylum Streptophyta; class Magnoliopsida; order Brassicales; family Brassicaceae; genus Draba; species Draba incana. The sequence continues at coordinate 8,452,376 of OY755212.1, read as the reverse complement.
CCAGGCTCACTCATTGACCAGCCCAATGGTTGTGAGAAGCCTTGTATTGGATAGTGATCTATTCGGTCCAAAGAAGGACAATGAAGAAATTCTCGGTCCAGAAGTGCCATACCTCAGTGCCATAGGAGCCTTAATGTATTTGGCTAGCCACACTAGATCAGATATATGTTTTGCCGTGAATATCCTATCTAGATTTAGCTCATGTCCAACTCAAAGGCACTGGAACGTTGGTTTTGCTGATGCAGGTTACTTATCAGATCCTCATAATGCTAGATCGCAGACAGGTTATGTATTTACACATGGAGGTACAACAATATCATGGCGTTCCATGAAGCAAATCATTGCAGCCACTTCATCCAATCACGCAGAAATCCTTGCAATTCATGAAGCCAGTCGTGAGTGTGTGTGGTTAAGGTCGATGACTCAACATATCAGATCAGATTGTGGCATGGTTTAAGATAAAGAACCAACCATCATGTACGAAGACAATGCAGCTTGCATCGCCCAGCTTAAGGATGGCTACATCAAAGGCGACCGGACAAAGCACATTTTGCCAAAGTTCTTCTTCACACATGAACTACAAAAGGACGGTGAAGTTCAAGTTTTACAAGTCAGATCCAGCGACAATTCAACACACTTATTCACCAAGTCTTTGCCAACATCGACGTTTAGGAAGCTCATACATCAGATTGGAATGAGAAGACTCAAGGATCTTCAATGATGCTTAGAACAGGGGGAGTAATACGTGTTGTACTCTTTTTCCTTCACCATGGTTTTGTCCCACTGGGTTTTTCTGGTAAGGTTTTAATGAGGCAACATACCCCAGCGATTACAGAGATCTCTACTTAGCATCTGGCACGGTTATGTCATCCAAGGGGGAGTGTTATAAATCATTAAGGATGGATCTCCATAACCGGCCCAATACCAAAGCCCATATAGTTTAATGAGTGTTTCCTTATTTCCTATTCTTACTTGGATATGTAATCACCTATATATATGTACTCTTATTCACAAGATAATAAGATTGAATCATTCAGTTTCATAACAGTTATCTTATTTATCCTTTTTGTTTGATTTTCTTACTACAAGTGTATAACAAAATAAGGAAAAATCACTGATGAAAATAATCCTAGTTATTACCGAAGAAATTAGATGTGATAATCATTATCAAAGACCTAAAGAAGATGCATCAGTTAAGTCAAATTTTAAGGGTGGGATAATTTGCTTCAGCTAAGATGAAGTTTCAGTCATCTTTTGGACTTAAAGCTCTAAGTTCAGAAGAATAGGTTAAATTAATTGACAAGATGAAATTTAGTTTCATCCCATATGAAGTCTTGAGTGGCTTCTACTTGAATCCCTTGAAGCCATTTCTGTAAAATTTGGATAACACAACAAATCAAAACAGTACTCTAGTATTCAAAACAGTTTTCATAAACATTAAAATGAGCCAAAATTATACATGAATTCGTTTCGAGTACTAATCAAAACAGTTTTGATATGAATTCATTTCTAGAAACTGTTTTTAAAATGCCATATGTCGGATTTCGAGAGAGAAGAGATGATGATCATTACTCATTTAGTTACTAATTATTACTCTAAGAGTAACAAACACAACTCTAAATCATAGATGTAATAAAATAAATAAGAGTAACAAACACAACTCTAACGCATATATGTAACAAATTATTACTCTCGGATTCTAAAACCCAGAAACTTCAATCACATGAAAAATAAGATCACTTGCAGATGACAATTGAATAAGGCTAAGGAAGCAATTCACAATGATACATTTTCCATGTAAGAAAATAAAACATGAAATTCGAGTAAAATTCAACAAAAACCAAGAAAACCCCTTCATTATTATATGTTTTAGTTAACAAAACACATTACAAATCAAAACCCCAAATTTTTGTTACCCTAATTTCAAACCCGAATCCATAAATATTCAAACTGGTTACCTTGACGAGATGGTGAGACGGTGACAGATTCAGAGATGGAGACGGGATAGACACGACGACACTAACAACTATACAACTGAGACAAAGAAGAGAAAGAATTTGGGGTTATTTGGTTTCGTGTTTTTGGGTTAGACTGAAGAGATGGTGAGACAGAGACGGACTCGATGGCGGAGATGGAGACGGACACGATGGCAGAGATGGAGACGGACTCGATGGCGGCGATATCATCTTCGTCAAAGAGAGAAGAAGAAGAAGAATCGTGAAAAATATTTGAGATTTTTTTGTTTCGTTTTTTCACTTAGGGTTAGATTACGGGTTAGGTCCGGATAAGTATACAGGTTCGGGTAAAAATACGGGTTCAGGTTCGGATTTGTGGTTGGATCATGTAATAATCCAGATTTATTAAGGGTTATTAACTTTCTAATGTTGAAAGTAATTTCTCATTAATGATCTAATGTATTGTACATCAAGTATATATGTAGACAAAAATAAGAAGGAGAATTAATGTTAAGGGAAACTTTAATCCTAACCAACTATATCTCTAATATGTTAATACACCCCCACCCCCCTCCCCAAGTTGAAAGACAACCTAAGAGAGAGAGTGAAAAGGATGCAAGGGTTTAGTCAATATATCTGCAAGTTGGTTGTTAGAAGTAACACGTAACACCTTTAAGAAACCATTCTTCACCTGATTTCTTGTTATGTGGCAATCAACTTCAACATGCTTAGTTCTCTCGTGAAAAACAAGGTTGTTGTCAATATGAGTAGCTGCTTTATTATCATAAAACAACTTTTCCTGAGACTCTACCTTGATATGAAGATCACACAACATCTAATTTAACCAGAGAAGCTCTTTTGTAGCTAATGACATACTACGATATTCAGATTCTGCACTACTAGCACTAACAGTCTCTTGCTTTGTAGATCGTCATGTTAATAAAGAGGTTCCAACAAAGACACATATTCCAGTAACAGAGCGTCTGGTATCCACACAAGCAGCATAATCTGCATCAGCAAAACCATTCAAACACACACTGTTTACAGCATAATAGAATAACCCATGTCTTGGATTAGTCTTCAAGTATTTCAGGATATGCAAAGTAGCATGCATATGAACATCAGTAGGACAACAAAGGAATTGACTTAGTCTGTTCACAGCAAATGTGATATCAGGACGGGTGATGCAGAGATTAAGAAGTCTACAAATCAATTCTGGAGTAACATCTTCAAGAAGTGTTCATGTATCCTTACTAAGAGGAATCTTAGGATCCATAGGAACTGTTTTTGGTTTACGATCAAGCAAACATGCATCAGTAAGCAAATCTAGGTAATATTTCTATTGACATACTGAATTTTTTTCTAAATTCCTAGTTATCTCAAGTCCAAGAAAGAACTTTGCTGGACCTAATTATTTTGTCTTAAAATGTCTAGCTAAAGCTCATTGAACTGATTTAACTGCTTCCTTATTATTACTAACAATAAGGATATCATCTACATAAACTAGTAAGGCAATGAAAGATTCACAAACATTGTATTATCATACTCAGATTGGGTAAATCCATCATCAATGAGAGCATAGGACAGACATTTATACCACTGTCTAAAAGCTTGTTTCAATCCATATATAGATTTGTGAAGCCTACATACTAGAGTAGGTTGCAAAGACGTACTAGGGCAGACTCATGTAAATCTTTTCTTCTAACTCACTATGCATAAATGCATTAGTGATGTCTATTTGAGTAATACTCCAACCATACTTAGCAGCTAAAGCCAAAAGTAACTTAACACTAGCAAGTTTAGCCACAGGAAAAAATGTTTCAAAGATATCCACTCCTTTTTGTTCAGTGAAGCCTTGAACAACTAAACGAGCCGTATACCTCTCAAGAGAACCATCAACAAGATACTTAATAGTGTATACCCATTTACAGCCAACAATATTCTTACCAAGAGGTAATAACACAATACTTTATGTTTTAGTGAGTTCCATAGCCTGAAGCTCCACATCCATAGCTTTAGTCCACTCAACTGGTATTATGGCTTGTTTAAAAGTTTTAGGTTATGTCTCAATGTGATATTAAAAATATAAGATTGATAGGGAATACTCAATGTTGTATAAGAAACAACATCAGAGATAGGATAAGGAGTAGTATGAGTTTTAGAAGAAGCTGGAAGAGATGGAGTAGTATGAGTTTTAGAAGAAGCTGGAAGAGATGGAGTAGTAAGATGTGTAAAAGAACATTGATAGTCAGATAAATAACCTGGAGTTTTAGATGCACATTTTGGCCTAGCCTCCAAGGAAAGAACCACTTTTGTCTATTTAGGAACATTCTCGAAAGGTCCATTGGTGACATTAGAGGGCATAACATTTGCAGCACCAGATGCAGATAATATAGATGATGCAGGGGAGCATATGCAGATGGTATAGATATATGTTCATGAGATGTAGATGGTATAGATGTATGTTCATGATATGCAGATGGTATAGGATCTACATGAACAGATTCACAAATGATTGGAGAATGTGATTATGATGATGATGTAACAAGAGATGATGATGTTGCATTAGATGAGTCAAGTGCAACATGAATAGGTAATGGCAAGGTACGCTGTGAAAAAATATCAGTATGAGACTTAAGAGACGATTTTGTCAAATAAAGAAATATGGTTTCATGAAAAATGACATTACGAGATATTGAAACAAGATTGGTATCTAAGTGCAAGACCCTATATCCTTTGTATCATGATGCATAGCCTAGAAAAACACATTGGTCAGCTCTAGGACTAAATTTATGATGATATTTAAGCAATGTAGAAACATAACACAAGCAACCAAATGATCTGAGAAATGCATATTCAGGTTTCCTTTAAGTGAGTAATTCAAATAGAGTTAGATTATCTAATAAAGGACTAAGGATTTTATAATCAAGTAAACTGCAGTTAGAACACAATCACTCCAGTAGCACAAAGGAACATGAGACTGAAAAAGTAAAGCTCTAGCAACATTTAGCAAATGTTGATGTTTCCTTTCAACAACAGAGTTCTATTGAGGAGTATAAGCACATGAAAATTGATGCATCATACTATGGTGTTTTACCAAATCAGTAAGTGCTAATTCGGGTGTAAAAGTAATCCTCTACCAATCATCAAGGCATGAATAGACTCCTGAATATAACAAAAATCAGGGGAAAAATGAGCAGAGAAATTATTCCTTTTAGGAAGACTACTAACAGAGATGAGATTGAACTTAAACGATGGAATATGCAAAACGTCATGTAAAGTAAGGGATGATGATGAGTGAATAGTGCCACAATGAGTTATTGCCACTCTAGCCTCATTAAAAAATGAAATTGTCACTCCAGAGACAGAAGTTGTTTCTTGAAAGAAGGCTAAGTCAGAACAAACATGGCTTGTAGCTCCACTGTCAATTATCCAACTAACATTAGGAAGGGTAGTAGAAAGAGAAGAGAGGTAGTGATGCAGAAAGGTGAGTTTATCATTTTCAAAGCGGAGGGAAGTAGAAGGAAAAGTATAAGGAAAAGAAGATGGAAGAGAGACATTACCACATGATGATTGAACTACAATTACTACAAGAAAACAGGGCCATTTGCAACAGCCGTTTTCGTCGCAAAACCGTTGCAAATGGCGAATTGCGACGATTTTGCGACGATTTTAGGTTTGTCGCAACTAGCTCGTTGCAAACCGAAAATCGTCGCAAAATCGCCGCAAATTCAAGTTTCGTTGCAAATCCGTCGCCAAACTCTCGACGGATTTGCAACGGTATTGCGGCGTCATTTTGCGGTTGTTTTGCGAGGAAATAATTTGCGACGAAATTGCGGCTAAAGCTTTTGCGACTTATTTGCGTTTAAATGGTTTGCGACGAATTTGCGGCTATAGCTTTTGCGATGAAATTGCGGCTATAGCTTTTGCGACGATTTTGATGTTATAAGATTTGCGACTAACTTGCGACTAAAATTTGCGACGGTTTTGCGACTCTATTTTGCGACGTATATGCGACGATTTTCAACTCTTTTTTTATTATTATTATTTATATTATTAATTAAAAAATAATAATTTAAAAAAAAAAAATTCGTAAATATTTTAAATTAAAAATTAAACATAAAATAAAGCATTTTAAAACCAAAAACAAATAAAAGCTAAATCCGAAAAATACACAAATCTAATCGAAACAAATATCATCGATCGGATCCTCGGTCCTCGATGTGCCTCCAGCTTCGTCTTCGTCTTCGTCTTCTTCCCCATCTATAATCTCGCCAAGGGTGGGGTTCGTCTTCGCTAACTCCGCGAACATCCTATCATAGGTGTTGGTCTTCCTCGCTAAGGTTTTCTTCGTCTTCCCTAACTCTTTTCTTGTTTTATGGAGCTCTTGTTTTGTTTCATGGAGCTCCTTGACTATTTGCGGATCCGTCGCCAATCTCGAAACGGGACAAAATGGCACTCCGTGATCATCCGTCCGGATAGATCCGGTAAATTTCCATCTTTCCCTTACGGTTTCGAGGAGCCAACTACAAAATAAAATTAAAAGTTTACAATTTTACATAAATGATAATAATATAATTTTATTTTTAAATTGTTAATAGTATTATTTAAAATTGTGAATAAAATTAAAAAAAAAAATTAAGTTTTTACCTGTGATGCGACACGGTTGACCTCCATCGGTGTCACCTGAGTAGGTAGACCATCGGGAGTAAGCTGGGTTGATAGTTCGCCGACTCGCTCAATGACATCGTCGTGGAGCTTGTGGACACGTTCATCAACCCATGTCCCGTCCGGCCTGCGGTGGGTCTTCTCCCAAACCTCTGGCATCGTTGCGGGAACTCCTTTTTCCACCGTCTGACAATGAAAACATATTAGAAGTTCAAATTGTTGTGAGCATAAAAATTGAAAGTAAAAAATATAATAACTTACAATGTTAACAGCATGCTGAGCGTAGGAAATCTGGCTCGAACAGTGTTTTGAAGGCTGGTCAGTATCGCCAACTTTCGTCAATCGACCAGCCTTGCACCGGGCAGCAATCTCCTTCGATTTCTCCAACTGCCAGAAGGCGACAAGGCCATCCCAAATATTGGGATTGAAGAAAGATGGCATACATACCTTCGGATCCGGATTCAAAAGCCACTTCTCCTTCCACCGTCCTATTTGGTTGTTCAGACGGTTCTTCGCTTTCTCCTCAAATGCCTCACGAACTAAACCATCGATCGCGGGGTCCCAATAGTATTTTTGCTGCAAATTGTCAGAAATTAGAACATAAGTTATAAAATTACAAAATTGAATAAATTTATAAATAAATAAAAGTAAAAATAAAAAATAAAAAATTTACCGCAAATTGTTTGTACCACCGATCCTTGGTCTCCAGGTTAACAAACTTCCAGCTCGTGTGGCACATCTTGAAATCTCGCTCTATGATCTTCCTAACATCTTTTCCGACCGAATTTTTGTAAAACCTAAAAAATAATATAAAAGCATATATTAATAATTATTAAACAAAATAAAATTAAAACTATGTAAAAAAAAATACTAACCACACAGCGTTAGGGTTGTCGGAAGTGGTAGGGTCAGGTACTAAATGGGGAAGAGGTAACGAGAAGCTGCGCGAAGGTCATGTCATCCCATGAAGGAACTGCTCCAGGGTTTGGGCCAGGGGTTGGCTCGGGAGGTGGTGTCGGCTGTGACTCAGGATTCCCAGAACTAGAGTGGGAAGCAGAGGCCTGCGAGGGATGTCTACGCTGTCGCTGTCCTGGTCGTGAATGACCAGTACCACGACCAGCACCGGACTGTACGAACTCTAACCACTCGTTCTCTTCTGCCATCTAAATTTGATAATTTTTGAAATTAGTTATTGCATTTTAAAAAATATATAATTTAATATTGATTTTAACAATTGCAATAATAACATTAAATTAATCTAATCAACATTACAGATCAAAATAATTTAACATAATTAGTAAATTAAAAATTCTAATTAGTTAATCCTAAAATCCCTAGTACAATTCCATTCCTAATTAATTATTCCTAACCATTCACAAAATTTAAAATTCATAAAAGAAAAGAAAAATTTAGAGATTTACCTTATGAGCTCGGGATCGGGAATGATTAGGAAGGTCGATGGCACTTTTTATTAGAGAGAGAAAAGTGATTTTGTTGAGAGATAAGTGATTTTGTGAGGAATGAGCGAGGGATTGGATTTCCTTATATAGGAAAAAAAACCTCGCAAGTTCGTCGCAAATCGGTTGCTAAATGGGCCAAAAATTTGACCCAATACATGTTTGCCGCCCACGACTTTTCGTTTGCCGCGCACAAATCGTCGCAAATACCTCGCAAAAATTAAAAAACCGTCGCAAAAGCCTCGCAAAGTGTGAATTTCTAGGTGAATGAACGATCAGTTAATATAGTTGACAGTGATTTTAGTCGCAAACGTGTAGCAAAGTTTGCTACGTTTTTGCGATGAAATCGTCGCAATTGCGTTGCAATTTAGCAATTGCAACGTATTTGCGACGACTTCGTCGCAAATCCCACGCAAATTAGGTTTAGGGTATACTTAGGGGTTTGGATGTTTTAGACCAAAAATATGATTCATAAAATGTAAATATACACTTTTTGGGGTCCTTAGTGCATGTATGAAGTAGAGTTAGTGTACTAATTGAAGTTTTCCGTAAAATCGGCAAAAATGATAGATTGATCGAATTCTTAGTATAAGTACATGTATATCATACTTCGTTATATATGTTTCTCGAAAATGTTTTGAAAAGTTATATTTCAATAATTACAGAGGGATTGTTATTTATTAGACTCATACATTTACATTCGAAGAAGAGCTAATTAAAAGGTTATACAAAACGTATTGGTTAGAGTTTAGGGTATAGGAATTTGCTACGGTCTTGCGAGGCAATCGTCGCAAGTTCGTCGCTAATAGAAGGCTTTGCGACGCAATTGCGACGACTCCCTCGCAAAACAGTAGCAAATGCCTATACCCTAAACCTTTGTGTTAATTACCAATTCTTATTACTTGGACATTGATGCAAATAATTTTATTTATCAATTAGGGCCTCTATGATATGTATATATTCCAAATAGAGCAAATTTAAACAATAAAAATAATGAATTGCTTAGTGTTTAGGGTAAAGACATTTGCTACGTTTGTGCGACGATTTGGTCGCAAAATCGTTGCAAACGTTCATAATTGCGACGTAATTGCGACGAAAGCGTCGTTTAGCTTTGTTTAGATTGCAGTCGTTTAGCTGTTATTTTGATATATGAATTAGGCCCTCTATGATATGTTTTTATATATCTTGTTTAAAATATTATTTTTTTAACACCACACTCGAAAATACACACTTAAAATATAAACATAATTAATTTTAAATTTATTCATCTTCTTCATCATGATCAGAAACATAACGTTCTACTCTGTCATCTTCGTCACCATCGTCGTCCTCATCTTCCTCTTCGTCTTCATCAAACTCATCTTCGTTTCCTTCTGAATCCTCGAATATCACATCAAGACCACTATGAAGTGGGTCGATTCTTGTCAAATCGGTGGTTACCTCTGTAGGGATCAAAACCAGCATACTCAATCTCAATGATTTCTTTCAAAATACCATAGAAGTTTGTATCGCCCGGGACATGAATACCATAATTTGCAGTGGCTTTATTTTGTCCATGTTGAAATGTGTGAAAAATAAAGCCGCGAGTACAATACATCTTACTCGTTTTTATGGTTGCAATGGGCCCCAAAACAAACTCATGTACCCATAAAGGCCAACTTTGTCGAGATGTCTTCGCCACCTATTATCAAATTGAAATAATTAGTATATATATAAGTAATACTAAGATAAATCATGCATGGTTCTTACCTTCTCCCGCATCCAGCCTGCGAAATCACGTTCTAGGTAAAATTGAACTTGGTCATCATTTAGTTCAGGAAATGCTTCTCGTATTTGGCCTTCTAACATTCTGTACACCCGTTAATTAATTAATTAGTTGTATATATATATTCTCAATTAATATATATATATAAATATAAACATATATATATATATATATATACCTCTCATATGGCTGAAAGTAGCTACAATTTAGCATTATATACGTATCGGCAGCTTCCATATGCTTGAAATCACACCACGTTGATTCCTTCACTTTTCCACCCATCCGACCTACATCACAGAAAACATCTGGTACACCCTCCAAGTGATATGTTCGGCCAACCCCACCATCGTCGTATCGTCTACAACGGGTTTTCTTAGTTTGCACGGTTTGGCTAAAGTAGTAAGTACAGAAGTTTGATGTCTCTTCTGTCAAATTTCCAGCAATGATTGATCCCTCTACTCTTGCGAGATTTTTGGCCTTCTTCTTCAAATGTTTGAAGAACCTTTCGAAGGGGTACATCCATCGAAATTGGACTGGACCACCCAAATCTAACTCATGTGGTAAGTGTACAACCAAATGTTCCATCACATCAAAAAAGGAAGGTGAAAATATCTTCTCTAAGTTGCAAATTGTGAGTGGAATGTCTGAATTCAACTTCGAGATTTCGTCCTTCATTAAGGTTCTGGCACATATGTCTCTGAAAAATGCTCCAATACCTAAAACGCCAATACGGTCCGGAGTAAGTTACAAACTAAATACATGTATGTATATATTAATAACCATATATAAACATAACGTCACCTGCAATTGCCTCGTGTACTTCCTGTGGTAAAAGCTCTTGAAAGGCAAAAGGGAGTAGTCGTTGCATGAACACATGACAATCGTGGCTCTTCATCCCAGAAAATTTTCCCCCTTGCTCAACACACCTTGAAAAAGTTGACACATAGCCATCTGGGAACTTCACCCACTCCTTAATCCAGTTAATCAAAGCATCCTTCGCAGCAGGTGATAATCGGAAACTGGGAATAGGTGCCCTACCATCTCTTGTTAGATGCAACTCAGGCCTTATGCATAAAGCCGCGAGATCCAGACGAGATTTCCGATTGTCTTTTGTTTTTCCTGCAACATTCAACAATGTGTGTATAATATTCTCAAAGAAATTTTTCTCCACATGCATGACATCCAAGTTATGCCTCAGCAGATGGTCCTTCCAGTAAGGCAATTCCCAAAATATACTTTTCTTATGCCAGTTATGGTATACCCCATACCCAACAGGCATATTTGTTGGATTACTTTGCCAATTACCTCCAACTTTTACAGTTTCCTGCGCACCATATCCATCCATTTGTTCTTCCAACTCCTCACCTGAGAGGTAAACCAAGGGGGAGGTTTTAACAGTTCGATTTCGGAACAACGTTCTACTCTTTCTATAAGGATGAGCCCTTGGAAGAAAACGACGATGGCAATCAAACCAGCAAGCTTTCCCTCCCGCTGACAATTGAAACGATTCGGTCTTGTCTAAACAATAAGGAAAAGATAACTTTCCGTGCGTTGTCCATCCAGATAGCATACCATACGCCGGAAAGTCGTTTATCGTCCACATGAGGACTGCCTTCATGTTGAAGTTCTGACGGCTCGACGAATCAAATGTGCGTACACCAACATGCCACAACTGCTGTAGTTCCTGTATAAGAGGTTGTAGGAAGATATCAAGTGATCTTTTTGGATGCTTTGGCCCTGGAACCAAAATGCTGAGAAATAAAAATTCTCGATGCATACACATTTCCGGTGGGAGATTATAAGGCGTCACTATGACTGGCCACAACGAATATTGCCTACCAGACATCCCAAATGGACTAAATCCATCAGTGCAAAGACCCAAATACACATTTCTATGTTCTACAGCAAAGTCTGGATATACCGTATGAAAGTGTTTCCACGCCTTTGCATCTGATGGATGGGCGACAACTCCTTCCTCACAATCGTGTTCCTCGTGCCACCTCATTGTCCCTGCTGTCTGCTTTGATTGATATAATCGCTTCAGCCTATCTGTTATTGGAAGGTACCACATACGCTTGAATAGGACTTTGGTGCGACCACTAGTATTCTTATATCTTGGATGAGAGCAAAAACGACATTCCTGCAGCTGAGCATCATCTTTCCAAAAAATCATACAATTATCAATGCAGACATCAATCATCTCAGACGGTAATCCAAGACTTCCTACCAATCTTTGTATCTCATAGTAACTCTCTGCAGAGTTATTACCCTCTGGCAAATACTCTTTAAACAATTCACCCCATTTATCCATGCAATTTTCACTAAGGTTATATTCGCTTTTAATTGTCATCATCCTAGATGCTAACGACAATTTTGAAAGCCCTTCTATACATCCTTCGTAGATAGGTTGGTTAGCAGCCTCTAACATATCATAAAAATTTTTAGCACTCGGGTTTGGTTCTTCAAAAGTATTATCACTAAACGAAGCAGTAGTTTCTTGAAATGCATCATTGACCATATCATTAAACCTATTCCCATCTGTATTTCGATATGCAGATTCACTAAAATTATCATGACCATACTGATAATTACTATCCTCATAATTAGTACCACCTTCTACATTCCCAGGATTATAACTTCTACTTGAACTACCCGGAATATTGACAACAAAATCCTCCCCATGCGAAAACCAAACATAGTAGTTAGGTAAAAACCCCCTCGTAAATAAATGTTTCCAAACAGTTCGCGTATCATGTGGGGCAAAGTTTTTGCATTTCACACAAGGATAGAAAATTTTCACGTTACCGTCGTTGGTATATCCTGCGACCGCCCCTGGGTTGTTTGTCGCCTGCGCCAAAAACTGGTCAAGCCCTTCTCTAAATTCTCTAGACACTTCGCCAGTTTCTGGATCTTTGCGGTTGTACATCCATGCTCGAACCACGTAGACCTCATGATGCGAAGACATCTTTGAGTACGTATCAAAATAATTTCTCTTTCAGAAATTTTTGGAAAAAAAAAAATTTCTCCTCGGATTGGTTTTTTTTATTACGATTGGAATGTTTGTTGTGAATTTGTTCATCACACATTCGAGGTTTTTATAGAAAACTGGATTATTTTGCTACTAATTTGCGACATTTTTGCGTCCATTTTGCGACACATTTGCGACAAAAATATTGCACCCATAGTTAGGGAAGCATCCTAAACACGTGTTCTAATAAATTCGTCGCAAAATTCTCGCAAAATTTGCGACGTTTTTGCGTCTAAAAGTTAAATTCGAAGCAAAATTGTCGCAAATGTTGTATTTATAATTTGGTAAGTTATTACGACCAAACTTTTGTTTTTATAGTTTGGTAACTTAAGATGTAATTTGTACTTTTTTGTTATTAGTATTAATATGTTTGGGTGACAAGTAAAATTTTTGAAACTTATATTAATAATATAATATTCTGATATTTTAACATTATTTAATTTATTATTTTAACATTAATTACTAATTGACATCGATGTTTATAAACGTACGTACAATCGAGATATATATATATATATACATATATATATATATAGTGCATTATTGCTTAAAAACGTAATACAAATAAACTGCTAACATAAACACATATTTATTTTTATTTCCTTCAATTGATGACATGTATTACTCATCATCAATTTCTTCACCATCATCCGTCGTCGACCCTTCGTCATCTACTTGGGATAACCAATTGTTAGGATTTCGATTAACACGACTGCTACTACCTTTTTCTGTGAACGTTGTACCCATGTTTTCTTTAGATATAACCTGTCAAATGAAATAAATAACTTGATTTTGTGTAATGATACTACTTAGTACAATACCTTTAAAATATATATTGTAACTTACATTGTTTATGTTATTCAGAATAATGTTAAGATATGGTGTCGCCCTATCAAACTTAACAACTACAACCTCCTTTAGAACCAATACCGAACCCTCCTTTATGTGCGGCCCATATTTGTTATCAAATATGGCGGACCTATGAATGCTCGCTTGTGCAGTCCCGGTAGGATCCTTCAACGAAAACAAATAACTTTTATCGATTACTAAATATTTTGTTAATATGTAATTAATGTACACATTTGTTAAAAATATCTTTTGTTATAACTTATATATAAATTTTACCTTTAGTATGATCATCGCGTCCCCCAATCCATTAGGTTCCATTTTATGAATCACTCCTACCACATATGGTACGTGACGCCATATGGTACGTGACGCCATTTTATGCAACTCTTTTACCAGTGTCCACCCACGGGTGTGTCCACCTGTATATATTCAACGTAGAATAAGTAAACTATATATAATTAAATTGTCAATTAAACAATATACAAACTCAGAAATATAATATATTAATAATAATAAAATTTCATTATACCTGTTAATTTGTTGACATTAGCAATTGTCGTCTTCCAAAGGACATCGGTGAACGATGGATCTTCTGCCTCGACAACACAGTTAACCATTTGTACATGTCTCTCATAAGAATTGCATGCTTCCAACATCGATTCTTCAAGTTTTTTCCTTGCCCGTTCTTCTGTTTGTCTCCCACCAGCCGGACCCGGAATCAAAGATCGATTGTTATCCATATTTGTTGAAGTATAGAATGCGAGGTAATTAATGTGGATATAAAATCGATTTTATAGAATGTTCATTTCAGTTTGCGACTAAATTGCTACTATTTTCCAAGACTTTTGCGACCGATTTGCGACTTAAATATTACACATATAAACAAGTAAGAATCAATTAAAACGTGTGTAACCAACTTTCGTCGCAAATCCCTCGCAACACTTAAATCGTCGCAAATTCGACGCACGTTTTGTGACCAGTTTGCGTCGAGTTGTAATTTTGGACGCAAAAGCGTCGCAAACGTTTATTCGACGCAAAATGTGCGTCGAAGTTGCGTCTAAACATTTCCACAGACGCCAAATCGTAGCAATTTTGCGACGGTTTTGCTGCTATATTTTCCCACACAAATTAGCGACGTTTTTGCGTCATTTTGCCAAATGTCGTCGCCGATTGGTCGCAAAATCGTCACAAATTTGCGAGGCTTTATTTCCGTCGTAAATTTCCGTTGCAAATGGCCCTGTTTTCTTGTAGTGCATAACACCATGTTCAGTAACACTAGAAACTTGTGGAGAAGGAGCCGCAGGCTCTGAAACCTTCACATAAGCATTGAGTTGTTGAATAAAACTGTGAATTTGATCCTCTTAGAGACTACTAAGATCCAAATTAACATCATTCTCAGCAGGTGGTGGTAGATATGGATAATATTAAGCAGTGACAACATTTGCAACAGCATGAGCCTGATTTTGAGGACCAGATTAATGATAAGATTGTCCTCCATTACGTATATGAGATGATTAAAAGCCAGATTATGTGCTCTTGTACCCAGGGATGGAGGATATCCAAATTTTTTATAACACTTCTGGACAGTATGTCCCATCTTACCATAGTGAGTGCAAACTGGCTTATTAGACTTTGGTCTATATCCATTCTGAACAGCATAAGCAGAATGATCATTCTGAATAGCATAGCCAACAAAATTATGAGAAGCACCACCATTATCCAAAGACTGAGTAGAGGTTTGAAACACCACAATATCATTCTTAGCCAAAGGCTATATATTCTTCTGTCTTTCATCTCGTGTGACCATATTGAAAACATCCTCAATAAATGGAATCGGTTTCAACATCAAGATATGACGACGAGTAGACTCATAAGTGTCATTCAAACCCATCAAAAACCTAGTCACTCTGCTCTGTTGCTGTAATTTCTCCCAAAGAATAATTGCACTACATTCACATTTACCACAAGTGCACAAAGGCAACTCCACATAATTCCTATACTCCTCCCACAAAGTAACCAGCTCAATATAGTATGCACTAACATCTAAAGCACCTTGTTGAATACAACTGAGCCTTTGTTCTATCTCAAAAACCCTAGGCGCATCATCTTGTTTGAATCTAGATAAAAGATTTTTTCAAATTCCTTCAACAGTTGATATGAACAACAAACTTTGACCAATTTCTTATAAACGAAATTCATCAACCAAGTAGCTACCATGTCATTACACCTAGACCATGAGCCATAATCCTTATGAGTATCAGATGGTTTAGAGATAGTACCATCAATAAATCCAAGTTTGTTACGCACATTCAAAGCCATCTGAACTGAACGCCTCCAAGAATGGAAATCAGCTCCAGAAGAAAACGATCTGAGGCGAGGATTAAACCAACATGATCGGACAAGAAATACGGATTATCATATTGATCCGTAGAGATACGCGTAGATCCAGAATCAGAATTCACTACTGTAGGAATCGTAGCCATCACAAAGTAAAGAAACTCGATTAATTGATGAAATCGAGGTAATCAATTGAAGAAACAACGAACAATCTCGAGAAAAATCCAAATGATAACAAGAATCTGATGAAAAAATGAAGAGAAAAGGTGAGCGAAGAAGATGAGATGGATTTTGTGGTGTGATTCACTCATTGAGCTCAAGAAAATGAAAATCGAAGCTCAAACAAGTGAAATCGAAATTGAAAATGGAAGATTCATGAAGAATCAAAGAGATTTGATGAAGCAAAAAAAGAAATTTGATGATGGTGATAACATATTCTGTTAGAAATTTTCTCGAGAAAATGAATGAGAAAGAAAAAAGTCTTTATTGCTCTGATACCATATTAACTTCCTCATGTTGAGAGTAATTTCTCATTAATGATCAAATGTATTGTACATCAAATATATATATATACAACAATAAGAAGGAGAGTTAAGCTAAGGAAAACTTTAATCCTAAATATCTCTAATATGTTAGTAAGGGTTTTATTGTATTTGACCGGTTTTCGATTTAAAGATAAATCAGAAATAAAATCAATTTTTCATGGGGGCTTTAAAGAATAAAAAATTGGGTTTTGGGGTTTATTAGGTTAATTCCCATTGTTTTCAGAGGAATGAATGATTAATTTCATAAATTGATTTTTAGTTGAATTATTTTTGTTTATGATATTTGGTTAAAAACAATCAGTGAAAAAAAAATCGTAAATGAGTATGCTGGTATTTGTATAGGTTTGTTTCTATAATCTACAAAAATCCTTTAGTATATCTTTTTTTTTCCTACAAGTAAATTCATTGACTAAGCCCAATGAGGTGATTACATAGATTTAAAGAAATACAATTCACAAGATTAATAAAAGAGATAATGACAGAGGCATGAACGACACGTGGAAATACACATGCTAACTTCTGGCTTGATGAAGAAACTCCCGTCATCGAAAAATTAGAGATTTAAAGAATACAATTCATAAAATTAATAAAAGAGATAATGACAGAGGCATGAACGACACGTGAATATACACGTGCTAACTTCTAGCTTAATGAAAAAACTTCCGTCACCGAAAATTAGAGATTTAAAGAAATACATTTAAGAAGATTAATAAAAGAGATAATGACAGAGGCATGAACAACACGTGCTAACTTCTGGCTTGATGAAGAAACTTCCGTCACCGAAAAATTAGAGATTTAAAGAAATACAATTCAGAATATTAATAAAAGAAATAATGACAGAGGCATGAATGACACGTGGAAATACACGTGCTAACTTCTAGCTTAATGAAAAAACTTCCGTCACCGAAAATTAGAGATTTAAAGAAATACAATTCAGAAATAAAAGAGATAATGACAGAGGCATGAACGACACGTGCTAACTTCTGGCTTGATGAAGAAACTTTCGTCACCGAAAATTAGAGATTTAAAGAAATACAATTCAGAAGATTAATAAAAGAGATAATGAAGAGGCATGAACGACACGTGGAAATACACGTGCTAACTTCTAGCTTAATGAAAAAACTTCCGTCACCGAAAATTAGAGATTTAAAGAAATACAGTTAAGAAGATTAATAAAAGAGATAATGACAGAGGCATGAACGACACGTGGAAATACACGTGCTAACTTCTGGCTTGATGAAGAAACTTCCGTTATCGAAAAATTAGAGATTTAAAAAAAATACAATTCAGAAGATTAATAAAAGAGATAATGACAGAGGCATGAACGACACGTGCTAACTTCTGGTTTGATGAAGAAACTTCCGTCACCGAAAATTAGAGATTTAAAGAAATACAATTCATAAGATTAATGAAAGAGATAATGACAGAGGCATGAACGACTCGTGCTAACTTCTGGCTTGATGAAAAAACTTCCGTTACCGAAAATCACCGCAGCCAATCTTCTGATTTCTTCTCCAAATCTTCGTTACAAAACTCATTTTACATCCTTTAGTATATATCTATTTTATTAAATTTGGAAATATTTAGTTTCTTTAAAATTTTCAAATTATCTATTCGTTTATTTTTGACGGAGACTTCTCGACTTCTCTCCGTAAAATAAAATCATTAACATTTAATTAGCTACAAGAAATATCCATTGATAATTTAAATAATTAAAGGGAAATCGAATCACCGTGTACCTAATATCTTCCCCAATCACAGCCTTTTCCTCTTTCCTTCTCCATCATGGTGCCTTTCCTTCTTCTTCTCGATCCCTCTCTCTTCTCTCCATCGATTTAACCTCTCTCCCCAGATTCTCCATCTCCTTTGACTTTCCTTTGACATCGCTAGTCTCTTTCCCCTTCCCATCGATTTAGGGTTTCCTCTTTCCTCCACCCCTCTTTCCTTTTTGTTTTATAAAGTTTCGTTTTTTAACCTCCCTTGTGCAATTCCCGTCTCGATTCGCTCTTTTTCCTTGTTGGGTTTTCAAATTAGGTCGTTTTTTATCCGATCTAGCGGTTATATATGTTGGATCGTCTAGGTTATATATGATGGTGGGTACTCAACGTGTAGATGGTTCGTTACCGCCTGTGAATTCCCCTCAAAACTATGGAATTACGAAGCCGCTTTCGCTTGCTGGGCCTTCATCGGCGGATATTAAGCGTAATGTTGAGCTTGAGAAGGTAAAAGCTTAGTTTGGTCTTGAAAGGATTCGATTGTTACGTTTTTGTGTTTTTTGTTTTCCTGATTTTGTTTTTTGTGTATGTGATAGTATTTGGTTGACGAGGGACTCTACGAGAGCAAGGAGGATACCATGCGGAGAGAGGAAGTTCTAGGACGCATTGATCAGGTGACTCACCATAGGAACGGTCTTTTAATTATGTGACAATTGAACAGCGACTTGTGTATTTTATGGTCGTTTCTCTTTCACTGTATTGGTTCTTACTCACGTTTGGCCTGCTTGTAGATTTTAGTGTAAGCCTATAGTTCATGGTCACTCATATGTTGTTTTGAGTTTTCTTCTGCCCTTAGATCTAATTTGCTGTTTTGAGTTTTCTTCACATGTTGTACACTGTAATTTGTTGTTTGATGTGGTTACTCTTTTCATCTAATTTCTTGCTTCATACTTTCCTTCTTTTAGATTGTGAAGCATTGGGTGAAACAGATTACGCAGCAAAGAGGCTATACGGATCAGATGGTGGACGATGCTAATGCTGTCATTTTCACCTTTGGATCTTACAGACTTGGAGTAAGTGCCTTGTCTTTATCTTGAAGCTTAAATGCATTATAATATGTTTGTTTGGGGTTTTTAGACGCATGCTTGTCGAATAATAGGGTTGTTTTGTGGTATTGAGCTTATGAATTTTGAAATAGATTAGAGTGTTAGGATTCTGTAATGCAATCCTTGTCTCTGAGGGTGAAAAAACTACAATTTGTTGACTTGCAGGTACATGGACCTGGGGCTGACATTGATACTTTGTGTGTTGGGCCATCTTATGTTAATCGGGAGGTGACTCTTGCTATTTACCTCTAATTAATTCAAAAGTTTTGTTTTTTTTTTATTTTCAAGTTCTTATCACTTAATTGTACAGGAGGATTTCTTTATCACCTTGCATGATACACTGTCCAAGATGGAAGAAGTGACTGAGCTTCAACCTGTTCCTGACGCCCACGTTCCGGTCATGAAATTTAAGTTTCAAGGAATTCCGATTGATCTGCTCTATGCCAGTATATCACTTTTGGTTCTGCCTCAGGTACTATCATCTGTGAATCTTATGCATCTTTTTCGGTTTTTGCTGAAGCTGCTGGTGTGATATGTGATAACTTTATGTTAGAATGTATACAATAACGCTAGATTTTGCACTTGTTTGCATGTTTGTGCGTCACATATAGTGTACTATTCAACTAAGGGATGATGTATTAAAGAAATTTATTTTAGTTTTATTATTGATTTGTATATGAAAAGTTTGTTGGCTGTTATTTTAGTTCTGGCTTGAGATAGAGAGTTGAGAAGTTTGTTGGCTGTTATTAGTTCATCATTATTGATTTGTTTTTGAAAAGTGATCCCATGTGCTGTCATGATAGTTTATAACTGCTTGCTGAATCAGATCTCTTGTTCTCACGTTTTGACTAATTAACAGGATCTGGATATCTCCAACTCTTCTGTGCTTTGTGATGTTGATGAGCCAACCGTTCGTAGTCTTAATGGTTGTAGGGTTGCTGATCAAATTCTTAAACTCGTTCCAAATTTTGAGGTAAACTCGCATAATGCTTATCATTTGTGTTAAACACATTTATGAACCATTGTTGCCTTCTCTGATCCTTTGAGCAACCGTAGCACTTCCGGACAACATTAAGATGCCTGAAGTACTGGGCTAAGAGGCGTGGGGTCTATTCAAATGTAAGGTCATACCTTTCCGAAATTACTTTTTGTCGAAAATATTCATATTTAAGTTCTCATCTTTCTCATTTCGGGCAGGTTACTGGATTTCTGGGCGGTGTAAACTGGGCACTTTTGGTTGCTCGTGTGTGCCAGCTCTACCCAAATGCTATTCCTAGTATGCTGGTTTCTCGGTTTTTCAGAGTTTATACTCAATGGCGGTGGCCGAACCCAGTCATGCTTTGTGCAATAGAAGAGGATGAGCTTGGATTTCCAGTCTGGGACCCTCGTAAAAATCATCGTGACCGGTATCATCTAATGCCAATAATAACTCCGGCTTACCCATGCATGAATTCTAGTTACAATGTCTCTCAAAGCACTCTTCGCGTTATGACAGAGCAGTTCCAGTTTGGTAACACTATCTTGCAGGTCAGAGATCAAAACTTTTGTCTTGTTTTCTCAACCACGTATTCAGGATCTTGTTGTTTAAGCATAACTTCTAATACAGGAGATTGAATTAAACAAACAACACTGGAGCTCTTTATTTGAACAATACATGTTCTTCGAGGCATACAAAAACTACCTTCAGGTTGATATAGTAGCAGGAGATGCAGAAGATTTATTGGCTTGGAAGGGTTGGGTGGAGTCGCGGTTCAGACAGCTGACCTTAAAGGTAGATAGTACATCTGATTTTACAGCACTAAACCTGCCTGTATCTTCAGTGTTTGTTCATATTTGTTTTGGTATTAAAAAAATATATAAAAGGGTTCTCGTTCTCTTTTCTTTTAATTCAATTATGCAGATAGAAAGAGACACACATGGGATGTTAATGTGCCATCCCCAACCAAATGAGTATGTAGATTCGGCTAGGCAGTTTCTGCATTGTGCCTTTTTCATGGGGTTGCAGAGGGCAGAGGGAGTTGGGGGTCAAGAATGTCAGCAGTTTGATATACGTGGTACGGTGGATGAGTTCAGACAAGAAGTAAACATGTATATGTTCTGGAAACCTGGGATGGATGTGTTCGTTTCTCATGTTCGTAGACGACAGCTGCCACCTTTTGTTTTCCCAAATGGATATAGAAGGCCTCGGCAGTCCAGGCACCAAAATCAACAGGGCGGAAAACCTGGTGAGGATGGCACTGTCTCTCAGCCCAGATCTGTGGTGGAGAGGCATGTTAAGAGAAAGAGCGAGGATGAAATTATGGATGTAAGACCAGATAAACCTGACAAGCGTGCATCTCTTAGTCCACAGAGTCTAGACATTGTTTCTCCTGATATTAGTGCTATCACTACTGCTTGGACCCCTCCTGTTTGCAACCTTAGAAGGCCACCTAGTGGAGAAATTGACGCTGTAAATTTGAATATTGAGGGTACTGATTTCACAAATTGTGCTCGAGATGGGTGCAACTCTGGTAGCGGGCAAGCTCTGGAAGTAGATAGTGTGGATCCAGTTCAAGAATGTTCTGAACTAGCTCAGCCTTTTGGAAAGTGTGTTACACCTGATTCTAGTGATGTGGTAGCATGTGAAAGTGTTCTGGAAGAAAAGTTAGATCGTGAGTTGATGTCTGTGTCGATCAGTGGTACTGACTCCCAACTTCCTCCAAGGCTACTAGATATGAAAGGTGTTGCTGATGAAGTTGCTGATAGTGTTCAGCTGAGCAGATCTTGCGGGGAGAACCGTGATTATGTGGTGAGTTTTTTTTTTGTATTTTTGAAGGTCTGGTTTGTTATTAGATAATAGGCAATAATTGCTTGAATGCACTGGGCATACGGATTTTTACAGGGTTCTGGGTATCCTGCTGCAAATTCAGAGATATTTTGTAGGAAAGGAAAACTTGTTCTCTCAGAGTGGCATGCCGGAAGACCTTCAGGTTCTTAATCTACCTCACAGTAGTTGGTACAAGTTAATTTCTTTTGAAAGATTTTCACATATACGTAGCTTGTTTAAAAATCAACTTTCAATAGTATGCGAGCGAGCATTAAACCTCCATGCTACCTAAAATATTGAGAGGGATATCATAGAATATGATGAAACAAAGTATGAATTTTGATGGTAGTCCATATCCAAAACTACCTCTTGGTACTTGAGAGGTCAATAATTCTGCTGTGTTTTCTCTTTTTCCGAGTGGTTTCTGCGTACCTGCCTAACTAGTGCATATATGGTTTGGCAGGTCCTGCACTGCAATGCTTTGTTCTGTATATCAAAGAAACTCCACTTCAAAATTATTTGAATAGATTCTTCTCTCTTTACTTAGTTTTGCAATCTAACTAACTTGTGTTTTTGTTCGTCATCTTGTTTTTCTTAGGCAAACACTTTGGTGAGCGGGATGGAGAAGTCAGAAGACAGAGCTAGGTCAGAATCTTTAAGGCATGTGTGTTTAGCAACATCATGATTTTTTAATGTTATTTTTGTTTTTGTTTTGGGTGTCCCATTGGGTGCTTTTTTAGCAGCAGCAGGTTGAGCTTAAAGTCGACTGTGTGAACATCCTCTTTAGGCTATTGACGTGATTACCAGACTCATCAAGATCATCGGGAAATAATCAACTCAAAATGTTGCGGTGGACAGAAAGACCGCGTCCGAAACCTTTGGTAAGTTAATTTTTATATGGAAAAAAAAAGAAAAAAAAAGTAAAAAAAAAATGACATTTGAAAAATCTAAAAAAATATATATATTTAAGTGAGAAAAAAAAGGGAAAAAAAAAGAAGGTTGGGTGGATTAGTTTTGTTGGTGGTATTTGTGAGTGAGCTCTGGAAGATTCAGGCTCAGTATGTGACATGAAGTGGGACTATGATCATCACTCATGACATGTGGAGAAAGGAAGTGATCTATATAATGTGGAGACTGTTAAATGTTTTTATTTCTTTTTTGGTTATTATTCGGCTGCTTCAGACGCTTCTTTTTATTACTTCAAATGTCTTGTCCTCTTTGGGGTGTGACTTGAATCTTTGTGTTCTTATTTTCTGGCTTTATGTATATAAGATCTATGCCTCTGTTTAAACCTTGGTGTTTCCCTACGATTAGGTGAGTTATTTTAATGAAAGGCATTAAAAGTGGAGAAGTGTTTTTGTTTTTGATCTCTCAAGATTGAATGTGATGGAAAAGAGATTGGGTTAATTTGCTAAATAATCATCAAAAAAATTAAAACCCAAACTAACCAAAATTCCTATATTGAAGGGTTGTGATGTTGCCACATTAATTTGTAAGTTTTTTTTATATATATATCTTATCGGTTGATTCAATCAATTTTAGCAAAAACACATCGATATGTCACAGAGTGGATTTTTTTCCAAAGCCTCTCCCGAGTTTGTAATGTTTATCCGACTAATGCAAGGGGTAGCCAGATCGCGTAAACTGTTTGGATCTTTGGCCTAAATTCAGATTTCCCAAATAGATGTGTTTTTATATCTAGGAAAACTCGAATTCTGATGGGAGTGTTTTAGTACATTCCTAAGTTGCATCTACCACTAGACCATATCAATGTAGGCTAGTTTGTGAGTTTTTTTTTAATGGTTATTTAGCATATTACCCCAATGAGATTGACGTAATCACCAAAAGAACTCATATTTTTGTTGATGTTTATTTATAATTGAGATGATAATATATATATAAAAGAGTGAATTTGCCAACTAACCAAAAAAAATTAATAATTAGCAAATTAACTAAAACTAACCTATGTGGCTCAAATTTGGCCATTAGATTTAGGTTAACTAGCTAGGATTTGGATTATAGTTTTTTTCTTGTATATACATGCCAATTCCTCTATATAAAACCATCAAAAAAAACTCTCACATCTTTGTTGTTTTTACAAACGATGCTTCTTTTATTATTTGGTGTATGACTGACCCATTTTAAAGCCAACCTGATCCTTTCAAATTAGCACAATAAATTTCCATGCTCAACAACAACCTTAGTTGAATTGAAAACAATGGCTTCTTGACATAATTGATGTGCGTGCTGGATTTTCACACAGTAGAATTTGTGAAGATTCTTTGAAATAGAGCTTCTTTAGGTTTTCAAACACTCAGAATGAAAGAGATTTAGGGTTTTTGAGTTGTTCTTATTAATTAGCTGAAAAAGTTGTTTTTGTCTTATTACCACTCAGAATTTCGGATCTCCTCAAATGAGGGGGGTACATGCTTATTTATAGAGAATACAAGTCGGTTTGGACAAACAGTGTTGGGCCTTTAATGGGCCTCTGTCTTCTGGGCTTGACCGTTGGGCCGTTTAACGTATACTTAGTCGATTTAGGCTTATCGATTCTTCTAGGGGAGATTTGACCCCTACAGTTAGCCCCCCAGTTCAACAGTTTTATAAATAAAAGTGGTTAAGTAAGGGTGTCCAAGTGAAGAATCAATTTCCGTTAGACTGTTAACGTGTTGACCGATTTTGCCGAGCCCAAGTGACATGGTTGTACCCAATTCGGCGAGCTGATCGACGCGATGCCATCTGATGGTCGATTTCGAACTTGCGAACTGACGATCTCATAACCCGCGAATCGCTCGAAGATGCGAGGTGACGAGATGAAAATGTTCCGAATCCGCACTGCTCGAAGATGCGAGGCGGCGAGACGAAGACGTATAGGTGTGTGAACAAGCCTCGGTAAAAACCTTGTCTAGAAAACCCGGTGGGAAAAAACCAGACCAAGGGGAAAAGAGCACAAGTCATACACTCGTTCAAGTTGCCATTGTCGCCGAGTCCTCAATTTTAGTTTCGTCTGCGTATTCTCCGAGTTGTTTGGTGGAATGGAGATGCCAAGTCGCGAGCTGCGAGGTCGCGAGCTGATTTGATGAAGCCGGGAGTTGATTTTGAGGACGTCGCGAGCTGATCTGATGAAGATGAAGTCGCGAGTTGATTTGATAAAGTCGCGAGTTGATCTGATGAAGTCGCGAGTTGATTTTGAGGACGTCGCGAGCTGATCTGATGAAGATGAAGTCGCGAGCTGATTAAGTGTGACGTTATGAGCGAGTCGACTTCGATCCTGCGAAGTGACGAGATGAAGTCACGAGTTTGACTTTGGGGAATTCGTGAGCTGCTTGAAGATCATGTCACGAATCAGCAATTCGCTCGATACGCGCGAGGCGACGAGACGAACATGTTGCAAATCTGCCAGTTGCTCGATATGCGCGAGGCGACGAGGCAAACGTATCATACATCTGCGAGTCGAGAGACTGAATGCGAGATGATGAAACGAAGTTACAAACTGATTTTGGCGAGGTGGCGAGATGAAAATATGCGGAGTCGCGAATTGATTTCGATGAATAGAAGTAGCGAGACGCCTAATGAGACGGAGTCGCGAGTTGATTTTGATGAAGAGATCGATTTGAACAAGTTACGAGGGTGCGACTTGATCAACTCCACAAATACTGCGAGGTCATGGTAATCGCTGAGAATCGAAGTCTTGAGAAAGCGAAATCCTGAAGTCGCAAATTAAATCAGAGTTAAACTCTTGAGGTCGCGTTTCGAGCTAATACGAAGTCGCGGGATTGCATATCGATCCTTCAAGCCCAGAATCTCGGGCACATTAGGAGATGAAGCCCACCTCGAAATTTGATCCGCAAAAGATGCCTTTATAAGGAGCGATGCTCCTCAGATACTTCTCATAATTCTCACTCCCTTTTCTCGCGTTTTTCTTTCAAGTTTTCGTTAAGTTTTTTGCCGTCCCATCACTTCGTTGCCGCCGTGTTCTTCATCGCCGCCGTCGAGTTCTTGAGGAAGTTCGAAAATTCTTCCCTTTTGATCCAAAAATCATGTCGTCAACAAATTCGATTAAGTCTGCGAAATCTGCCGAGCTCCCCGAGAAGGAAAAGTTGATTTGGGAGTATTCCGCTAACAGCGAGTCGGTCGTCGATGCGAGTTCAAGCTATGGTCGGTTCCGCGGATACGAGGACGCAAGTACGTCTGGTCACGAGGAGACGAGTGCGTCTTGTCGAGAGGGTCGAGCTAGAGGTAACTCTCCCCTTGCCGATTTGTTCACCTATCGCACTCCCGTCTCAAGGCGAAGTCGCGAAATTCGGGAGAGTGTCTCACCAATGCTAGCTCCAAGAGCGGGTTTCCAAGAGGAAGTTGGGACCTCGCGTCCTTCTCAGAGTGACGAACCTCCTGCAGCCAATAAATAAAGGTTAGTCATTGAATTTCCACATCTTCATGACGAATCGCTCAGTCCTGTCGAGCTGCCTCCCCAAGTGAAGATCGAGGAATGCAACTGGTAGTACAACTCTCTCGTAGAAAAAGAGAGACTGGAAGCCTGGATTGGATCCGGAGTGGCCGAAGTCGTCAAGAAAAAGAAGAAGTCGAGGCGAAAGCAACGCCCGCCTCCAGGCTCTTCATGGTGCGACGAGGAGTCGCTGGATATCCTTCGCGCAGAATGCGGAATCTCCGACGCGGTCGAGATGATTATGCCAACTGTCGAGCAGCGAGAAGACGACCCGCCAGTCGGCACGTTTACTGCATATGAATGCTGGTTTAGGGGCTGTTACCTCACATTCCCCTTTCCTGCGTTGATTTTGCGGTACATGTGGGTTCATAGAATCGCGCTTGCGCAGATCAACACCAGAGGGGTTCGTCAACTGGTCGGGCTTCTGACTTGAGCTGCCGAATGTGGCGAGCCCATTGGAGTTCGTCATCTTCATAATTTTCTCGAGTTCCGTAAGCACGCCGACCCGAGTGGCAAGAGGTTGTATAATCTGGCGAGTCGCCCCTTGTACAAGATTTTGGATGACTTTCCAAACAAAGACCACAGTTGGCGCAAATATTTTTTTTTTTTTGTCGATGTCAAGCGCGTCTGTTGAAGAAGAACGTCCGGCGGTGGCGAAGTGGGGAACACTTGGTAGATTTTCTTGATGTTTATCATGCGAGCCGTCTCCTTATGATTTATCTTAACTTTCTGCTCAATTGTTTTTACGCCTCCCAGACCACTACTTACTCCTGTTCCCGGAATTGACGATCTGTTCAACAAGTTGAAGGCTAGGAAGTGTCTGTGGGAGCGCCATTTCCATCTCCAGAGAGTCATTCGAGCTCGCGAGTTCGCTCTAATCGACAAAGAAGATTTTTCCAATCGAAGCGAGTCTGACGACCTCGATATCATGCCAGAAAGACCAACTTTCCACGATATCGCCAAGAAGATGGCTGCGAAGTCCAAGAGAAAGGCTGAGCCGAAACCAGCTGCTCCCGTAGCCAAAGATGATATCCCTTCTACGAAGGATGACGAGGCGGCGGCCGTAGGTACAAGTGGTATGTTGGCTGTTATTCCTTCACAGCCAATTACTATTACGGACGAATTCGCCGAGTCTGAGCATCAGCTGACTCGTAAAAGAAAACACACTGCCTCTGAGAAAGGCAAGGGAAAAGCTGGTGATAAGAAGAAAAATCGTCGCGAGCTGCCGGTTTTACCTCTAGGCGAGTCCATTCCTCCAGGTCCGCGACCTGGAAAATCTGCAGAGATTTATGATGACCCGTTAGCCGCGACTGCCTTAATGGTTAGTGTCACATATCCGGGCGATAACATTCCGATCCCGGAAATGTTGGTAAAGAGCGAGCTCTACAAGGAGTTCGCGTCTCGCCAATTTAAGGTAAATTCCATATACTCTTCCTGTTCCATTTTGCTTCCATTCTCATACTTTCAACTCCTTTGCAGACTATCGCACACTGCAACTGGATGGTCATAGCGTATGACCAAGAGGCAAGGTCTAGGCAGGCCTTTATTGACGAGGCCAGGATTAAGGAAGAAGTCGAGATGAAGCGGCTCGCAGAGGGGATGAGCAAACTCGCTCCTGACCGAGATGCGTACAAGAAGAGCAATGACGACTTGGGCGTACATCTTCATAGAGTCGGCTCTGAGAAGAAGAAAGCCGAGGAGAAAACTGCCGAGCTGGAGGCAGAATTGTCTGCTCTGAAAGCGAGTCGCGTTAAGGATCTCGAAACGGCAGCTTCATCTGCTAGGCGATCCGCGGCTGCAGAAGTTCAAGCTAAACTGGACCGCGCTAACGAGCTTTTTTTGTCGAATGATGAAAAAGCCGATAAGGAAGATGGTCCTTCTCTCGCAAGCGGACTCCAACCTTCAACTCCTCGACAACCTGGAGAATACTGAAGAACCTTTCGATCCCATCGCCGAACGCGCTCTTCTAGTCGAGAACAAGGCAACGCTGGGTTCTGCCTACGATGTCTTTGACGAGATGTCCGACGAGTTGCGGAAGATTCTAGGTATGAACTACGTCATCCCCATTAATGTAGCGGATATTGTTGTTTCTCCGCGAGTCGAGACCGTTGCTAAGTCTGTTGGTATTAGTGTAGCTTCGGGATCCAACGACGTCTCTTTGGGCATGTGGTTGCGGAGTGCTAGCAAAGAGCTAAGCGATAGCGAGTCGGGCGAGACGGATAAGACTGTCGATCCCGACCAAGCGGTAGTAACTGAACTTCAGCGCGAGCCGAAGATAAAGGAGACGAAGAGGTTGCGAGTTCTGCTGGACCTTCTGTACCAGCTGACGGGGAACTGGCAAAGGAAGATGGCGAGTTGGAGGGTTCGGTTGGCGCTGCTGCTCAAGCCGAAGATAAAGGAGACGAAGAGGGCGAGCTGGTCGCCTAATCCAAACTCTGTTATAGTTTTTAGGATTTGCTTTTTTTTTTTTTTTCTTTTGTGCCTGGACGGCTTTATCCAACCTGACATTTTATCTGCCTGGTTGGTCAAACCCAAATATTTATGAAAAATTTGGATTTCTTGCGGCATGTTTTATCGCTTTTAGATTCGCCATTTTTGGCGAGGCCAGTTAGAGCTTGCTTTGCGAGGCGGTTTAAAGTGGCTTAGAAGCGATGCAGTTTTAAGACGCTTAGAGGCGATGCGGCTAATAGCGCTGCCGTAAGATTTGCCATGTTTGGCGAGGCCTATTCTAGCTGATCAATCGAGGCCTGTTGTAGTTTATTTACTTGAAGCAAATTTCGGAGTATAGAATTCCAAAGAATATCTTACCCGATTATAATCTCTGACCAGATTATATTCGCCAAGTTCGACCAGTGTTAAGTATAACTGGGTTTGCAAGACGAACACCCTGGTTTACGGCCGTATTCCACTGAATACATCCGCTTCAGTGATGAACTCTAAATTTATGTAACGCGCTTTATCCACTTTGGATGTATAGGTAAACTTTGTGATGAAGTGTTTTAGATCGCCATTATGGTCAGTAATGACGACGAGTCGACATTGAAGTCGCGGTTAGACGATTAAGTCATTTACCGATTGTCGCGTTTTAGACGATTAAGTCGTTTGCGAGTTGATCGAGTCGCGTGTAGACATTTAAGTTGTTTGCGAGTTGATCGAGTCGCGTGTAGACATTTAAGTCGTTTGCGAGCTGATCGAGTCGCGTGTAGACATTTAAGTCGTTTGCAAGCTGATCGAGTCGCGTGTAGACATTTAAGTCGTTTACGAGCTGATCGAGTCGCGTGTAGACATTTAAGTTGTTTGCGAGCTGATCGAGTCGCGTGTAGACATTTAAGTCGTTTGCAAGCTAATCGAGTCGCGTGTAGACATTAAAGTCGTTTGCGAGCTGATCGAGTTGTAATAAACTGTCGCGTGTAGACATTTAAGTCGTTTGCGAGTTGATCGAGTCGCGTGTAGACATTTAAGTTGTTTTGCGAGCTTATCGAGTCCTTACAACCTTAGTTTATTACACCGGGTTTGGGAGTATGAATATACAGACCCATTCCCCCCCTTTTTCGAATATGGGGGGCAACTGAACTCGTTCGAAAACGAGCTGCCTACGTACCATGTGAAGGGGTCAAGTCGCGCCGTAGTTCAAGTCAAATGACTTAGTACTTTTAGCAGTAGTAATTCTTTAGATGTCGCGCATTCCAGGAACGCGGGATCATCTCTCCTTTCATGTTAGCGATTTCGTAGACGCCTGGACGAACCACCTTCGTGATCTGGTAAGGTCCTTCCCAGTGGGCGCCGAGCTTGCCGGCATTCATCTCGGCCGTATTCTGGAAAACTCCGCGAAGGACGAGGTTTCCTTCGTAGAAACGCCGAACTCGCACCTTAGAGTTGTAATATTTGGCCGCCGCAATTTTATATTCGGTCATCTTTATAAGAGCTTGGTAACGCCTTTCGTTGATGAGGTCGAGTTCTTCGAGCATGAGGAGATGATTGAGATATTCCTGTTCTGGAAGTAATCGTCGGCGAACTCCTGGGAAATGGACCTCGAGAGGAATTACACACTCTGTTTCGTAGACGAGGACGAAAAGTGTCTCGCCCGTAGCGCATCGAGGTGTGGTTCGATAGGACAACAAAACGCCTTCGAGTTCATCTGCCCAACGGCCTTTCTTAGTATCGAGTCGAGTCTTAAGCCCGTGAATAACTATTTTGTTCGACGCCTCCGCCTGACCGTTGCCTTATAGGCAGCGAGGTGTCGACTTGCTGACTCTGATCTTCCACTTGTCGCAGAATAGTTCAAACCGCTTGGAGATGAACTGTGAACCGTTGTCAGCCACTATTTTGTAGGGCACGCCGTGTCGACAAATGATATTCTTTCATACGAAGTTTTCGACATGCTTGTCCTTGATCGATCCAAATGCTTCCGCCTTGACCCACTTGGAAAAATAGTCCGTGAGGACTAACAGATATCGCTTCTGCCGAGATGGATGGAGCGGTCCGACGATGTCCATCGCCCACCTCATGAAGGGATAAGGCGAGGTGACCGAACTCAAAAACTCTGTAGGTTGATGGATGAAAGGACCATGGCGTTGACATTTCTAGTATTTTACCGCGAACAGTTCGGCGTCTTTTATCATTGTTGGCCAGAAATATCCATGTCATTTAATTCGAATGGCGAGTGGGCGACCTCCCGAATGGTTTCCGCAGGATCCGCCATGAACTTCGTGCATTATTTTGCGAGCTGCTTCACCCTCGACGCAGACGAGGAGTGGTCCAGACAGTCGCCACTTGAAGACTTCTCCGTGGAACAGAATGAAACGTGATGACTGCGCCTTTAGCTTGCGAGCCGACCATTTGTCATTTGGCATCTCGCCGTCTGCAAGATATCCGCGAATGTCAGCCATCCACTTAGTATCGCAACCATAGATTGTGGTCTCGTCGTCAATGGGAATATCGACGATTTCGTGCGCTGGTGGGGGTTCCTCGCTACACGGGTAGGCATCCTCTGGCAATTCTTTGAGCTGTTCGGGGAGAAGACCATGGTTAAAATTTGTATTAGCCGGGTCGAGCCTATTGTTTTCTGCCATCACATCCATTGTTTCGTCTGCCCCAACTGCGTCGGACTGGTCGAGATCCATCGGACCCGGTTCGACAACATCTTCGGTTTGGTCGTGATCCATCAGGTCTGTCGCGAAGCGAATGGGCGAGCCGTTGTTAAGATCCACCTTCCGCTTCGCGGCTTGAGATCTCGTCAATACGTTGACTTCCCTGGCCAGTTCGATACTTGGTTTCTCGATGAACTCAACCTGGACGATTTTTTGAAGATATTTGTCGGGCTGCGCCGACGAGCCGAGTGAAGCGAGGGCATCTGCTTGTGAGTTCTCTGCCCTTGGAATTCTTGTTAAGGTAAAAAATTCGAAATCTGCCGTTAATGTCTTGACGAGTGCGAGGTATGCCTCCATGCGTTCGTCTTTTGTTGCGTACTTGCCGTTGAACTGATTCACGACGAGCTGAGAGTCGCAAAAAGCTTATATCCTTGTCATTTTAAGAGCTTTAGCCAATAATAGACCCGCGAGTAAGGCTTCGTACTCTGCCTCATTATTCGATGCTCTGAAGCCGAGGCGGAATAATTGTTCCAGAGATTCTCCGTCTGGTGACGATAGTCGAATGCCTACTCCGGATCCTTGTTTAGATGACGAGCCGTCGACATGTAACTGCCAGATTTGGGACGAGTCTTTGTTTTCGCTTTCTGACGAGGCCGCTGCTTCCGGTAGTTTGATTAGAAAATCGGCCAACACTTGTGCCTTAATTGTCGTCCTACTTCGATACTCGATATCGAACTCGCTTAACTCGATGGTCCACTTGGCGAGTAGCCCAGATTGAGTTGGGCTGTGGAGAACAGCTCATAGTGGGAAGGTACTGAGAACCACGATCGAGTGCGATTGGAAATAAAGTCGGAGTTTGTGAGTCGACGTAATAACTGCGAGTGCTAATTTCTCTGTCAAAGGATATCTTGTTTCCGCATCGATTAAAAATTTACTGACGTAGAAAACGGGCTTCTGCTCGGAGACCGCGATGTAAAGGTAGAGCGGTTCGCCAGCTATGGGTTTGGTCAAAACAGGTTGAGTCGCGAGATATTGCTTCAACTTCTGGAAGGCTTCGTCGCATTTTTCTGTCCACTCGAAAGCCTGTCGAGCTGCACCCTTTTTATCCTTAAGCGTTTCATAAAAAGGCAAGCATTTGTCAGTAGAGCGCGAGATAAATCTGTTCAATGTTGCGACTCTTCTTGTCAATCGTTGGACTTCCCTTTTTGTTTTAGGCGAGGCCATCTGGATGAGCGCATGGATTTGCTTCGGATTTGCCTCGATCCCGCGACAAGTTACCATATAGCCAAGGAACTCACCTGATGTCATGCCGAAACGACACTTAGCCGGATTGAGCTTCATGTTATACTTGTTTAATAGCCCAAAGCATTCTGCAAGGTGGCCGACATGGTCTTTTTCCTCGAGCGATTTGACAAGCATATCATCTATGTAGACCTCCATTGTCTTGCCGAGGAGGCCTTCGAATATCCTGTTCACCAATCGTTGATAAGTAGCCCCAGCGTTATTAAGGCCGAAAGGCATGACCTTGTAGCAATAGATTCCGCGATCTGTAATGAAAGATGTTTTATGGCGATCGCCGGGGTGCATAAAAATTTGATTGTAGCCAGAGAAAGCATCCATAAATGATAACAGCCTGTTCCCAGATGTCGCCTCGACAAGGCGGTCGATATGAGGAAGAGGGAAACTGTCTTTTGGGCATGCCTTGTTCAAATCCGTGAAATCCACACAGACTCGCCACTTGCCATTCTTCTTCTTCACGACGACTGGATTAGCGAGCCAATCTGGATATCTGACATTAGCAATCGAACCGGCTCGCAGGAGTCTTTCTACTTCGTCGTTCACCGCTTGAGCTCTGTCCGGTCCGAGTCGCCTTCGCTTCTGTTTTATGGGTTTGAAGGTCGTATCGACATTCAACTCGTGACTGATGATGTTGATATCGATCTCGGGCATATCCTCTGTGGCCCACGCGAAAGTGCTAATGTTCCTTTTAAGGAATTCGACGAGTTCGAGCCTGACGGCTTCATCTAGCGTTGCGCAAATCTCCACATACTTCTCCGGGAACTCGTCGTCAATGCAAACCGATATGATGGGTTCGCATGTCAGACCCGCTCCTTCCTCTTCGGCGGCTCCTGTGATATGTAGTTGCTACAAAACGTCCGAGATTTCCTTGACGGGTTCCCTGTCTGTTTTGAACTTTTTCGCGGCTCGCTCGGAATGGGCATTGTCGCCCGACTCCTTAGTTTATGCGCAGTCATGAAGCAAGACCGCGACGCCGACTGACTCCCTCTGATTATTTTGATCCCGATTTTTGTTGGAAACTTAAGGCAGAGATGGTACGTCGAGGCGACGGCACGCATCGAATTGACCCAAGGCGTTCCCATTATCACGTTGTAGATCACCGGGTTGTCCGATACCGCGAACTCCACTATTTTTGTTATTCCTTCCGCACATACTGGAAGTTTGATCGTTCCAAGTGTCATTGTCGTCTCACCATTGAATCCGGTCAAAGGCTTAGGATAGGATTCGACTTAAGCGAGGTCGATTTCCATACGCTTAAGAGCGTCAATGAAAATGATGTCGACTGTGCTTCCAGTATCAATCAAAACGTGACCCGTGTCCCATCCTGCGACGGCGAGTCGGATGACAAGCGGGTCATTGTGAGGTTTGTCAATGTCTTCGATCTCACTCTCTTCGAACTGGATGACATCGTTTGGAAACTTGGACGGTATGGGCTTGTTCGCTCCTACCTCAGCTCGTCTTTGATAAGCTTTGATTGACGAGATGGTGTTTGAGCAATAACGCGAGCTGCCCATGATCATGTTGCAGACTTTTTGTTTCGAGCCGCTTCGGCCATCACTATTTTTTTGCCAGCCGAGGTGGACCTCGTCGTTATTTCGCCTGCCCGTTTGTTATTCTTGCTATTGTCCCCGGACGGACCGTCTCCTTCTCTTGCATCGCCGAATTGCTCGAGCTGAAAATCGTTAACACTTATATTTCCTCTGAGCTCTCCGGCGGCTAGCTTTGCTACGAGTCGCATACCGAACACTCTGTAGTTAGCCGTCGAGTGTCCACCCATTTTGTGCAAGTCGCAATATACGGATTCGTCGTAATGCGAGTCCCTTATCCATGTATTCCCATTACTACGACCCGGAGTGCCATTTCCGCGACCTCGCCCTCTTCCTCGACCAAAGTAGGGCGAGTCCACCTGGTAGTTATGGACACCCTTAAAACCTCCCTCGTGCTGCACAAAGTTGCCTGGCTTCATTTTTGATGTAGCTGGGGCTTCCTTCGGATTGGGAACTTTGGCCTTCCCATACTTCTGGCCCAGAATTCTTTTTTCATCCTCGCTCTTTGTAAAGCCGTTGGCGCGATGAAGCGCATCTTGAATAGACGAGGGCTCGTTGATCGTCATCTCCTTTCGGAAATCCGAGTTGTACCACAGGGCTTTTCGAAGCGCGTTCAGTGCGGACTGGTCATCAATCCCCTTCACTTGAGTAAGCATCGCCTTAAAGCGTTCGATGAAAACTCCCAAGGGTTCGCTGGCCGCTTGCGAAATGGTGTAAAGATCAGCCTCAGACGTTCTGCGCTTGATTAAGATTGCATATTGCTTTAGGAACGCTTCGGAGAGCTGCGCGAAGCTGTCGATCGAATTCTTCTTCATTCTTGTGAACCAATAGAGAGCTGCCCCCTTGAGGTACTCCACGAAGAGGAGGCAGCAGCCAACGTCAATTTCGTCGAGTCGAAAATTAGCTCGCCCCATAGCGATTGAGAAAGCCCTGATGTGCTCCGTGGGGTCACCCTTTCCATCATAAATTGGAAGCCTGAGCTTCCCCGGATCGGATAGACGTGCCTTTGTTATTCGCGCGGTGAAAGGAGTAGTGCGAGCTTCTTCAAGGACACGGTCGATCTCTGGCGCCTTGCTGGTTGCGCGATGGACTTGTGATCGCATATCCTTGAGATCGTGAGCTGTCTGCTGCATGATGTCTTTAAGCTCGTCAATCTCCCTTTGCTGTGAAGCGATAGCTCCGCGATTGGTCGGGGCTTCGGCCTGCTCCATCCATCGCGTATTCTCTGCGATTTCGCCCTCATCTCGACTTTGGACACGACTGGTCGGCCGACTGGGTCGAGTGGTTCCGAATTCGCGTCCTTCCAGATCATCTGCGATTCCAACTATACCTCCAGTTGCATCTGCGACGAGGACGGCCCCGTCTCTGAGAGGCGTTGGCGTATGATCTTCGCGAACCCCGCAAGCTGAAGGCGAGGCCGCTGGAGAGAAGTTAAGGGCGATCGGGGTTACGCGATGTGTAGCACCGTGAGGTAGGCCTTGAGACTGACGGGCTGTCGACAACGCCTTGATCTCGGCGGTCAGGTTGTTGTTGATGGTTTCCTGGTTCTGCGATTGCTTGAGCAACTGCTCGAGCATTGCTTTGAGCTGATCGAAAGCTGCCGGTGTTGCCGGGTCGGCCGAGTTGGTATTGGCGGTCGTCTGGTTTTATGTAGGGACAGATCTGCCTGCTTTCGCCTCCAACGCGGACTGGTTGTTTGCGTTTGCCTGCCCACTCTCGGCGAGCTCCCTTGGATCTGAACCACCTTCGGTTGCTGGAGATTGCGGGTTCGTTATTGACATCTTGGCGAATTCGTCTAAGCGTTTGTTTCGTGTATGAAGCTAGTGTTGCGAGTAGACCCCCTCCTTCTAGCGCCAAATTGTGCGTGCTAGATTTTCACACAATAGAATTTGTGAAGATTCTTTGAAATAGAGCTTCTTTAGGTTTTCAAACACTCAGAATGAAAGAGATTTAAGGTTCTTGAGCTGTTCTTATTAATTAGCTGAAAAAGCTGTTTTTGTCTTATTACCACTCAGAATTTCGGATCCCCTCAAATGAGGGGGGTACATGCTTATTTATAGAGAATACAAGTCGGTTTGGACAAACAGTGTTGGGCCTTTAATGGGTCTCTGTCTTCTGGGCTTGACCGTTGGGCCGTTTAACGTATACTTAGTCGATTTAGGCTTATCGATTCTTCTAGGGGAGATTTGACCCCTACAATTGAACTAATAAGGTTGACAACAACAATAGCGGATGAGGAGGCCAAAAAATCTGCGCAATAAAATTTAACAGAAATTCGCAAATGTGTCAAGATTGATCCAATCCAAAAGTTTTTGCCATTTTTTCACTGGCATAACTGTCAATTTACTGCTATTACTTTACATTTTGTAGCAAGTAAAAACATTATCACAAATGGATCGCCTATTAATTTTCATTTTGGTGGTTAATTTTTGTGTTAGTATGAACACCCATATTTGTATGACAAACTATCCCCATCAAAATATCATATAACCAAAGACCATATTCCTAAAATAGTTATATTCGGTTGAAAGTAGTAAACAGCATTATGTTTAAAACAACATTTAACTGGACTTGAATATATAGAAACAATATGAAAATATTATTTCCTTCGGATATTCCCAATATATACTACTGCGTATCTATTCTCCATACACAGTCGTATGGTACTTAATTATCCAAAAGAAAGAAAAAAAATTATAGATACATTCTTTTCCTTACCCTGTCTTCTCTTTAGTATACAAGGGATACTATGATAAAACAAATAGTAGAGTTCTATAAGATCCAATCCTCTAGATCTTTAGTGGGATTTGGTGGGAAAATGCTATACTTCGTCTTTGCCGAAAATTTGGAGAAAGCGTTTACAGAAACTTTTGACTTGTTCGACTACCTATCTAATTACAATTGGATTAGCAGATATAATAAATGTTATATATTCAATCTTTGCTGTATTTTTAATGCAAGCAAAGTATAAATTATGTAGGATAGAAGTAGTTTACAACGATGGATTATATACTATTTCAAAAATTATAAGCTCTCTCAAGTTTTGTCGTATTATGTCGATGCATAAACAGCCAAATCATATTAAAAGACAAATCAAATAGCATAATCTATGTAACAAACTCACTCATATGGATATTTTTCACCAAGGCTCGGCACTTTTAGTATAACAATAAAAGAAAGTTTAATTATATATAGATATAATATATATGTATACAAACGTACGCATTTAAATAACCAAAAAGTATCATTAATTCGAGAGTAATCAATTAGATACGTGTTTAAGGCAGTACTTATAACGTTCAGCCATCAGATCCAAGTATTTACCTTTCATACTTTACATGTTTAAGGATTAACATTTAGTCTTAAGCCTACCACTACAAAAACAAATGTGAACATAACTACATTTTTTGTCTGGCTATGCATCTGATTTTGTAGCTAAATGAATTTTGCTACAAATTTGTTAAAAAGATTGTCTAAGATTGGTCTTCTGATATACAATAATATTTTTTTTTCATGATAAACCGTGGTTAAAGCGTAAATCATCTTTTTAACGTAAAGTTGAATTAGTAATTTTGAATATTTTCAAAAACCATTAGAACACTAAATACTATACTTTTGTCATGAACATATGCATATATATATATATATATATTCAATATATTTATTTATACGCGCCGATATATATACAAAAAAAAAGCTATAATTCGAAGATCGAATTTCCTACAATTTCATCCAAGCAGATCCGAAACACGATCATGGATTCCACAAAAAGAAGAAAAAAACACGAAAAAACTATGAAAATATATACTACTACAAGGTGAAATTAGAAAGTCATCAAAACAAGACTACGAAACTTTACCTATTATATATTTTATTTTTTAATACGATAGTTTGTATAACGAAAGTGAACGCTGAAATATAATTAACGTTTTAAGCCTCTTGAGCCATCATCCACTTTTGTAATCTCAATTGTCTATAAAACCTCTGTATAAACTCCTCGGCGGCTCTATCCACGTAGCAGCTATCCATCGTACTTGCGCTGCTAGCTACGTCGGGAAACACAGCCGCAGCCGACACATGTCGGTCCCACATGGAATCACGACGAGCCTTAGGGAGTGTGTTGTATCGGATATAAGCCTGGCGTTGGCGTTTGCTGATAAGCGGTTTGTGGGACCCACTACGTCGACCGTTGCTGACGTGGCAACCAGTGGTTACGGTGGTGGCATAGGAACGTCTCGGTGGGGTGCTGCTGCAGCTGAACTCATAATCTAGCTGGATAGGGACAGGGGAAATGAAAGAAGACCGAACATCGTGGTGGTCGGAAGGACGGCACGTGATGCGCGAGTGCGAAGTTGAAACGGCTTCGTTTAGGGATTTACGTAGGTTCTTGCCACGTTTGGCTAGTAGTTGTGGATCGAGAGTTGTAACGAGTTTATGACGTGAAGCGTCCGAAACTTTTTGGATGGTGAAGAGGATTAGCTTTGCGAGGCTAGAGAGTTTCTTGGTCGTGACTGTTGAACAAACCTCCATGTTCTCGTGTGTTTGCATATGAGAAAGAGAGAGAGACGGTTTTGATTTAGGGTTGGAGAGATGGGATTTTATAAAGATAAAGTGTGGGATTAGTGAAGAAACTGATGATGGTCTTTATATAACGGAAAAATTATATTTATTCCGCATGTAGGAGTTTAATGGTAATATAATTTAGAGTTTTAATTTATGTGAAGAAGGTAGGAGAAAAAGATGTTGATGGGTCCAAAAGTTATTATCTCAATCGTTTAAAAATATTTTGGTTTTTTTTTATTAAAAGGGATTCTAGTTTGATTCTTCAACCATGGTTTACAGTAAAAGAAAGCCAAGTACATGATATCATATTCAGACTTTGAATTATTCCAATGTGATTTCAATTATATTTAGCCATCCATAAACGTTTTCAGTCATTAGAAACATGAATTTTTATGGACTTCGGAGATTAGTCTTCGATTAGGGTTAACAAAAAAAATTGTTTCAAACTGGGTAAGAATAAAAGTTCATGTATTCTTACATGTTTGTATTTTTAGGCTTTTCATTTCTTCTCTTTGTTATAAGGCAATCGCTCCCGGCTGGTTAAAGTGATTTTTTTTTGTAACAAGTTACAAACCTTCTTCATTATAATGAAATTAACATTTACATTAAAACAAAAGTTCATGTAATTGCCCCTTTCTTTATAGGATGTGGCTATAGATTTTTTTTTTAAAAAAAATTAAAAGAATTTGCTTTGGATTTCAATAGATTTTTCATGTGTAAAATACAAAAACCATATTACAAACTATAGCCCTTTTTCTCACTTATGAATTCTTACAAATGAGATCAAGATTTTGAATTTCAAAATTAGAAAATATTAAGAGTTTGGTTTTACATTATTACTCTAGTGATCCCTCTCAAAACACACATGATTAAACTGGTAAACTCCAATGTATATATAGTTTAATTAGTTGGTAAATCGAACGCGTTGGACCATGATATCAAATATCTTGTAAATACAGATACTGAAGAATGAACTAACCAGCAACAAAAGCGAGTAGGTTACCTTTTATTTTAGAGCATAAATTTACATTTTAATTAAACAGCATTTAAATAGTGTAATGATAACAGCTGCATTATACATTTTATTTGAACCGTGTCTGTCTTTATGGATTTAATATTATGGTTACTTTTTCTTTTTATATCTCTTTACTTTAATTAAATTTCATTGTCAGGTAGAAAAATAAAGAAAGGAGATATATAGTAAACTAAACGTTTTTGGGTTATGTAATTGTGGTAGTCTCTCTATTAGTTGTTCGCATATGCTAAAAGTGTAATACGGGTCGGGATCCATTGGTCCTATATTGTTATATTTTTTAATCAAAAAGTTGATTTTCATTGCTTTATCGCAATGTTTTGAAAACCGGACCGGCGACCGAACCGGAAATATTTTTGGGTCATGGGTCAATGTGGTCCGACCGGATCGAATCGGGTTTAATAGTTTTTTTTAAATAATAATATAAATAGTTTTTGTATAACTATAATATCCAAATATATAATATAGCCTTTGAATAAACATATATTTTTAATAAACATATATTTTTAAAAATTAAGAAAATCATTTTAATAACAAAAAAAAACTATTCAAAGACAAAATTTAATGAGAAATAGTTAAGTTTATATGTTAAAAAAAATAAAAACATTAAACCATAACAAAAATTAACTAAATTCAAAACTTTTTTTTTGTGGATAACTAAATTCAAAACTAGTATTTATTTCTATAAATTTTAATCATAAAATTTTTAAATATAGAAAAAAAAGGAAATTTACAACAAAAAAAAAGAAAAACCTCAAACCCGGGTCAACCCAATCCGACTAGCTGGCCGGTTCACGGTTGAACCCGGTCCGATCCGGTTTTCAAAACATTGCTTTATCGAAAGAGTTATATATAATCTTATCGAGAGATTATTTAATTTTATATTCTTTGTGGAAAAGAAAATCATGAACTGTGCTTCTTCTAAACTTGGATGTTTCGGCCTCCCAAGTTTCGTATAGATACTTCGACGGTCGACACTAATTTATATTAATATAAATTTTGGGATATTTTTTTTATATAAATACACATGTGAAAATTCTAAATTGAGGATAATATAACAATATAAATAAGGTTGTGGAGAACTAATATCGTTTTATTGATGAATCAAAAATGGTATTTAACTTTTTGCAAAAAAAAGATTAACTATTTTTTTTTTGATAAAATAAAACTGTAAACTATTAAAGATTATTTTTTGTCAAAAAAATATACATTTTAAGGCCCCTATATATGATATTAATTTTGACATATTCTAATGTCATTTTCAAAGACATTAAAAAATACACCCTCTTTTTATTTATTTATTTGATGTACTAGAGTTTTCACACCTATTAAAAAAACACATTAATGATTAGTTATAAATGTCTTGTTTTTTGCACTAAAAAATTTTAAATAATTTCAACTCAATAGTAATTCAATAAAACCAATTAATGTATATTGAAAAAAGTGCATTGAGAATGTAAAATTCAATCTTTTAAAAATAATTTTTTTTCTAAAAAATCAATTAAAAACGGAGAGAGTATATAATTTCCCAAAAAGCCACATCATAAATGAATTTCCGCAAAAAACCAAATAAATGAATTTAATCTTAACGTTTGCTTTTTCCCCAAAAAAAGGGCAAAAGTTTTTTATTTTTAAAAAGCTTAGGGCAAACAACATTTTTTCCTTTTTTTTTTTTGTCGTCTGTGTGGACCACAGGCCGGTCCCACTAGCTAACATTTATTTAATCCTCACGTAAGGAAGAAGGGTCGAACTCGCGACCTAGGTGCACTAAGAGTGCTTGGGCACATTTTTTCCTTCTTTCGGTAAATGTACCAAAAGCAAATATATCGAAATTTAAGTTTGTCCTAGGAATCTATCTAGGATCCAGTAAAAATCTTTACTACCATATGAATGATGATTACACTTTTACCTGACTGAATGTGTTAATTATGTAATTTGTTGACTCTGATCACTAAACAGTCACGTAAAGTTGAAATGTAACTTTCTCGTTACTTTTCCACTTCCCATAATCCCATGAAACTACTCCCCCGTTTGTTTATAATTGATGTTTTAGGCTTCTACATTTATATTAAGAAATCATTAAATTTATTTTGTTTTTTGAAATAAAACAATACTTTTTATTTATTCAGGACATTTCAACTAATAAAGATTCATTCTGCAGAATTTAAAGAGTCAAAAACACTAAAAAATCAATTAATTGCGCATTGGTAAGTGAAAACATCACTTATTGGTAAGTAAAAACATCACTTATTTGTAAACAAAAAATAACTTCTAAAACATCAATTATAAACAAACCGAGGGAGTACTTGTTTGTATTCAAGTATCATGTTTTTATCAAAATATTATTCATAATAATTTTAGATTTAATAACGAGATAATTATTACGCCTAGAAGAAGTGCCACTGAGCTGGAGATATAAAAATTCACATTATCCGACCTAAAATTAGGCGTAGATATTGTAAATATTCAGGCAAATTGTTGAGCAATGAGTGCTTAATAATTTGCACCAAAAAATGTCATGATTAGTTATTACAATTTCTCCTCTCTCTATTTTTCTAAATATAATAATGTTTTTTTAAGGTTTAGGAAATTGCTGAATCGTGACTTGATGGATATGTTCAAAGGAAAGAAAACGGGTCCTACTATAAGAGAAAAAAACAAAGTAAGAGCAACCTTTACATTTTCCAATTTTGACACCTTCTCAAGCAAGGCTT
The DNA here is from genome assembly GCA_963576765.1 of Draba incana. Lineage (NCBI taxonomy): Eukaryota > Viridiplantae > Streptophyta > Magnoliopsida > Brassicales > Brassicaceae > Draba > Draba incana. The sequence continues at coordinate 8,409,452 of OY755212.1, read as the reverse complement.
AAGAATATCTTATTATATCAAATTTAAAGGTGAATGATATTTACGTTGCTATATTTATCTCCAACTTGCTTATTGGAAGAGGATACGATTGTAGTTCTGTATATATCTTCATTTGTTGGTCCATCTTAGTTAATCTAAACAAAATGGTATTTTATTCATCTTAATTGAGTTCAAAAATCAGTTTTTTCATAGACCGTCGAAAATTTGTGCTAAATGGAAGATTGTTGTGAGATGGACCAACGCATAACTAATCTGTAAGATTTTGTCAAATAGAAGTTTATGCTTACTTATTTGTAGATCCAACTATAGTACGTTTGTGTATGCATCAAAATTGTTTACGAATTGAGCTCAAAGATAATCAATTGAGTTTTGAAGACTTTGGTAGGTCTAGCTAGATATTTCAATGGTTACATCTCTCTGTTTACTACTTTCACCAATATATGTTTTAAATAAGCAAATGTTTGGTGGTGTTTGAAAAAGGTCAATATAAAATATCTCGTAAGTAAATAGTATAATTCAAAGTGAAAACCTACTACGTGACTTTAATTTTTTTTTTTTTTTTTTTTATGGCTCGAACATCTTTACACATAAAAACAACGGTGTTTATTGGTCTTTATACTTTTGATCACGTACTGAATTCATTTTTAACATGCCTGTTAATTAAGATTCGAGATCTGCGGACTGTGCATGGTTCTCATACTTTTTTTTGTTAAATATGTTCTAAGACTATTTTGATAATGCAATTCCCTCGTTCGTACACAATTTTATAATGTCGCATCGCATCCACTTTTTTGTCTACGAACCTAGCTCGTCTTATGGTCAATTTGTTATTGGGATATTATTAAATTACAAAACTAAGAGTTTAGAAAGACTTTTTGGATCACCGAGTTATTTTTTTTATTTCAATTACCAAGAGGCTATGAGTAGGACTGGGCATTCGGGTACTCGTTTGGGTTCGAGGCGGGTAGTTATGTTCGTCGGGTATCCGTATTTAAAAATATAAAACCCATTCGGGTATAACGTATAATTAGATCGGGTACAGGTAGGGTTGTAGCGGGTTCGGGTACCCGAATATCATGATTATACTAAAAAAAAATGATCAAAAGACAAAAATTTATTCAAAAAACCAAGTCATAAACACAAATTGAGTTTAAAAATGCCAAAATTGACGAAACACCAATATATGACCGTAAAAACACGGAAAATAAATTCAAAACACAACCCAAATGTAGTAAATTTACTACTATATAAACACACAATAAGTAAAGGAAACAAAAGAATAATAATTTTCATTCCGAAAGCACAAGGAGCTCGATCATGTAAGCCATAGACGAAAAAAATAGATGAAATGAGTGTTTTAGGGTCAGGTTTAGTGATTAAAATACATAATCGTGTATGTGTATGTATAGATTCGGATACCCGATCGGTTATCGGGTTTTACCCTATCGGGTTCGGATACCCTAATGTTAATAAAATGAAACCCGATCGGGTAATTTACGATACCCGTACCCTAATTTTTGGGTCGGATTCGGGTTCGGGTATCGGGTACGGATTTATGCCCAACCCTAGCTATGAGTTTCTTTTGTCCCAAGCGAATCATTAAGTTATACATACTCCGTTTGTTTTTAAATGATGTTTAGGAGTTATTTTTTGTTCACAAATAAGTGATGAATGCATGATTAATTGACTTTTTAATATTTTTGATTCTTGAAATTCTGCAGATTGAATTTTTATTGGTTGAAATGTCTTGGATAAACAAAACATAATGCTTTATTTCAAAAAACAAGATAAATTTAATAATTTCTTAATATGAGTGTAGAAACCTTAAACATCAGTTAAAACAAACGTAGGGAGTATTAGTTTCATGCATCGACAAATTACCCCATCAAAACCGAGAAAACAAAACAATCAAACAGTTTTTCGATAATTAACCCGCTTTAACATCCTTAATTTTTAATCCAAGAGTCAACGGTATAGTCTACTAGGGATTCTCCATGCGTTGCGTGGGTTTAAAAACTAACATGATCAAATATAAAGTAATTTCTAGTCTATTGATTCATTATATATTTACTATTACAAATATTTGATGTTTATAGTAATTAATTATCTAGATTATAAAACTGAACAGTTGTAGCAAATTGTTAGATATATTATGTCCAATAAAAATTGTATTAATTGCATTAGGGTTGATTGAGAAATTGCCTTTAGAAATTGTGAGGACTTTCAACAAAATTATTAATTCAAAAAAGATTTTAACAATCATAAAACTCTTATAATCATTTTTCACAACATTTGTTTTTTGTTTTTGTTCATGTTACGTTTTTATTTATCGAAGCTTCACAACTATTATATAGATTGCTACTTTTTTTTTTTCTAACCAAGTCTATTGCTACTTAGAGCATGATTAACTGTAGAAGTCTTACAAGAGTTTCATAGCAATATTTTTACTAATATTTTTAATATAATTAATCAAAAAAATTGAACCAAACAAAATATAACACTGAAAAAAAAGTTTCTTACCAAGTTTCTAAAGTTCTCATCTATAGAACCTCATTCTTCTTCTTTTTCTCTCTATCTCTCTCCTTCTTTTTCTAATTTTTTATTTTATTACTATCTAGAAACTAGTGTAAAAACTACCATTGCATATTATGGCCTTACGCAACACTGGTTCATAATTTCATATTAACTTATTTATGTGAAAACCGTGTGATTAACATAAACAAAATATGAAAAATAATCTATAGTAAACACATAATCAGCGGTGGGTGAGTTCATAATTACACCGGAAAATACGCAAATTTTTTGAATTTAAATGATCCAGAAGCGCTTCCGGTGGCCAACATTATCCTCTTTATACTTTAATTAACAAAAGATATGGTTACAATTTCACTTTGAGTTTATATATTTGTAAGATTGCTGTAGACTTTGGGCTAGCTAATGATGACTAAACGATATAGGATACCTACTTTGCTTCTATAATTTAAATAGCTCGTAATTTCTATATTAGTGGAGTATCTTTGCAGTGTCGGATAGTGGGATTGAAAAGTTTTAGTTTGGAAAGAAATAGAAATTTACAAAATATTATACTGGTCCAACGAATAATATTAGTTTTTTTATTCTCACCACATGTAAAAAGAAATAAAATTGAATTATCAAGTACCTTCGTTATTTCTTAGGATCGTTAGGAACGTGCAATGGTTCCTCTATAGGTCACATGCAATATAATGATCCAATCATCTAAAGAATAGACCTCTAAAATGTAAATTGTTAAAGTTTCGGGTTTTTCTTAGTGTGGACAAAATATTTAAATCTAAGATCTAATACAAACCGCATTCCTAAGGCTACTGCCGAATATCATCTCAGAACATCAATCCGCATTTGTTCCAGGGCGGGCAATTGCCGACAACGTTCTCATAACCCATGAAATCCTCCATTACTTACGTGTTTCACAAGCTACAACGAGAGGAGCAATGGCCGTGAAAACCGACATGAGCAAGGCCTATGGCCGTACGTATTGAATATGGTTTTCTCAAAGCGGTTCTTACCAAGATGGGATTCCACCAAGTGTGGATTGGTTGGATCATGGAGCGTATCTACGGTTTCGTACTCCTTCCTATTAAACAGTTATCCACAAGGCCTCGTAAAACCGACTAGAGAACTTCGACAAGGGGATCCGCTTTCTCCGTACTTATTCATCCTTGGTACCGAAGTCCTATTGGGTTTGTGAAAACAAGCACAAACACGAGGATTGCTACCGGAAATCAAAGTGGCTAAAAATAGTCCAGCCGTTAATCACCTCCTCTTTACCAACGATACTATGTTATTTTGCAAGTCTAACGCTCAAGCTAGCAAAACGCTCTCGTCAATTCTCCGCAGTTACGAACTAGCTTCGAGCCTGATGTGCTAAGTTTTAACCCAAAATAAAGCTGCAAGTGCACAGACAATCGCAGTAATATAAAAGGTATTGAATCCACAGAGACCAAGACTACACTATGAAATTATGAGATTTTAATTCAAAGCTAAGATAAAATATGGTTGGTGATTTTCGTAACAAGCAACAGCAAATAATTAAATGATGTAAAATTCAATAAAACAAGCACTAGATCAAGGTCATTCGCCGGTGATTTCGGACTAAGGACTGAGCTACTATTTAGGAACTAATGCAATTCGGTCTAGAACTCAAACATAAAGATAATATTGCTCCACTGTTGTGATGCATCAATATCTTTGTCTAACAACCTAAATGCCTAAACTGTCGTTTGAATTCAGAGATGCTGACAAGCATTATCGAAAAGGTTCAATTTGTTCACAATTGATGGCAACAATCAACTGTCGTTGGTTGCACACTAATTGCTCACCAATGGTTTATCTAGCAACCTAGAGCACTGTCGTGAATAAGTTAAACTTGAAATCATAGACTAGGCGGCCACGCTAGCCTAAGCATTACGAATCCCAATTGATGAAGACATATGATAATATATCCTATTTGGCTCAGTCACTAATCAATCCTAAATCACCATTGAAATCCCCTAATCTAGCTAAAGGACTATTCAAGCATGATGGAATCAAACACAACAAAGATGCAAGGAGAATTCATGATAATGATATTGAAAGAGATAGGGTTTAGAATTCTTCTCAAAACAAAGTTGTGGAATGATCCTCCAAATTGCAAACCAAAGAGTAGAATAATTGATAAAGTCTCCAAAGAAATCTAAAAGTAACGTGTCTGGGTAAAAGAGAAAAAGGAACTGTTTTAGAATATCTTTTTAAGAGGTGGCTGCCTCTTATTTATACTTAAAAGTAGGTTAAAATCGGATCTGGGCACGGGACCGGTCGGTCTGGTTCCAGACATGTCGGTCCCATCTTCGATTCGTCAGGTCGGGACCGGTCGGTCCCGATTCCAGGAGCTTTGGCCTTCGAGTGTTCAGAACGGGACCAGTTAGTCCCTTGGTTGGATCGACCGGTCTTGATTCTAGTGGGCTTGGTCTCGGGTCTTCGCATGGGGACCGGTCGTCTCTAGTGCCGGATCGGTCGGTCCTGATCCCAGAAAGTCCGATCTCGCATTTTCAAGGCCAGACCGGCCGGTCCATGGGTTGGACCGGTCGGTCTTGATTCCAGGGACTCCGAATCTGCGAGTCCTCAGGCGAGCAGGTGCTCCGAGCAGATCGAGCAGGTGCTCGGTTATGAGAAAACGCATTTTCTCTCCAAATTCATCATGTTTGCTCCAATGAACTCCTGTAACTCCAATCCATGCTCCAAAGCCTCTTTTATACATAGAATGACTCAAAAGAGAAAGAAAGAATCAATAAAAACCTACAAAACAAAGGTTAGAATGTGGCAAAAACGCATTATATCAATTCTCCCAGACTTAGATCTTTGTTTGTCCTCAAACAAATCCAAAAGTAAGTAAAGGAGAAAGGTTTGAAAACGCGGGAACTCTTTTATCCTCAGTGAACCAAGTTTAAAATCTTCAATCTGCAGACCACATAATTCAGATTATGAATAGCAAAGCTTTACCAAAACATTCTCAACACATTTCTCAACCAGGCCATTTCCCAAACACAAACTCAACGCATTCAAAGTATGCGTGAGGATCTCACTAAAGACACCTTTTTAGGGTAGACAACGCTAAGGGGTTAAGGCCCTTTAGAGGTGGAGTTCAAAGTATTTAGAGTGTTTAAGGGTTACCCGATGTTTCGTAGAGGATGCAGGATATCGCACAAAATTGCAAGAGAGAATGATTACGTTGATATCCACATTCTCTAAACCACTCTTTCTTCTCCAAAACTCTCTAACGTCTCATTCGGCTAATCATCCACCTTGGATATACTCACTGTGCAGAGAGACACTTTTTCTCTATTTTACAACTTACCACTTTTCATCATCGATTTTCTTTTCCTCTTTTTTTTTTTTTTTTTTAGATGATGATGAAGAGGGTTTACATTACAGGTATGTGTCTCTCAAACACGAAGATAAATAGAAGTGTTGTACGTACCCAAGTGGAGCTCATCATTGTTATTCCTTCCTCTTTATAGAATCATCTTTTGAAATTGCGAGCAGGTGCTCGACTCAAGGGAGCAAGTGCTCGATTCAAGGGAGCAGGTGCTCGGTTTTTCAGAAAGAGTGATTTAGGGGCAGTGTCGACTCGATTCTCTTCGGCCCTTTTGCGCATATGCTGCACATTTGACAATGAAGTAACAAGAATGCATGGAGTTTGAAAAGAGGTAATGGTTAAGGAGGGTACTAGCTAAAAATGAGCTAGCTATTGAGGAACAACAAAAGTGATAGAAAGAATAAGGAGTCCTGAATATGGTTCGTTTCCCTAATCTAGTGCCAGTAACAAGAGGAAATTTCGATCAATCTGAAACCTGGAAGATAGTGTGTCGAAGTGTTCCAGCTGTTCCTTGTACCCATGCTCTGTAAAAATGGTCACTCTAGAGAAGATTAAACATAGATAGTTCAAATATCATCATAAGATAAAGTCCTAATTCCCTACAAAGTTTTGACATAATAAAACAAAATAAAAACTAGACTCAATAAAACATAAGAAAATAGAAAAGGATGTTTGATTGTGAACGGACCGGACACTTTCTTATTTTTGATCTTTCGGAACCTGAATAACCATCTGAGCCATGCTGGGAGCGTCTTCAACTCAAGCTTTGGAGCTTTCAGTTCGCTCCAACAACCATGAACAGTAGATTTTTTGGGAGCAGGTGCTCGCTGCTCGGGAGCACGTGCTCGCTGACTCTCGATTTTTGTGCCCTCTCCTAGACTCATAAACTCATCTCCCTTCTCCACTCTGATGTTAGAATCCAGAAACTTAGCAAATCCTTGGGTGTCTTCACTCAGAAAACAGTGTTCACCCTCGGCTTTTGTTAATGCAATTTCGAGTGGATCACTTACTAAAATCTCTTCAACCTCATCCTCTAACATCTCTGATATGTCGTGGATAACAAACGTGTGCCCATCTATCATCGGTTTCTTGAGAAGCTTGCTCATCTCAAACCGGACTACCATGTCACCTAGACGGAGATCCACTATGCCTTCTTCGACATCAATGATCGCACGTGCTGTGTGTAAGAAAGCTCTGCCCAAAATCAACGGATACCTTGGTTCTTCATCAAGCTCAAGAACCACAAAATCAGCTGGGATTAAGGTATCCTCAATTCGGACATGCAAATCTTCAATAACACCCACAGGAAGCTTTTTAGACTTATCCGCAAAAAGCAACAAAATCTTGGTGGATTTGAACTTGGTGAAGTCCAAATGCTTAGCCACAGAATATGGCATCAAATTGACGCTGCTTCCCAAGTCACACAACGAACAAGCAAATGTGGAAGACCTTATCTTCACGGAGATCAGAAACCTTCCCGGATCACCTTTCTTTGTTAACACCTTATTCTGAAGTACGGCACTACACTCCTTAGAAACCATCATCACACTCTCCTCTTCAACAATCTTACCAGCAACCAATTCCTTCGTGTACCTCTTGGGTGATGGTATCATTTGCACGGCATCAACCAAAGGGAGCTTCACCGTCAAATCTTCTAGCACCTCTTTACACTTAACATCCTCCAAATCCTTCCTAGATTTCTTAGGGGGTACTGGGTAAGGCACCCTTGGTACGTAGACTCGCTCAGGGTAAGGCACCCTTGGTACATAAACTCGCTCATGCAAAGTTTCTGAAATTTTCGTGGGAGCACCCTGTGCGAGTGGGTGCTCGGAAAAAAATTTCGCAGCATTGATCAGAACTGAATCCTGAAGTGTCCCTAAACTTGATCCAATCTCCTTATGCCTATCTTCCTCAGAAAAATCACTCTCTTGAGCCTAGTGGTCGGTAATCTTCTCCTTAGCCTTCACGTGGAAGCTTGTGATTGTAGGCGGTACCAACAAATGTCCACTCCTCAACTCAATAGCATTTACTGGATACTCCTTTCTGGGATTCACCTCACCACGTCCTAGAAGAGTTCCAGCTGGTCTCTTAATAGCTTTGGCCGTTTGAGCGACTTGTGTATCCAATTTCTTCACATGCGCGGTAACAGCCTCGTACTTCGCATTCAGATAATTGTACATGTGATCTATCTTGGCACTAATCTCAGTAGACGCCTGCTGCTGGTTAACCATCAGTTGCTGCATGAGACTCTTCAACTCATCCTGAGATGTAGGCACGAAAGTAGCTTGTTGTGGCGCGGCGAATTGTTGTTGGTTCCCTCCTTGGAAACGAGTCTGATTCTGGTTAGGGATGAACTGATTCTCTTGAGCGTTGCTGGAGTAGAACTTCTGAAATCCTTGACCGTGTGGGCTCTGATAATTGGGGTAGGACCCATGGTTTTGGTATCCTTGACCACTCACAAAGTTAACCTCTTGTACTTCAGCAACTTCATAACCTTCAAACTCTTGAGAAATAGAAGCAGCCCCATTTTCTTCCACAAACCTTACCGGTCTTTGGCTCTCGCGTAGAAGCAGGTTTACCTTCGCCATCAGCTCATCTATCTTCCGAGTATCCACACTATTGACTGTCCTGGACCTATCATACTCAGGAGCCCTGTTGTTAGAGCTTGCAGCAAGGTTCTCAATCAGCTCAAAAGCACCATCTCTAGTCTTGGTCATAAAATTCCCATTACTCGCAGCATTTAGGGCATTCCGATAATCCCATTCAACTCCATCATAGAAAATCCCCAGAATATGTTCATCTTTGAAACCATGATGAGGACACTCTCTACGGTACTCCTTCAATCTCTCCCAAGCTTCACAGAAAGCTTCTCCAGAATGTTGTTGAAAAGACGAGATCTTGTTCCTCAAAGATGCTGTCTTGGACTTAGTGTATAAATGGTCCAAGAACGCAGCTCTAACCTCATCCCATGTCTTCAAAGAACCAGCGGGTAAGGACTTCAACCATCTAAGAGCCTTGTCCGAGAGTGAGAACGGGAACAACTTGCACTTCAAGAACTCACTCGATACTCCATTAGACCCCGTAGTGCTGCAGATTTCTTCGAAATTCTCGATGTGATCCATCGGTATCTCAGCCGGTAATCCATGGAATAGATGTTGTTTCACCAATGAGATCATCTGAGGCTTGATCTCATAATCTTGCCTCTGAATTGTTGGAGAAACAATAGCCGAACGGTTTCGGTAGTACGCATGGGGATTATTCGAATCCCCTATACCTGGCTGTAAGGAGCTTGAGGTTGATTCCTTTGCAACTGAGCAATCTGATCCCTCAACAACTGCAACTGAGTATTCATCGCTTCCTGACACATACCAAAAACAAATAAAAAACAAAAAATTAGCAAAAATTTTTAGACTATAAATAAAACCAAAAATCAAAGGTAACGCAATTGGTCCCCGACAACGGCGCCAAAAACTTGATGTGCTAAGTTTTAACCCAAAATAAAGTTGCAAGTGCACAGAAAATCGCAGTAATATAAAAGGTATCGAATCCACAGAGACCAAGGCTACTCTATGAAATTATGAGATTTTAATTCAAAGCTAAGATAAAATATGGTTGGTGATTTTCGTAACAAGCAACAGCAAATAATTAAACGATGTAAAATTCAATAAAACAAGCACTAGATCAAGGTCATTCACCGGTGATTTCGGACTAAGGATTGAGCTACTATTCAGGAACTAATGCAATTCGGTCTAGAACTCAAACATAAAGATAATATTGCCCCATTGTTGTGATGCATCAATATCTTTGTCTAACAACCTAAATGCCTAAACTGTTGTTTGAATTCAGAGATGCTGACAAGCATTATCGAAAAGGTTCAATTTGTTCACAATTGATGGCAACAATCAACTGTCGTTAGTTGCACACTAATTTCTCACCAATGGTTTATCTAGCAACCTAGAGCACTGTCGTGAATAAGTTAAACTTGAAATCATAGACTAGGCGGCCACGCTAGCCTAAGCATTACGAATCCCAATTGATGAAGACATATGATAATCTATCCTATTTGGCTCAGTCACTAATCAATCCTAAATCACCATTGAAATCCCCTAATCTAGCTAAAGGACTACTCAAGCATGATGGAATCAAACACAACAAAGATGCAAGGAGAATTCATGATAATGATATTGAAAGAGATAGGGTTTAGAATTCTTCTCAAAACAAAGTTGTGGAATGATCCTCCAAATTGCAAACCAAAGAGTAGAATAATTGATAAAGTCTCCAAAGAAATCTAAAAGTAACGTGTCTGGGTAAAAGAGAAAAAGGAATTGTTTTAGAATGTCTTTTTCAGAGGTGGCTGCCTCTTATTTATACTTAAAAGTAGGTTAAAATCGGATCTGGGCACGGGACCGGTCGGTCTGGTTCTGGACCGGTCGGTCCCGTCTTCGAGTCTTCAAGTCATTGGGTCGGGACCGGTCGGTCCCTTGTGGAGGTTAGTTGGTCCCGATTCCAGGAGCTTTGGCCTTCGAGTGTTCAGAATGGGACCGGTCGGTCCCTTGGTTGGATCGACCGGTCTTGATTCCAGGGGGCTTGGTCTTGGGTCTTCACGTGGGGACCGGTCGATATCTAGTACCGGATCGGTCGGTCCCGATCCCAGCAAGTCCGATCTCGCATCTTCAAGGCCTGATCGGCCGGTCCATGGGTTGGACCAGTTGGTCTTGATTCTAAGGACTCCGAATCTGCGAGTCCTCAGGCGAGCAGGTGCTCCGAGCAGACCGAGCAGGCGCTCGGTTATGAGAAAACGTCTTTTCTCTCCAAATTCATCATGTTTGCTCCAATGAACTCCTGTAACTCCAATTCATGCTCCAAAGCCTCTTTTATACATAGAATGACTCAAAAGAGAAAGAAAGACTCGATAAAAACCTACAAAACAAAGGTTAGAATGCGCCAAAAACGCATTATATCAGAGCCAAAGTATAAACTTCAACAAATCGTCAATCACGTTTGCCTCAAAAACCTTACCATACTTCCGGCAACAAGCTAAGAACATCTTTAGAATTCGAAATGAAGGTGGGACCGGAAAATATCTTGGTATTTTCGAAAACTTTGGCCGAAAGAAGAAGGATGTTTTTGCTTCTCTTGTGGATAGGATTCGACAAAGATCTCATAGTTGGTCATCACGGTTTCTCTCCAAAGGTGGAAAACAAGTTCTTCTACAAGCCGTGTTAGTGGCTATGCCAATTTACACTATATCATATTTTAAATTGCCTATTTCCCTTTGAAAATCGATTCAAGCAATCTTAACTCAATTTTGGTGGGATGATAAATCCGAGCAACGGAAAATTTGTTGGGTAGCTTGGAAGAAACTCACTCGACCGAAGAACACAGGAGGTTTAGGATTCTGAGACATCGAAGCGTTTAATGAGGCCCTCCTCGGGAAACTTAGTTGGAGAATCCTTACCGTCCCAAATGCTTTATTAAGTAGGGTCCTCTTTGGGAAGTATTGTCATACCGTACCGTTCTTAGAAGTGGCACCTATTGGCCGTCCATCACATGGATGCCGAGGAATCTTTGCCCGTAGAGACGTTCTTGCTCAAGGCTTGGAAAGTATCGTGGGAGATGGGATGAACACTCGGGTTTGGCACGATGTGTGACTGTCTTCAGAGACGCCATTAAGGCCCATTGGCCCAACACCTATGTGTGATCTTAATTTAATAGTGGGGACCTTATAGATACAAAGAGGAATACATAGAACTGGTCTTTAATTGAACACCACATCCCAATGCATAAATAATAAATCTAACTGCTACCTATCGGAAAATCTCGTAAGGAGGATTGTAAAGTTTTTCTCCTGATGAGGAACGGAGTGTACACCTCTCATTCGGGTTACGGTTTATTAACGACCAAAGATTTACCGCCGGCCCAAACCCAATTCAATTGGCAATCGAATGTATGGAGATTAGCTACATTGCCAAAAATCTAACACTTCATGTGGCGGGCAGCATCGGGAGCGTTCCCGGTGGCGGAAACGCTAGTCACAAGAGGGATCCTCGCCGAGCTCCCTTGTAAGAGGTGTGGAGCTCCGGAAACCACAATCCACACACTCCGGGACTGCCCGTATGCCATCCAAGTATGGTCTCTCATCCCTTTGTTGGGTTGCCTTATCAATACCGATCAAAGTCTCCTTGAATTCGTCCAATCACTCAAACTATGCCGGTCATTACCACCCTTCGGAGTTGTCTCGGCCTCCCTCCATGCCTGGGTTTTTTGGGGTATTTGGATGGCACGTAATCATTTTGTGTTCTCAGATACGGTCTTCTCTAGTGCAGAGATGGTTACAAAGGTGATCGTGGAGGCGAGAAATTAGAGTGAAGCTCAGGATGGTACTCCGAACCACAAATCATTATCTGAACCAACACAAAAACACGCCCATCCCCGAGTTATTGTTCCCATACTTTATATGTTGATGCAGCATGAAACAATGCTACACGCAATTGTGGTATGAGATGGCAACTCTCTTTGCCGCTAGAAGTCTCTCCCTCCACCACCTGCGTGTCATCTGCCCTTGGAGCAGAAGCGCTTGCAATGCGAGCAGGGTTGACGTATGCAGGTGACCAAGGTGTCCATGAGCTCATGGTTCGTTCCGACTCAGCCAATCTCATCAAGCTGGTGAAGACTTGTGAACCTAACAACATAGTACAAGCTATCCTTGACGACATCATGGAGCTCTCTTGTACTTTCCACTCAATTATATTTGAGTTTATCCTCCGCACAGATAACTATGTTGCCGATGCACTAGCTAAGAATGCTTTAGCGGTTCTTGAATCCGTTGTAAACTCTAGCTCTATATAAATGAAATTTCAGTTTGTGATAAAAAAAAAAAAAAAAAATCTAATACAAACTCATCCAGTAAAAAAACTAGGATATCCAAAATATATATGCAATTTCATTGTAGTTTTTTTTTTTTTTTAACTAATTTCATTGTAGTTAGGAAAATATATTATTAAGCTCACCAACGGATTGGCCAGTTTTCTTCATACATTTGGATGAGTTCATGAGGATCAAAGTTATGTTTTTATTCTCTCTCCTCTTTTCTCATTCCTCATAAGTTGAATTATAAAGCGGATAATCTAGCACGTAGTGTTAGAAATTATTCATATCATACTAACTATGTAAACTCTTTTCACCCGATTTGAATTTCTAAAACGTTTTAGTTGAATTGAATTATATATGTTGACAAAACAACAATTCGTCTAAACAAACTAAAAACAAAAATTCCGACATGCATTTATAATGACTTTTCCATGTTTTAACTGAATAATTTTCTTACCAGACATTATTTATTGGTAGTCCAACGAACATATCAGTTGGTAGTCCAACGAACATATCAGTTAACCATTTAAAGAGTTGAGTTTTTCAAGATCCATAGTTCACAAACTGTTTCACAAAGAGCACTGGGCCTTATGTTTGGGCTTGTAAGTTTATTGAGCCGTATTTGGGCTATCAGAGAACAGAGACTAAAATCGTAATTATATTCTCCGCAACACACTTAACTTTGAGAGCATGTCCAATGGTGGAGATGTGGGAGGGTCTCTTACCAATTTGTTTATTATATATTTTGCATCATTGTGTGTTTTAGAACTTCTTGAAGAGATAGGTATTTTTTCCTCTTCTAATGGTAGAGACACATGAGGGTCTCTTATTAAAAAAAAAAAAAACAATTTCTCACATGATCAAAAAATTATAGGAAAAACAAATAAACCATAGACGTGTGTATAAACTCTCTTTAACCCAACTTTGCTTTGAGAGAAACAATGGGAATTGCGTGTTTCTCATACATCATTGGCACTGTGTGTAACACCACAAAGCAAATGTACACCAGAGTCAAGAAATTGCACCAGTTTCCCACCACCAAGATGATCCATAGACCAACAACAACCTGAACATAATAAAAAAGAGTTACAACACTGACAACTAATATCTTTTCATACGAAGCTGAAAATGTAAGCAACAAAGATTGAACATATACCATGAGGAATCGAAATGTGCGGTGATATTAGATACGAAAGCAAATAATCAAAATTAGTCAAATATTCAGCCATTACAGTTTTCATCATAATCCCAATTTGAGTAAAAACAATACAAAAACTGTATATTAATCAAACCACCAGCAAAAGCTTGAAATCAAGTTTACTGAATAGGCAGGAATGTGAAAGTTTATACATTGAGACTTACTGGTTGAAGACAAATTCTTTTATATCAGGCAATCCACATAGCTGCTGCATCATTAAGTACGAAAAGACCAAATCAAGCTAATACATATATGGTCATGGAACAGATGAAAACACTATTAATCAAGGTTTCTCTCATTTTGCTCAAGCATAGTCATAGCAAATACCAAATCACAAACACTCCAATCACTAAATTCAAAATCAAATGGTTAGGTCAGAGATCAACTACAAAACGAACTAAGTAAAAAAATCACTTCCAAGAAATTACCACACTTGATCAAAAACAAATTATTCTATATCGGGTAATTCACATATCATTAAATACGAAAAGACCAAATCAACACATAAGTCACTAAATCATAACAGATGAGAACACTAATAAATCAAGGTTCCTCTCATTTGCTGAAGCATAATCCTAGCAAAAACCAAATCACAAACCCTCAATTTCGTTTTTAAAATCGGAAAAGAAAAAATCTTACTTTCTGGGTATTGATTCCTTTGCCGGAATCTTTCTCCAGAGATAGAGAGATCAGACAAAGATTTATCATTTTTTTTTGTTCGATTCAGCCTGGATTTGCAAGCAAATCGCTACGAGAGAAATTTTCTCTTCTGAATTGTTTTGGGTTTTTTTTTTTTTACTGACAACCACTTAGCTTCTGACACGTGGGTCCAGATACGTTTCTCGTTTCATTCAGCCTATTTTCTCTTTTTTTTTAAATTAAATTTATCCCTAAAAACCCAATAGCAAACCCATTTAGAGACCCCATTGCATCATCTGCTCTGAGTATAAAATTAGCTTCTTCCTACCAAACTCGATAAACATAAACATCACCGAAACAATTACCAATCAAAGTCAAAATGGGATCTGAAACGGTGTCGTTTAAGTGGGAAGGCAAACATGCATCCCAAGTCAACGGCGTCACGGCGGAGCAAGCCTGGTCCGTTGTTTCCGACTTTTGCAACGTCCACGAGTGGTTCCCAACTATTGACACGTGTCACCGTGTCCAAGGAACCGATGGTAAGCCCGGTCTGATCCGTTACTGTGCCACGACCAAAACCAACGAAGAAGAAACCAAGTGGGCTAAAGAACGTTTGGTCATGATCGATCCAGTCGGACGGTGTTTGAGCTATGAGGTCATCGAGAATAACGTAGGGTTTAGAACTTACGTGGCTACGGTCAAAGTAATGCAAGTGGATGGTTATGATCAAGTGTGTCGTATTGAGTGGTCGTTTGTGTCCGATCCTGTTGATGGTTGGAAGAAGGAAGATCTTGAATCCTACGTGGATTTTTGTCTTAAACATATGGTGAACAAAATGGAACTAAATCTGTAAAATTTCTCTTTTTTTTTTGGTTCTTGGTAAAAAATTGCGAAAGCTGTTTGTTTTACCGTCTAGATATGAAAGGTTTCATGTTTAAAAATAAATGCGAGGAAAGATGTTTGACATGGTTTATTTTCTCTTCTTGGACTAATTTTTATTGATTAATAATCTGACTAAGAATTTTTATTTTCATTGATAATTTGACTAAAAACATGATTTTTTACCAAAAGAATGTATTCTAAAAGAATATTAACCACAAAAAAATATTCTAAAAGGATATCACTATTAAATGGGTGAAGTTCTGAAACACTACTATCTCTCAATACTCCCCTCTACCATACTCTTATATTATCTAAAACACTCCTTTGTGTTAAGAAAGAGACAATTCCGAATATGCCCTTTATTAATATATTTTTCTCTTTTTCTTTTCACCAAAAACAAAAATATTAGCCAATAGAAGAAAAAATCGATTCAAAAATATTGCCCAAATTGATTCCCCGATCGAATTCGTAGCTCTGTCGAAGCCTGAAGGTAGGAAAAGTAAGGATTATTGATTCCAGCGTAGGATTCCTCATTGGGGTAGGATTCTTGCATATGATTCTTTTCACCTAATCTGTCATCAATTGAATTCGTAGCTCTGTTGAAGCCTGAAGGTAGGAAAAGTAAGGATTATTGATTCCAGCAATCAATTACTCACATCGAATCGCAGAAAATGAGAAGAACAAGAACTAAATTAGATTGAAAGCAAAGAGAAAGATCTTCTCGGATTCAGCTGTAAATCTCCCCCAGTCAAAGCTTGAAGTTTAAAGCTCATCTCCTCGCCATTTTTGCTTTCTAGTTTAATCTTGAAGTTCATCTCGTCGAGTAATCGCATCGATTCAACATCTTCATTGATTAGTCATTGAAGCTTAAAGCTTTAAAATTGAGGTGAGTTTATCTAGTTGTTAGCACACCATCGTTCATGTTGGTCCAAGTAGTTGTTGGATTTCGTTGTTGTATGCTTCTAATTTGATTTGAGGATTGATGGATTTGGGAATTTAAATTTAATGGATTTAGAAATTTGGTATGCACATTGGGTGTGAATTGATGCAGAGATTTCATGGAAGGATTCTTTCAATGATAAGAAGCTTGAAGTCGTCGTGAAGAGTCTCTCACCGATTCCAAACAAGATATAAAAGAATTTGTGGCGGAGATCGTGAGTATCGGAAGAATGGGTTACCGGAATTAAGTTCTTAAGCATAAACCGGACACGCCACGTTCATAAATGATGTGTATGTTCTTGTTGAAATGGTGAGTAATCAAAATGTATTATTCAGATGAATCCCAGAAGTAATCTTTTTTTTTTAACATAAAAGAGAA
Organism: Draba incana; assembly: GCA_963576765.1. NCBI lineage: Eukaryota > Viridiplantae > Streptophyta > Magnoliopsida > Brassicales > Brassicaceae > Draba > Draba incana. The sequence continues at coordinate 8,392,652 of OY755212.1, read as the reverse complement.
TGTTACTTGTTTGTTGTTTTGTTTGTTTTCTCTACTCCAAAAAAACGTGATTTGATTGACTTTTATATTAATAAAGAAGAAAATATCAAAAGATTGAAAATTGAGATAAAACATAATAAAAACGTGTTAAACATAATTGGTTTTATCCTCATCCAAACTGCATATAGTTTTACCTTCAAATTTACATACAGTTGTCCTCCGTTTTCGGTTGTACCAAATTTCTTTATAGTTGTACATTCCCACCATTTTACTATATATTAGTTGTACCAACTAAAATGAATATTTACTTAGTTGCACACATAATATTTGGTCTAAATCCACACATTCCAAGATTTGCATAAACTAATTTGTGTCTAAAATCATTGTATGCTTAAATCACACCTAAAGTGGTATTTATGCATGAAAATGACTCTAGAAGTGTAATATGTATTATGTGAGATGTTTAAGATGATAGTTTGACATTACAAAAAAATATAAAATAATATTATTAACTACATTTTTTTGTTTCATAGTGATCTTTCGTAACCAAATAAGTGATAGTTGATAGTCATTCCATTTTATTAAGTACCAAACCTCTTTAAACAAAAAATAAAGAGGACAAATTTTCTTAATACCAAGAGGACAAAAAATAAAGAGGACAAATTTTCCTAATACCAAGAGGACATGTTTCTACTCAAGTTACTACATGAAAACTTTGGGACAATGCAACAGTGACGATATATTTTATGTACAACTAAATAATTTTACATTATTATAGGTAAAACTAGTATAAGCCTAAAATCTCAAAAGTACAACTATTATGTAAAATATCAGTCGTACATTAATAATTAGTCCATGGAACATTTTAGCAAGCATTTTAGTTGTAACTTGATCATCTTTGCCTTTAATATTATTTCTTTGATCTTCTTTTCATCTTCTGATCTTCTCATCATCTTCTCTTCTTCTTCAGTTCCAAAAATTATGTTTTCTTCCTGCAGGAGAACCAAGTTTAAATGCACAATCAAAGTAAGTATGGAGTAATATATGGCACCATCTAAGTAGTATTTGCTCTAATCAAATCAAAATCTTAAAGATCTATCTCAATAACACAAGGTAACTTCTTCCGATTCCAGCAAAACTAATCAAAACACAATATGACAAAATTCATTGTTTATTAGATGGAAAATCGAACCTTCCAAACACGAAACTTGAAATTCCCTGAACACAATCACTTAAGGTAATCATTTCCGGGTTTAAAGCCAGCCTCTTGCTCAACCATTTCTCCGATATTACAATCATCATCATCTCAAACCAATATGCAAAGCCAATTAACCAACCCTCTCTATAGAATCCCCAATTCATCGAGTTCTACTTCAGTTTCATTTCCTTCTTTGCTACCGACACAACTACAAAATTCCTATCATGTGAATCATGTAAGGAATGATTCTTGTTATTGATATTGAAAGAGTACAAGCACTTATATACACAACTAAGACTTGAGGACCAAGTAAAGATAAATGTAAACTATACATAAAGAATATATTCACAAGATATTCTCCTATATACTCTCCTATAAATCAGATTCAACATATGGCACCAATTACTTCTTCTCTTCTCCTCTAGATTGTTTTAACACATCCAGTGATAGAAACCTCGCAAATTCGATCAAAAATTCTAATCAGATTTTAACAAAATAAAAAACTTCAAATTAGAAATACAAAAAAGCAGAGGAAGGATATTTTCACGGAGACGAAGCCATTCAAAGAAACCCGAAAAAGCACTGACGAAGATTTTCACATTCAGTGTATAATATACAAAATCTAAAAAGTTGAAATAGGAAGGATGAACAAAACACAAAATCTAGAGTGAAATTGGACTAGTTACTGCAAATGGGAAAAGGATTTTGGTCGCATCTTAACCAAGAGAGCCAATGTTTAATCAAAGGATGTGGAGAACTGAAGAGAACAAGAGAGGATCACTGAGATTCGAGATCGAGCTAATGATATTGTTACCAGCAAACTATGGGTCAAGCCAATCGACGTAGCCATACTCGATCGAACCAATACGTGACCGAGAAACAGAGGAAGACGACGACGAAGAAGAATCCACAATCTATTAATCCAAAAATCCCGAAATCGAAAGAAAACAAAAGTTAGAATTGAAGATTTAAATCCAATGCTCGTGTTATTTTTTTCTTTTTCTTTGGGATTATTAATTTTCTTTTGACCCGGTTGGGTTAATACTCGGATGGATATTTAGTGGTTGGATCTGTAAATATATAACTTATGTCTGGTTTTACAATAAAAGACTGATTTTTTGTTTTAAAAAGAAATTGAAAAACAAATTAAGTTTTGGATTTTGACTGGTCAACCAGTAGTGTTTCAGACATTCTTCCCTATAGTGAGAGCGGAGACCAACCTCTTACCGGAAATCTTGTTTGTTCGCCGTCAATCGTTTCTCCGTAATCACAAGCAAAACAGCAACATGGCGGACAACCTTCATATGGCGATCAAAGACATGTCTATTGAGGATGATGAACCACTCAAGCTTCCGGATAGCCCGAGGTTCAGAGTATATGACGAAAACTCTCTAAGCATCTTGGGGCGTCTTCTCAATCCTGATTGTCAACCGATGGCGATGATGATAGATGCTATGCCTCGGGTATGGCGGCTATATGATAAAGTGCGCGGAATTGCCTTATCCAGAGACAAGTTCCAGTTCATATTCAAGAACGAAGAGGATCTTATAACTATCCTCAAGGAGAGGCCTTGGTCCTTTAATCATTGGTCAATGGTTATGGAACGCTGGGTCCCTGTACCGCCACCGGATTTTCTCTCGTATCTAGATGTTTGGGTGCGCATCCGAAACATCCCAGCCAATCACTATAGATTGGAAACAATGGAGTGGCTCGGTTCAACTATTGGCAAAGTGGAGGAGATTGCGTATGATCCAAAAGCATCACATAAGACGGATTACGTACGAGTCCTGGTAAAGCTCAAGACGGATAACCCAGCAAGGAAATCTAAAGTTTTAAATCTGCCGAGAGATGGAGGCTCAGTTCTCATTGAGTTTGAATATGAGAAGATTCGAAAGCGATGCTTTCACTGCTTACGGCTAACCCATGAGCAGCCTAGGTGCCCTTGGCTTCAAGCTTCAAAGCAGAAGATGACAAGAACCGAAGACAAGGCGAGTAAAGAGTCAAATGGTTCCGAGAACAGAGGAGACAGCAGAGAAGTGATGAACATCCCTGCCAAAGACAAGGTTCTGACTTTACCTGGTCCACCTGGTTTTCCGCCTATTCTCCCAGGTTTCACAAAAGATATGAGAGATGCAGCTCTTCAATACGTCTCTCACTCAGATCCCACAGAAAGACAAGCGAGAATTCTACGAGTTCAGCAATCAGTGGTCGAAGATTCGGCCGAATCTAGGCCAAATCTAATGAAAGTCACCACAAACATCAACAAAGGAAAAGGGCATATCTTCGAGTTTGAAGCTTTTGAGTCTACTTCAAAGATCATATCAAGTCACCACAAAAAGCCTCAATTATCAGAACCGATGCCCATGTTGGATCGTATGTACGACAAAGGATCAATGACATCTAACAGCGTATCATCGAGGAATGTAACTAGGAGTCCAACGGATTTTCGTATGGGGCTCTCTTCCAGAGAACCTCTAGCCGGACACTCCTATACCTCTCCAAAGAGAGAAGTTCGTCGTCGACCTGTAGCATGGAAAAGGAAGTTACAATCATCCGATGGAGCTACGGTTACACCGGCTCAAGCAGCGATAGTAACTTCATCTTCAAGAGCCAACAGCAAGCGCAAAGCGGAAGAGTGCCTTCCGTCATCCTTATCCAAATCTCCAAAAAATCAGTCCAATCCGGTGGCTTCCGCTTTGAAGCCGCTGCAATTCCAATGAGCGTATTGAGTTGGAACTGTCAAGGTGCAGGAAGCACCGAGACAGTTCAAAGGATACGGGATATACGTCGTAAGTATTTCCCGGATATCCTGTTCTTGATGGAGACGAAACAAAAGTTCGGTTATGTTGCTAAATTATCTAAGAGTTTGGGTTACGATAAAGTGGTTACGGTTGAGCCAGTGGGGCTAAGTGGTGGTCTAGCTCTAATGTGGAAGAAGAGCTTTGAAGTGGAAGTTGTTTCTAAAAACAGAAGAATCATGGACGTGAAAATTAAAATGGGATCCTTGCAATTTTTCATGTCCTGCGTGTATGGGGATCCGGTTAGGGCGAGGAGGCAGGAAGTTTGGGATCAACTTGAAACCATTGGTCTTACTCGTGATGAGCCATGGATGCTTTCTGGGGATTTCAATGAGATCATGGAAAATTCAGAGAAGTTGGGAGGTGTTATTCGAAGCGAGTCTTCTTTTTGGGGTTTTCGAAACATGGCCCAAAATTGTAAGATAAGAGAGATTAGAAGTAGAGGCAATACTTTCTCTTGGGTGGCTTGGAGAGAAGATGGTTGGATCCAATGTCGCCTAGACCGCAGTTTCGGAAATGAAAAATGGTTTCAATTGTTCCCAAGAACAAATGTCGAGTATATGAATTTATGGGCATCGGATCATAGGCCTATAAAAACGAGTTTCGTTCAGGAAGGAGAGGAGAAGAGCAGAGGCAGGTTCTATTTTGATAAGAGGCTTACAAAGAAGGAAGGGTTTGAAGAAGTGGTAAGAAGAGGTTGGTTGGGAGACGGCTCCGGAAATCACTCGGTGATGGATCGTATTGTGAACTGTAGAAAAGAAATAGCAAGATGGAAAAGAGCATCGGACTTGAATTCAAGGGATAGAATCACAAGACTTCATGCTAAATTAGAACATGAATTCTCTAAAGCGCGCCCTAATCGACAAAGCATTTGCAATTTCAAATATGAACTCGCTCAGGCATACAAGGAAGAGGAACTGTTTTGGCGCCAAAAGAGTAGAGAAAAATGGCTCAAGGCGGGTGATATGAATTCTAGTTATTTCCACAACTGTGTCAAGGGGAAGCGCGTTCAAAATAAAATTCTTATGCTGCTGGATAAAGAAAATCGTGAGCAGTTCTCGGAAGGCTCAAAGGGCAATATCGCGGTGGAATATTTCAAAGAACTCTTCTCGAGCTCGAATCCCTTTGATCAGGACTCCTTATTGGAAGGGCTAGACACACGTGTTTCGGAGGGTATCAACTCGTCTCTGACAGCGCCGGTTTCCATGGATGAAATTAAAAGGGCGGCGTTTGCGGTAAAAGGCAGTAGCGCGCCCGGGGAAGATGGGTTAACAGGAGCCTTTTATCAAAGATATTGGGAGATAGTTGGGCCATCTATTTCAGCCGAAATAAAAGGGTTCTTTGAGTCTGCGATTTTACCGGGGGGATGGAACCATACTCAAGTCTGCCTACTGCCAAAGACTGTGAATCCATCTCACATGAAAGATTTGAGACCTATTAGTCTCTGTCCGGTGCAATATAAGATTATTTCAAAGATTCTCTGCGATCGTTTGAAGCCTTTTCTGCCCGCCATTGTGTCAGAGACTCAAGGAGCATTTGTTTCTGGAAGGTTGATCTCAGACAATATCATCATTGCACATGAGATGATTCACGGTTTAATGTCGAATGATGACGTTTCGGGAGATTATATGGCGGTAAAGACGGATATGTCAAAGGCCTATGATCGCGTGGAATGGAATTTTCTTGAATCCTTGATGGAGAAGTTAGGTTTTCATAGAAGATGGATAAGCTGGGTGATGTCTTGTATTACAACCGTATCATACTCGGTTCTGCTCAACGGAAGATCACATGGATTCATAAAGCCGGAAAGAGGGATTCGTCAGGGTGATCCTCTTTCTCCATTTCTTTTTGTCTTGTGTGCCGAAGCTCTTGTTCACTGTTTAAACAAGGCAGAAGCTGCGGGGAAAATATCAGGTATTCGCCTCTCTGGTTCGGGCCCCTCGATCCACCATTTACTTTTCGCGGATGATAGCCTTTTAATGTGCAAGGCGACATCGGCTGAAGCAGTTGAGCTGTCCAATTGCTTGCGTATCTATGGTGTAGCATCAGGCCAGGAGATCAACAAGAACAAATCATCGGTTATCTTTGGGAAGAAAGTGACTAGTGCTAACCAAGAAAGCGTAAAATTGGCATTAGGAATAGAGAAGCTGGGTGGTGAAGGCTCCTATCTCGGTTTGCCGGAATGTTTCAATGGATCCAAACGCAATCTGCTGAGTTTCCTTCGCGAGAAACTTCATGGTCGTTTAAATTTTTGGTTCGCAAAATCTCTATCGCAGGGAGGTAAAGAAGTGCTCTTAAAGTCGATAGCGTTGGCTCTCCCTGTATATGCCATGTCATGTTTTAAACTTCCGATTGATGTGTGCAAAAAATTGACGAGCGCAATGATAGAGTTCTGGTGGAGTAGTGGTGCAGATAAGAAGAAGAAGATCCCTTGGGTAGCTTGGAAGAAGCTATGTAAGGCAAAAGAACTAGGAGGTTTGGGTTTCCGGGACATCGCTAAGTTTAATCAATCTCTCCTGGGCAAGCAGGCTTTTAGAATTTGGTCAAAGCCGGATTCCTTGTTAGGTCAGGTTCTCAAGCACCGATATTTTCCTCATTCGTCGCTGCTAGAGAGTGAAGTAGGCAAACATTCATCTTATGCGTGGAGAAGTATTTGCCATGGTAAAGACCTTCTTAAACAGGGACTAATTCACAAAATTGGAAATGGTATGAACACAAGGGTTTGGATTGATAATTGGATTCTCGATCAGATCCCGAGACCTCCCTGTTACCATCCAGAAGCTTCGGTTGACTTAACTCTGAGAGTAGGAGATTTGATTGATGGGCAGTCGGGTTTCTAGGATGTTACTCAAATCCACCAATTGTTCGCAGTTGAAGATGTTCCTCGTATTCTACAAATAAAGGTTGATTTGGATCGAGACGATTCGAAGGAATGGAGTTTTTCAAAGGATGGAGAATACTCATCTAAAAGTGGCTATAATTTCATTGAAGAATTGGAAAAACTTGAATCGGGTGGTATACAAGATATCCCGCCGGTGGAAAAAGCACTATGGAACAAGATTTGGAAAGTTAAAACATCATCAAAACTCAAACATTTCTTGTGGAAAGCTTTATCAGGAGCTTTGGCGGTGAAAGATCGTCTTCGGTCTCGGGGCATTCATTTGGATACAGTGTGTCGATCATGCTCTGCCAATGTCCCGGAAACCATCTGTCATGTGTTATTTTCATGTCCGAAGGCCAAGGAAACGTGGGAGAGATCAAATATACCTTCGCCCCCATTGGGTTTCTCGGCGTCGTCGGTGTTCCTTAACATCCATCACCTAATGCGGATGTACGAGAAACCTAGCATCCCACATCCAATTCGTCGTAGTTTCCCCTGGATCCTTTGGAGTTTATGGAAAGGACGTAATGCACTGGTTTTTGAGAACACACACTTCGATGCTGCGACAATGCTATCAAAAGCGATCGAGGATGCTAAAGTGTGGTGGGAAGTGAATGATACGAGGACTGATCAGAGCAATAGCCATAACCGCCATAACAGGCGCGGTTCTCCTAATCTAAGGTGGTCAAAACCGGAAGCAGACACAGTCAAGTGCAATGTTGGGGCTGTTTGGAGTCAAGAGGGTCAGGCGGGAGGAGTATCTTGGATTGCCAGAGATTCAACGGGGAAACCTCTTTTCCATAGTCGTCGCGCTTATGCGCATATCTCCTCACAAATGGAAATAGAACTATGGGGTCTCATCTGGGCGATAGAAGCAGCTGTGGATCTCCATATGCGTAGGGTTGTCTTTGAATCTCACTTCCCTCTAGCTAGAGATGCCATAGCCAACCCCTCAATGGTTACAAGACTTAGTCACTTAACATCTCGCATTCGTAACAAGTTACAATGGTTTGAGTCGTGGAGTCTCGCTATTACTCCCCTTCGATGTAACCGAGTGGCCCATTCCATAGCTCGCAGTGTCGTCTTTGAGGATCGGAGACAATCCTATATCGCAAAAGGGGGTCCACTTTGGCTGGATCATTTGATTAGGATGGATGCAACCTCGGGCTAAGTGGCATTCTCCCTGCTTGGGCCTGGTCGTTCTCAGTTTCCAAGCACCGTGGAGGCTATGTCTCGGGTTTCAGAAGCTTTGTGCTTCCTTTCTCTGTTTTATCCTTGTTATTTACTTTGTTGGTTTTTGGTTCCGTACTCTGTAACACCAAAACTCTTACTCTGTTTCAAGCGTTAAAAAAAAAAGACATTCTTCCCTATTAAATATTAACCACACAAAATGATTCTCCTTTGAAAGTTTATCGGAAACAAACAAGAGCATTAAAAGGCCTTTACAAAAGGAATCAAATCAAATTAGCTTTTAAGAATTTAATGAGTTTCGGGAATGGATTCTTCAGTTACGTGGAGGAAAGGAAATTGCCAAACGTTACGTCAATGTTCTTCCTTGTTGGATTTTAATGTATGCATGAGCTTATCTGGCCTTTTGCTTTGGCCATTCGTACTCGTCAATATTTTTGTGAAATAAATCATCCAACCACGATATTTTCTTTTGGCTAAAACAACGTGAAGTTTTTCTAAAAACATGCATACTAAAGTTTTTCCAAAAAGTTTAAAACATTTATAAAAATCTCAGCAAACTTGCTAAAAAATGGTTATAACTTACAATACTGAAAGTTTCAAAAAAAAAAAAAAAACTTACAATACTGACAAGTTTTTAAAACCATGTCAAACTTTCTAAAAACTTATGAAAATTTAAAAAATACTTATTAAATTTTACGAAAAACTTGCTAAAATGTTTATTATAACATTGGGAACATATTTATTTATCTACCTTACTACGAGTAAAGTACAAAACCAAGTTTATAAATTGTGGAAGTTGCAAGCTTTGGTCCATAATTATTTCCGTTACCCAAAAACCAAGGTTTTATGGCGTAAATCATTATTCTTAAGTGAATTTGAACTAGAGATTTTGAATACATTCAAAAACTACTAGCACAAGATTCACTTGGTCACTATGTTTAACATTATAAATTTTGACATAAATAAATTTCTCTACAACAAAAGAACATAAACCCTTTCAAAATTAGAGATGACGTAGTCATTTTCCCGAGTATATAACTAAATACAAATAAACTAAGAGTTAATTAAAGAGTACATATATAAATATATTTCTGGAAAAAAGGTTCGTTTAGCAAAAGAAAAAGAAGGTCTCTCTGTGTTTTGATAATTAGCGAAAAACTTGAAAAAGATTTCAGATAAAAGACCAATTGAGAAACATGAAGCAGATACAGTGAGGATCTTCGTCTTCATTCAACACTTTCCATGCAACAGCCTTTTCGTACGTTACTGCTCTTCCCATGCTCGACATGCATATTCCTCCATCAATACACATAAACCCCTGCAAATTTAATTATTATTAATTATGACCTATTTATGAGAATATCAACGGGACACAAACCATTACACAAATATTCGAACTTGTGCTAATTAAATTGTATGCATAACTAGGTTTAACGTACCTGTTGCATGATTTGAGGGAACTCGGAGCATAACGTCTTCTTCCCGTTGTTCTCGAAGATCTTCTCGAGAGTAATATCTTGAAGTGAAACCAACGTCGTCTCCAGCATGTCTAAACCGGCCTGGTTCGAAAATGTGAATACTGGTGCAGCCTGGATTGATCAAACAAGTCCACTTTCCTCGTTAGAAAACTCATAATTTACAAAATGTATGTATAAGTGTAATCGATGTTCAAAATATCTTTAGACGCATGATTAGAGACGTTTTCAAGTTTTCTAATGCCTAGACCACCTAAAACATTGATAATAATGTACTCTTTAAAATCATTGGTTCAATTAACATTGAATTTAAGAGGCTAATTAAAATCCATGATTCAATAACATATGATATTCTAATATAAAATCATTCCAAATACTAGATTTAATATCCTAAGCTAATATCCTGATGCATGTGAATGTGAGTGCGAATGAGAATAAAGTAAGAGAAAAGAACCTTGAGTGAGCAACACATGACTGCATCAGGATGGTGCCAAAGAGACTTGAGAAGATCGGTTCCATTAGGTTTAAGTAGTTCAACGCCAAGGTAACATCTATACGAGTGAGAGATCCAACGAGCAAGCGTGTGAGCTTCGGGCGATGCTGGTGGAGGACGCAAACCGCCGCTTAGCTGATGAGAAGAAGGAGATAAAGCAAGCGCGACCCGTTGGACCGATGCAATCACACTTCTCACATATTGTCTAGCCATCGAAGCTACATTTTCTTGCATATGCATCTCAAAAGCTAGCTGAAAAGCTATTGTCATGACTGATTTCGAATTTCCTCTGTTTCCACATGAATCCCCGGCTGTTCTGCTTCCGACATCTAGAGCCGAGGCTAGGTCTAGCGTTCGGTTAGGACTTAACCCCTCCTACATATAAATAAATGTATTTGATTCGATTAGTATTTGGTTAGACTGAAGTTATTAAATGTAATTGTAATTGTAATATGGATTGAACGTACTGATTTCGAATCTAGAGGAATGATGCGGAAACCGGAAGGAATGATGGGTGCATCATCAGAGAAAGATGCGTCGATTGGTGCAAAGATAAGCTCTGCACATGATTCAACTGCGTTCTCATCCACTCCACTGCACATCTAAATTCATCAAACCATAAAGTGTACATTAGAATTATAAGAATAATTAGTTTCAAGTTGCAACAAAATTAATCACTGATAAAAGCAGAGACTTAAATCTCACTTTTTTGCTCGAATTAGTGTTTGTGTTTACGTTTTCTTTTTACAAAAGTGTATTTTTCCAACTAAGATTTTTAACCAAAATTATAGTTATAGAATTCTACTTTGCAAAAATGTTTTCATCCAAAATTATAGAAAATTTGACGCTTGAATTAATAAGGTCTCTTACTTGGAGAAGGAAGATATCGGCAGGCATCATCATGTCTTCTTGGTAATGTCCTAAGCTCTCAAGCTTAATCACTTCCATAAACTGCCAAAAACAGAGAAGCATAAGTTTTTTTTTTCTTCCCCAAGTAAAACCTAGTTAGATTGATTTGATTTTGAGGATCACTAGTGCACTAACCTCTTCATTTTCTATAGTGTGAGCTAGAGGAAGAATGACTTGACCACCAAAGCTGCCCGGTCGAGGGATTGGCAAGCTACAAGGCCCTGCTTTAATTGCTGCAGCGGAATACGCATCGATGCTATTGTCTGCCCATTCTTGCCTATGTTCCCTTAAGAACCGGAGAAGAATCGAGGGTGGAACATTCTACGTACAAACAAAAATATATCCTTAATGATGGATTAAAAAAGGAAGAAACTTAGATCTCAACTTGAGATTTTGATGAGCTTAGTTACTTGTAATAACATGGAAGCTTTGGCACATAGAACCGCGCTAGGCATTGAAGTATATCCATTCGAGAATGGGAGACTTGAAGTCATCATCATCTTTGTAGGAGAGGAATTCACAAGAAGAGTAACGTCATCGACACCATCGCTCTCTAGCATCGACCATCCTTCATCGCTAAATCCATTGACTGCTTCATTGAATCCTCTGAATCCATAAGAAAGAAACAATTTAGGTTTAAGAAGACATATTTTTAAATGTTTTAATTTGAAGAGAAGTGTGAGAAGATTTCAATTACTTGCTAAGTCTTTGGCTAAGTGCTCTTAGAGCCGCTGGTCTTCTTCCCCAACCGCTTACGTTAGGTTGTGAAATCTCTTGAGATATTTGTCTTAAATAGCGTAAAGCCTGTAAACAGCATAAAGACACCATAACTTCTTAAATCTTGAACTTTTCAAGGATCAAGGTTGCGATTATTTCAAACACGAAACGTGTTTAGGAATCTTACGGCCATAGTCGTTCTTTGGGCGAGTAACGTTGAGGACTCATAGAGAGAACGAAGAACTTCTGGCACACTCCATGGCTACAACAGATTTCAACAAAGCTTATTGAATATTATATAATAGTAGCACGAAATGAAGTGTAGAAACAAAAGAAACACTCCACTTTTTAGACCAAGAACTTTGTTTCTTGTGTAAGAAGAACATATTTGATTTAATTTAATTGATAAAATGATAAAACTAATGTAAGGTTTTGTACCTCAAGATCGAAATGATCGACAATGTGAAGAATGGATCCACCTCCTTCACATGGTCTAATGAGGTAGCCACTTGGTAAAATCTCTGCTCTAACGAAATGAGGAGATGGAGGCATACTTGGCCCGTTTTGTGTATTGTTCAACGACCGTTCACATATCTGCATTAACACACATATCAAGACCAAATGTTTTAGTATTATCGACTGATCAAAGAGAAATTAAATATCAATGTAAAGAGATATAATCAAGAATGATTTCATATGTATACCACAAGGCTTCCATCTTCCATTACGGATGTGTAACGTAGCATCCAGAAGTCACGAGCTGGTGCCAATGTTGTCGGCGCATAAAGCTTTCATAAGAAAGAAAATAGAGTTAGTATATTTTAGGTTTGTGTTGAAGACTATATTTTTGGGGTTCTTGATTATCATTCATCAATACCTGCATGTAAATAAGTTCTAGGGTTCCACCATTTGCAGTGGAGAGGACGTTAACAATATCGAGCGATCTACAATCACGCAACCAACAAGGGCGATCCTTTAGGATCTCTGCGACCTGTTAAATAGAAAAAAAAGAATTGTGATTTATGTTCCTATATATATGTATGAACTTGGTTGATTGTTGAAGACGTAACTATTAGAAACAAGTCAGACTACTTACTCTTGTTGGATCAAGACCCACGAGGCCGCAAGCACGAGCAGCGATTCCCGTGCATCCGTGAGAAATAGCAACGATTCCAATCGAATCCGGACCAGGCTGCAAAGTTTAATAGTCAGAATGGAAATGAAGATGATTGAATCATACACAAGAAAGAACCAAAAAAAAAAGATGGGCTAGAGAATTATGTGAATTACCTTCATCCCAGGCATTTGGACCCACTCGACGGCGGTTCCAGTGGCCTTTGAAATGAACTCTGTTAAAGTTTCATCCGCAATGGACAATAGTCTGAAAAAAGACACAAGAGATTCATTGATTTATATATATATCACTCTTTTTAAAAAACCTGAAATTAATACATATATAGGTTTTGAATGGTGACAACGGATATAAATCGACGTAATCCAGTTGTGGTCAAAACCAACAAAAATGTCTCTCCTATCTAAAAAAATAGAACGGTCTAGTTTGCAGTGGATTAGTCCACTTGGCTCGATGCTACCATTGAAAACCAAAGATTGTTGGTTCTAACTTACCCAGCAGGACTAGCATCACGAGGCTGATGTTGAGGGGTCAAGTGGTGCTGACCACTCGTCACCACTGACTCACAGCTCGTATCCGTGGTCGCCAAATTCCCCTGCTATATACCGAGAGAGAGAGAGAGAGACAATGAATTACATAACTAATGGGTCAAGTTTGAGATGAAAATAATCAAAAGATTGAATTATATAAGTATACGTTTTGAGGATGTTGGCGAAAATAGCTGTTCTCGTAAACCAAGTGAGAGACTTGCTTCTGTAACCGGTCATTCTCTTCCATCAAAAGTTTGTTCATCGCGGTTAGCTTCCGATTCACAGCTTGAAGCCGCGAAGCCTCTTTCCGCTGTTTCTCTCTACACCTGAATAAACTCATAGTATCACGAGTGAGCAAATCTCACAAAAAATTAGAGAAAGTTTCTTGCGTGTCAAGAAAAAAGAAGTAACCTGCGATTCTGGAACCAGACTTTGATCTGTTTAGGCTCTATGTTGGAGAGAATAGGACATTCGCGGATTAGCTGTTGGCGACGCATAGAGCTCGGTTTAGGACAGTCATTGTAGAGTCTCTCCAAAGCTTCCACTTGTTCAGGAGTGTACCTTACGTACTTCCCGTTGTCAATATTGTGACTATTGTTGCTCCCTCCTCCCATCTTTTATCCTCTTTCGCTCTCTCAATTTATTATATACCCTTTCTTCCCAAGGAAAAAAAAGTGTTTTAACACAAACCCAAATTAAAAGATTATGTACCTCTTGAAAGTATGGATTTCTTTTGGTATATATTCAAAGAACTTTTCTTGAGTTGCTTTTATTTTTGGTAGTGAAATTAGAGATGTAATTAGTTAATGAACGTGAAATTTGATGAAATCTTGAAAAAAAGTCGAAGATCAAATATAGGTCTTGTTTGAGCTTAACCTATATATATATATATATTAGTGAAAATAGAAAGTGAAGCACATATTAAGATGCTTATAATATGCTTATAATGATCTTGCCTCTTGTTATAAACATGAGCTCAAGTAATAATAGATCATGAAAAAGTTCAACGACAGTACAAAAATTGTAACTTTCTTCTGCATATTCCATTGGAACCTAACTAGATCCAAACTTTTTTTCTCTTTTTAAGAAAAAAAAAATCAGAGAGAGAAAGAATTAGATACCTTATATTTGTTTCTGATCAAGCCGAGCTCTGAAAGCAAAGAAAGATGTAGAAGTCTCTTGCTCTTGTTATGAATTCTCACAAACCCATCTAAGAAAATCGTGTTCTCTCTCTCTCTCTCTACAAACAATGGATAAGTAATTTACTTAGGAAAATACGGTGAAGCATGGTTCAATGTAAACTACAAGATTCAAAACTTTAGACACTGCTACAGTTTAACCACTTTCTTCACTCCCTCTCTCTCTTGTCTATCTCTCTAGATAGATCACAACGTGAAGAGTCAAGATTTGTGAAACTTTGTATATAAGAATTTGTAGTGGGAAGAGAGAGAAAAAGAAAACTTTTGTTTATGGGTGGGTGTGCTTTTTTATAAATTTTCTTTAATTTTATGAAGTTAATAATAGAAATGTGTGTATGAAAAATAAGAGAAGACATGTGTGTCGGGCTGTGTTGAAAAAGAGAGAAGTGAGTACCCTTAATACCAGACAACCACCACTTCTCACTTTTTCCTTTTTTGTTTTTCATTTTTCATTTTCTGTTTTGAAATGTTTCTGTTCCTTTTTCTGCCGAATTCCTTTGCCCTAGCTAGATCGCCAAAAATACGTCACATCATCATCATATACACAAAACAAGTATTGAAACAAAAACCTTAATCCCATTATTTTCAGCATGTTAAATTTATAATTTTGGATGGCAATATTGAATTTGGTTCGCTTAACTGCTCCTTTAGGAACTCTTATGCAATATGTGGCAGGAGGAGGCGCCGCCCCAACCTCTTTCTTGCAGTTGTGGATAATAGTAATACTAACGTATATGTAAAGCCACACGTGAAAATAAAATATAGTCCACACAACTTCTAATTTATTAGACCATGTACAATGGAGACACATGCTCTTAGTGTTATACTTTTTGTTCTAAAAACTAGTCTATTACATTTTCTAAAAAAGTTACAGTTTCTAAAAATATGCTGTATAGACATATACATCGCACTCTAAACGTTGTGGTTTTGATTCACTCGGTAGAAAATAGGTTGATCAACAAATTAATAGGTTTTGATGCATGATAGCAATTTAGAGGTTCATGTGTTGGGCTATTCACCAAATTAGGCATGGGATAAAAAAAACTGTAACCGAATAACCGAACCACCGAACCGAAATACCGGTTTGGTTAGGTTTCGGTTCCTCCTAAAATACCCGATAGATAATATATTGAGAGTCCATGGATTTCGGTTCGGTTACGGTTATATCCGAAAACCGAATAACCAAACCGAATATCCGACCTTATATACATTTACATATATATATATATATATATTAAAATAATTTTGAATCTCTATAATATGTGTAAATTACTCATTCTAAATCTAATTTTCCACATTTTTTTCTTATTTTTTGATTTTTCATATCTTTTTGTTGCTAAAATTAACTTTTAAACCTCATAATTCGGAAATTTGAAAGCCCTAAATCCATAACCAAAGAAAATTTGGTTATTTTCTATTATCATTTTCATAATCGAAACCGATCCGAAACCGAAGTTAACTGACCCAAAATTGAGCCGAAATATTAAAATAACTCAATGGATATTTTATGAGAAATTTTGAGTTATAACACTATTGGTATGCCACTTTTCAATTATGTCACTGTTTTAAAATCATTATCAACATGCCACTATTTTCTGATTTTTTTTCTCTCATCCAAATTTTGTTTTTTCTCTCTCTCTACTAGATTGCCAACACAAACGACTGTAAATTTTCGAGTTTATTGCATTTAGGGTATAGATTTTGAAGGGAGAAGGGTTTTGAATTTACATTATAAAACTGTTAAAAAAAAAAAATTTAAAGGTTTAGTAAAGCTGTTAAAAAACCTTATAAAACTATTTAAAAACCGTGTAAAACTGTTTATAATGTTTTTGAAAAGTTTTATAAGGTTTTTGTAAAGTTTTATAAGGTTTTTAAACAGTTTTATAAGGTTTTAAAACAATTTTATAAACCTTTTAAAAACTTTACAAACCTTATAAAAATCTTATATACCTTATAAAAACATTATAAATTATTTAACTGTTTAGTTTATAATGATACGTAAAAAAATCTTATAAAACTGTCTAAAAACTTTATAAAACGGGAAAATCCTAAAAATAACCAAAACCCAGATTTGACCAAAAAACAACCAAAACCTAGATCTGACTAAAAAATTACAAAACCCAGATCTGAACAAAAATCGAATCAAAAGCTCAAATTTGTAACCAAAACCGAATAAAAAGCTTAGATTCGTAACCAAAATCCAATAAAAACTCAAATTTGTAACCAAAATCGAATTAAAAAAAAAAAATTCATGGATTAAACCTCTTCTTCTTCTTCCTTCTTCGTCTTCTTTTTTTTTCTTCTTCTTCTTCCAATCCAAGAAATCAAAATCGATTTAAGGAATTTACAAAGATTTACATGGACGAAAAAGAATCAAAAATCCTACATCTATCCTCGCTGCGTTTCCGTCTAATGGAGTCAGAGAGAGAATCAAAAACTCTAGATCCACAAACCAAATCCGATTTGTAATTTCAAAGAAGAGAATTTTGTGAGAGAAAAAAATTTGGATTAGAGAGATGAGAGAGAAAGTAAGATCTGTTTTTTTTCTTCATATAGTCAGTAAACAGTGACACGCTCGTAATGATTTTGTAAACAGTGTTATATTTGATTAAATTTTTGTCATGTGTGGCATATTTGCAATTGTCCCATATTTTATTCATAGAACTAGAAACCCGATAACCGAAATAACCAAACCGATAACCGAATGGTTATCCGAAATTCCAGGCCTACACCAAATTAACACAATTTTTTTAAAAAGAAACAATAATAAAAACAAAAACAAAGAAGGACTACAAAACTAATCAACGATTAACATTTTATCCATTTTTAAAAATGGATCAAATTATCATCAATAAATAAATAAATATATATATATATATATATATATATATATATAACTAATTCCCACCGTGATTAGAAGTCTCTAACGTAGACATAGAGCTTGATTGGTACACTTGCTACCACCCGCAAACGATGCGTTTGGGAAACACTTTCTATCGTTTTATACTGCTATGAATCGCTCGAAACCAAAAGATGCTTCCTTCGAGCGTTTGCGATTGCGGATGAATTTATTTTTTATTAGAAAATAAAATAAAATCTACTTAAAAATTAGAAAATATATAATAATTTTTAAAAATCAAAATTTGAATATTATAATTATGAAATATTTAAATGATTTGACATTTTTAATTAGTAACCTATTATAATTTTATATTTATAAAATCTTCACACCAAAATTTTCTTAATAAATTACGATCGTAAATTTATATAAATCTTACAAACTAAAATTTTAAAATATAACATTAATCTACAAAAGAAACAATTTCTCCATTAAATTTATAACTTTTATCCAAAACAACAATAATAATAATAAAATAATAATAATAATAATAATAAAAATTGTAAATATCATATACATGTTTTTCTAGTATTTAAATTTATTGAATTAATAATCTTTATATTTTATCATAATAATATGATTTTGATATTTTTATAATTATTTAATGTGGTTATATTGTTAATATATTATTTAACCGCTACTGCACACGCTGGCAACCAGTCGTAAATATCCCGCAAATGCACCAATTTTTAACCGCTGCACCAGTCGTTCAAATCGCTAAAAACTGTAACCGCCAGCTTCCGCAAACTCCCGCATCCGCAATCGCAACCGATACGGCTACACAATCATGCTCATAATCTAAAGCTTTGATTCCATATCAATTATGGAATACGAAGTTTCATTATTCAATGAACCATAGTAGATCTTAAGTGGCAAAATTGCTTCAAACTCTTTATAAAAAAAATGCTTAAAGCTATCTTGACTGTAACACATGCTAAAGTTATACTATTAGCATACACGGTCAGTCAAAAGCGACATTATCTCATCATACTTAACCTTAAACTACACGAATATATGTACACTATATATAAAACTATAAGAACTCACTAATATATTCTAAGACTATACATGGTAGACATTGACTTGTCAAAATTATACTTACATCAAATTATGATGGGATTTTTCTGATGAAAAATCATAAAGTGGTATTTAACTCTTTGAAACTCAGACATCTTGATTTTCAAATCAAATTTGGTTTGAAATAATTGTGTGTTTTATCATCACTAGTTTGTCTTAAAAGATTCAAAACTTAATTGATATTTGAAGTGATTGAAGTCATTGACATATGTTTTTTAGAAAGTTGAGTAAATTAGTTCTAAATTCCAACCTGGAATTTTATAAAACTCATTTTAGATTGTATAGATTAAAAGCTGATCAATATGACATCGTCATTTGAGGGACTAATATTTTTTACCAATGTTATACCCAAAACAAAAACAAAAAATCGTACTGATCTTATAACAAAATTAGAGTAAATAAAATTATAAAAATGAAATACACTTCCAATTTCACTTTGAATTAAATTTCGGGACAAGTAAGAAATATTCATTTTAATAAATAAAAAATCAAATGGTTGTTGGAGAAAGGACAGAATGATGAAAAAGTTGCATGCGTCCTTGATTTCTTGTAACGCAGATAAAATCCCATGTACTCGTCATCATTATCGTCAATCATCATTCCTGATATAAACCTAGAAATTTTCATAATATGATCCTTGTTATAAATGTCATATGTATAAAGAATTTTTTTGAAACGAGAAGAGACATGCATGCAAAATTTATCAACATTGTCCCCTGTGATATAAGGCACATTATATTCAAGGCCATGCACGATTTTCTCAGATTACTCATCATTCACAAAACTGGTTCGATTTTCTCAGATTACTCATCATTCACAAAACTGGTTCGATATATATCCCTGCAGAAGGATATATTTTGTTTATGTTAGTTTATTTTTAAGTTCCTACTTCTTTTTTAAAAATAGTGTATGTTTAAGATATTGTTATTTTAATTAGTCTTTCTATTATTAAATTTGCTGTAATAAATATTATTTATACTAATTTTCAATTTAATTTGTTTTTAATAACACATACTGCAACTTATATATCATAAAAGTCACTAATCGGTCGTATTAATAAAAATGTTAACTCATATTTATACAGAAAACTCACTATTTTAATTAGTCTTTCTATTATTAAATTTGTAATAAATATTATTTATACTAATTTTCAATTTAATTTGTTTTTAATAACACATACTGCAACTTATACATCATAAAAGTCACTAATCGGTCATATTAATAAAAATGTTAACTCATATTTATACAGAAAACTCACTGCATAAATCTGCAGTTTCTACCACATATTTTTATAGCAAGTTACATCAAATTACAACACTTACTTCAACTCAACTTTAATACCACATGCTACCAATCGAAGCCATATCTTTGTAGTTTAAGAACTCTTGGCTCTGTTCATGCAATCTCTAATGGGAATACTTCCCAACATTTTTTTTACTAATTTTTTTGTTGTCAACAACAATATACAAAATGCATTATACAAATCGCATTGTGACACAACTGATACACTAGCACAAAATAGTAAGAAATATGTCTTGATATTCAATTTAGTTAATTGAATATCTTTTGGAGATAATATTTTTAATTTGATCATCAATAAAATAACATTTTAAAAAATAGATTTTATGATTAGTTTAAAACATTAAACTTTTTTTAAAAATAGATCCCTTAAGATATCATTGTGTAACAAATATTGGAATAAAGCACCTACTTAGTTGTCACTCATCATAATTTCTCTAATGGAAACTTTTTTTTTAATCTTCGATTGGCATGTGATTTATATGTCAACGGTGCTAAAGGACCGTTAGCTTTCTATAAAGATAACACAACGGCCATATATATATGTGTGTGTTTATTTTCTAATTAATTTTTCTAAAATAAGGAATTATTTTTAAAAAAACCTTTCTTAAAGCTTATAGAAAGAAATAAAGGTGGACCCTCTAATAATGAAGTGTATGCATAAGAGCATAAAGCAAGCAAGGTCCAAAGTTTCGACTAATTTAGTGGACGTATTTTTTCCTAATATATTATTCTTATCTGTTAATAATTTTTTCTTTTCCATCTCTATATCTTTACATTTGAACGATTACCATAAAACTGATGATATATAAGCTGCGAGGGAATGATATCGAACATCTGCAGATATTAATAATTGTATGTTTTCTTTGTTTTTACATGTTATTTCATATTTCTTAACAGGATCAAGTGAGTTTACATGAAAACGCTTACTAGCTAGCTACATAAGAAAATTACTATAGATATGGCCATTCCATAATCTACTTCAACATCGTGAAATATAAATGATTTAAACTATACTCTCAAACTCTTCTTAATATGATAAGTTAGAGAAAGCAAATTCTACTGGTGTATTTGTTCTTTTAGTTTAAACACGGACAAATGAATATAATTTCATGCAAGTGTTGAAAACATGACATACAATTAGATAACTGATTCACAAAAGACAATTATACATGCACCATAAAATTCCACATCATACGATTCTATATATGCATGTTGGAGAGATCTCCAGTAAATTTGTTGTTATTAATCTGAATAAATTATCATTATATACGAATTAAATTTCATATTTGGAGTGGAACATTAAATAAACCATTATAGTCAACAACTCGGCTAGTAAAGTTTAACAAAAAATTCTCTGTTTTAACTTTGAACTCTTTTTGTAATGTCTTATTACCCAAAAATGTTAGTAATCAACCCAAAACTGTTTTCAGTTGCACAATTCTATTAATCTAATGGTTAGGTTCATATTTTGTTACTACTAAGTTTATACCGATTGTTGCTTATCCATATGTTTTCTTACATGAAAATCTATACGGATGATAACCGATCAATGAAAACTTTCTATCAAAGATATAGTTATGGAAAGTTGGAAACCGATTCAATATGTAAGTATGAAATAATATTGGGAGTAATTCTTATAAAATAGAATTAAATTTTTTTTTTAAATTGAAATTAATAGGATAAAACTTTCTGGATAGAGAAAATCTAAATGAGAGAAAAATAACCAAAGAAAGAGTAAATTGAAAAAGGTGAAAAATGAGAATGATAATTAATCAGAATGTAACTTTTTTTGGGTGGGGGAAGATTAAAACAAAATTTATCTATAGGATGAGTAAATTGAAAGGCTTAACCCCACACAGAAACTAAAGGAAATCAACTTTTGTTTTCTTGGTATCATTTTGTTTTCAACATTAAGGCAAAGAGTCAATGCCTCCCACATGATTTGATTTTTTTCACAGGTCAATGCTAAGTCACCTCAACTACCATAATTCTTACTTTTCCTTTTATTCTCCTTAATTTTATTTTTCGTAAATATTTTAATATTAAAAAAAAATACAACCATGTTGTTTTGATGGTTGACGAAAAAAAAAAAAAAACTTGATAAAGACGGTAATAATGGCAGACCAAGTTTGGTGGCTTTGTTTCTTTAACGAATCCAAGGTAAGATAAAAGTAAATTCATTACCCAGTAATAAGATAATTGCATGGTTCTCGTTTGCAACTATTTAACATTATCTTATCAACTTCTTTATAAAAAATTACATTTTTACGTGTTATTTTATTTTTTCGCATACCTTAACGTGCTTTGAATTACAATATTGCACATTCTTTCCATGAGAACCATTAGATTTAGAAGAAAATTATAATTCTACTAAAAACGAATACAAAAATATATATAAACAACTTCCATGTAAAAAATTAAAAAAAAAAAAAATTCCATGTAATTAAACTCTTTAAAAAAAAAAATCTATGTAATTAAACTAAAATTCATGAAACCGAACTAGTTCTGGTATGAAAAGAACGAATTATGGTACCAAACCATTTTAATTCGAGCCCGTCAGACGCCCGATTTTAGATACATTACTATACATATCTAAAGAGACGCCCGATAATTTCAAAATGGGTTGATACCATGTATAATTCGGGGCCGTCTCTTAAAATCTCTCCAGCAAATGTCGTGTTGACTATTTTTATGTGCCATTAATTCACCCTATATAAAAAAAAAATTTCTTTCTGTTAAGTTCCAAAAGATCCAAACACAAGAATATGAAAGGAAGTTACAAACATTTCTTTGGATAAAAATAACATTGTGAAACCAATAGTCAATAACTCAACTGGTAAAAATTTTACGCAAAGCCTAAAAATCTTGGCTTGAATGGCGTTTGAAACGAAATCAATAGCCGAACCAGAACTATCTTTCATGGAGAGCAGAACATACAAAAATAAAAATATGAAAAGGGTATAAAACAATTTTTTGATCAAAAATAAAAATACACTAACAAAAAGAATTCATAGGGTACAACTGTCCACCCTTTTGTCAATGTGCATACGGCATACGCCTCTAAACGAAACTAATATTATATGTTATGGTTTCGGATTTGGAAGTTTACGGGCTTCGGTCCAAAACCTTCTGATAATTAGAAATTTTTTTTAGCATTACGTAACCAATAGCTAAAGTTTACAACACATGAGCTGTAATTAAGGAATTTAATATTTGTGGTGGGAGCTTATAATAACAAAGGACAGATATATGAGTGATTTGATAATGGATATTGGTAGTATCGGGTTTGACACCCTCTACGGCTCTACTCAGATCTGACTTAAGATTAAGCCGATTTGGATATCCACCTGAAGATAGGAAGATGGGCCTAAATCAACCAAAGGGGCCCATCACGAAGGTTGGAGGCCGAGTCCATATCCAATCGCCGACCTCAGAATATTTGGGGAATAAGTAGAAAATATATGAAAATATTGTATAAATCTTCCTAGTAATAATACTTTCCATATATTTTTAGGGTTAACTATGCAAGATCATCGAGTATAAATATATTACTCATTTGACCTAAAAGCGATTTACAACTCTCTTAAGCAATAAACTTTATTGGAAATATTTTTGATATTTTCTTAAGCTTTTACATTGTTTTGTCCTAATAATCTAATTCCCACTTGTTTGATAGAGATCGAGTCTGTTTGCATGAACCCGGTACCTTCAGATATAGATCAAACACTACAAGAAAATAACCGCTATTCCGACGGCCAAAACCGTCGGAATTCGGTCGGAAAAGACCCATTTCCGACGGTTTTGGTCCGTCGGATCTATCGCGTCGGAATTTAAAATCCGTCGGAATTCCATCTCTTTGTTGCAACGGAACTCCGACGGAATACGGATATCCGTTTTCCGTTTGAGATCCGTCGTTATACCGTCGAAACTTCATTAGGCGACGGAATACCGACGGTTTCGGAGATCCGGTAGTTTCCGAAGCCTTTCCGACGGTTAGGGCATTCTGATAGTATACCGAGGGTAAAAGGAACCGAGGGAATTCCGACGGATAAACGGCACGACGGTGTTCCGACGGAATTCTATACCGAGGGTATACCGACGGAATTCGTATGTTTTTAAAAAAAAATTAAAACTATTTAAATAATTTAAAATCATTACAATTCAATAAATCATTAAAAATTAAAATTAAAATCTTAAAAAAAACCAAATTAAATTAAAATTGTTTCAAAAGTACATTAAAGTTTTACAATAAATTTAAAAACTAATAAATGTCTATTCCTGCCTACGGGTACGGAAGAAGTCGTTCATCTGATCTTCCAACGCTTTAAAGCGTTTTTCCGCCTCCAACCTGCTAGCACCGCCATATCGAACCGTCGAAACAGACGAGCTACTATCTTCAGGGAGGCCGTAAACACGGCCTCTGGTCTTGGGAGTCACCTACGATAAAAAAAAAATTATATTTTATAACTTACTTGTATTAAAAGTAATGTTTAAATTTCTTTAAAAGTGAAACGGTTACTAACCTCGTACGTGAACTCGTTGATCTTCTCGACTGGAACTTCGGTTGGCGCCGGAGTTCCTTCCACGATAGGTTGCAATTGGAGGAACTCCTCCTGCCGCCTCTGCACGGCTTCCACGATTTCAAGAGCAAGCGGGTCTTGAATTTCACAGGTCTTCTTGTTGGTGTGCGAAACCTTGACCAAATCAAGGTTGGAAGGATAGACACCGGTCTGCTGAAACTGTTAACATATACAATTTCGTTAGCGAATTTAAAATTTTTTTGAATTATTAAACTACTTACAATTTTCTGAGCAGCTGAAGCCTTGCTCGTTGCTCCGAGGTTGTGGGTCGCCTTTCCCTTCCCCTTCCGGGTGCTGTTGCGGTTAGTGGAGTGTTTCTCGGAGTCCGCCCGAGTTGCCTCTAGTTCCCTATGTCGAAGTAGTCCAGCCCACATCTCTTGTTTATATTTTAAAACTTTAGGCACCTTCCCGGATTTATACCACGAGTCTTTCCACTCGTTGATCTTCCACGAGAACTTCCTCGCAGCCTTTGTGTCGAATTCCTTTCGGACCATCGATGTGAGCGGTGGATCCCACGTAAAATCTTGCTGCAAAAAAACATCACATTCCCGCATTAGTAATTAAAATGTGAGTCATATAGAAAATACATTTGAAAAAAATAAAATAAAATCATACCTCAATTTGTCGGAACCAAGTGTCCCGGTCCTCCAATGGCATGTCGGTGTATGTGGGATACGGTTTAGTGAGCATGGAATTCATCATTTCGTTGATAGAAGCCGTAATACCGTTTCCCGAGTATTGGAACCTATTAAAACATTTAGTTAAATATTTATCTAAAATTATTAAATCCACTACATGTTTAAATAAGACTTACCAGGTCGTGTTAGGTGCCGGGTCTGGATGTAGACGCGTCAACCTATCACGTCCGGGTTGCGCCACAAACTGCTCGATGGTCATCGAGGTGGGAGCTGAGTGGGCTATAGGCGGGGGCTGAGACATGTATTGGGTCTCCAAGTCGGGACTATCCTCGGGGATAACCGTCTCACTCGTAGTCCGACCTCCCCTACTGGAACTCGCACCTCCTCTAGAGTTATGAAACTGCCCATAATTCCTACGATTTCCATAATTCTAAGATTTAGAGATTTCGGGATTTATGGAATTTGAAATGTATAGGAATTTGTGATTTTGAAATTTTGGGATTTAGTTAATTGGAAATTTAGGATGATGGGATTTAAGGATATTGGGGATTGAAGATTTTTGTAGTAAATGAATTTAATTCAATTGGGATAACGTGGTTTTGTGATTTGCAATTTTTAAATTTAAGTAATCTGGGTTTTTTTTATATTGTATATTCAGAAACCGAAGTTCATGGATTTAAGTTTTGTTTGATGTACAGGATTTAAAGTTTTAAATTTTATTATTTTGTAATTGTTAAAATTTTTTATTAACATTAATTTTCCAAATTTTTTAAACTTGTAAAAAATTTCTAAATTTGAAGGCTTTAAATGCTTTAAAGGTTTAAATTTGTTTAAAGTTTGAATTGGTAAACCAATTTTATTATAATTAATATGACAAATTTTAAAAAATTGTTAAAAAATTTGTAAATATGAAGGATTTAAAGGCTTAATTTTTTAAAAATTGTTTAAAATTCTGAACATTAATTTGACAAATTTTATTAACGTTAAAAAATTATAAATTTGAAGGATTTAAAAGTTTAAATTGTTAACGTTATAAACTTTAAAATTTATAAAATAGTAAATTTAAAGGATTTAAAGTTTTAAATTTTATTAATTTTAAATAGGTTTAAAATGTTTTAGGTTCAAATTGTTTTAATAATGTTAAAAAAAATTTAATTTTGAAGGATTTAAAAGTTTAAATTGTTAACGTTATAAACTTTAAAATTTATAAAATAGCAAATTTAAAGGATTTAAAGGATTTAAAGTTTTAAATTTTATTAATTTTAAATAGGTTTAAAATTTTATAGGTTCAAATTGTTTTATAATGTTAAAATTTTTTTAATTTTGATGGATTTAAAGGATATTGGGGCTTTGGGTTTTATGGAATTTATGTGTTTTATGTAATTTAAGTAATTAGGGTTTTTTTGTACAATTTTACATATTAATCATAGATTAAATTTAAAAAAAATCCCTAAAAATAACAACAACATAATCAAATCAAATTCTTAAAATTAGAAATAGTTATATAATTTTCGTTCTATAAAAATCCATAAATTTCGACAAAAATCATCATGAACCCTAATATGTTAATTCCTAATTTAAATCCTAAATTTTATAATTACAAATTCACTAAAATTATCATAAGCAATATTGACAAACCCTAATTAACGAATTAACGAATCTACAAATGCTAATTCCAACGAATTCACAAACCCAAATTTTTTTTGTAAAACTTACATTGTGATTGTGAGAGAAGTGGTGAATGATTTGGGGATTGACTGAGATAGATGTTGGGGCAAATCGGCGGTTGATCGGTGATAGATCGGCGGCGAGAAGACTGGATTTTTGGAGAAAATTTTGTGATTTGCAGATCTGTCTGCGGGGAAGACGAAGACTGTGGATTTATAACAGTGCCCGACGGCAGTCTGACGGTTTTCTGACGGTTATTAAAAATTCCGACGGAAATGCCGACGGAATTCCCGCTTTGACGACGAACACGAGGTTGTTTGGCGGCAAGTCGCATTAGGTTTTCAGTCGCATTTCCGTCGGAATTCCGTCCTAATGTCAGACGGTATTCCGACGGAATTTAAATTGTATTACTTAGGGGGGGGGGGGGGGCATAATTCCCGTTCCGTTCCATTCTCGGTCCTATATTCCCGTTCCATGTAGTTTTTTCTATGTGACTAATTTTTTTGTATGGTACAAATCATCCGAAAATGGTTTCAGCTGTTGAGATTTATTTATTTCAGAATGTTGGTTTACTTACAATTTTTTTTTCTTTTAGTAACACTTTCGTGTATTAAGTTGCAAGTGTTGGTATACTTGAAAATATATTTTATTTGATAAGACTTTAGTTTGTTCAATTGCATTTTATTTATTTAGACATTAGTTTGTACGCCGACTTAATTGTTTACTTAATAAATTTGGTAAAAAAATCTTATAATTTTGAATCCCCGAATAAATACGTCTGATTTTTCGAATTTGTGATGTTATTTTTTAAAAATTATCATATATTTTATACAAATCTTATATTTCCTTTCCAAAAACCTTATAATCAACTTTAAAACCTTATCATATACTTTAAAATAAAATAAAAAATCAAACACCGTCGGAATTCCGTCTTAAAGTTCAGACGGAATTCCGACGGCATATAATTTATTTATTAATTTTAATTTCTCGGAACAAATAAAAATTAATTTAAAACATTAAACCGTCGGAATTCCGTCTGAACTTTAAGACGGAATTCCAACGGTGTTTGATTTTTTTTTTTTTTTTAAATATATGATAAGGTTTTAAAGTTGATTATAAGGTTTTTGGAAAGGAATTATAAGATTTGTATATAATATATGATAATGATTAAAAAATAACATTATCATATATTTTATATAATTAAATATATAAATTGATGTAACACCAATATTTCATAATTTTAGTTACTTTTGTTTTGTAATGATTTGCGTATCAATTTATGTAAATAAATATTTTGAAAGGTATTTCACATATATAACACCAATATTTCATAATCATTAAAAGGAAATATGACACATGAAAACATTATACGATCGTAAAATAGATACTGAATCATTATTGAACATAAAAGCAACATAAAGTTGTTATCATTAAATTATTCTTATTTGTGGACGAGTTGGATGTTTAGTCTTCATCAGAGTCTGGAACTGTTTCATACTCGTACCCAGTAGTTCCTCCATCTTCCGCCTCAATGGTAGATCCTTCCATTGGTTGGTATTCAGCAATAATCGAATTAGCACCGATTATCTGTTTCAAAAACGAATTTAGTTAAGCATTCCCATAAATATTTATAAATGTATATATGGTGTATCTACCTTAACAATGTTCCGCTCTGTGATGTTTAGGTACTTTTGGTTTCTATCAAAACGGCAAACGGTAACATTCTTCAGGATTACCACCGCACCTACACCAGTGGTGAGTCTGTACTCGTCCTTCTTGAAGATGTTATGGTGCATGGTTCCCTCGATTTTTCCTGAAGGATCTTTTAAGGTTACACGCAAATCTCCTTGGTCATTGGGGGTTAAACTAGAGAGCATAGCCACACTCTGATAATAAAATATATAGAATATACTTGTCAGGTAAATTGTATGTCTAAATGTTAATAAAATATGTCGCAAAACGTAAACCTTTTTGACCTTAAAAAATTGTGAATGCGGGGATTTAATTTCTGCAACCTGGGTCCAGAATGGTGTGCTTCTTTTGTTAGAAGAACCTACATGAAAATGAATGGTAGATTTAGTATTTGTCAGCTACAATCATTATTGTAAAAGTAAAACCGGTAATTATATATATATATATATATATATATATATACCTTCACGGATTATGTAATCGATAGTAGAAGTCCACCGAGGACTACTAAAATCTTGTTCCTCCTGTGGTGCCTCATTCATGACCTCACGAATAAAATCTTGTGTTGGGCGTGGCTGAGAACTTTCACCTCGCATCACCTTTGCATCATGAGACCTCTTTCGAAACAGGCCTCGCCGTACAACTTGGCCAGGTCCCGGTATTACGGGCGTTTGGTTCTGGGATTGTTGAGTTGGATGGAGTGAAATAGTCGGTTCAGCATTAGTAACATTTAAGTTATCGTAAGGAGGGCTTGAAGGAACAAGAGTTGTGGCTAGAGGGTTATGACCGGGGGATCGGTTTTGCATATAGTAATTCCAGAGATCTTTGTTTGCCATTACGCAATTGAATTTTTCTGTGTTATGACTTGATGGTTATAATTTTGTTATGAATGCAATGAAAAAATGTGCAAACTTATGTAGAACGGATATCCGTCGAAAAACCGTCTAAACACTCTGACATAAGACCCCACCAATCCCTTCCGCCACTGCAGACGATTTATTAGCCACTCAAACTTTGCTGACATCGGAAACCGTCTACAATCCGTCGGAAAGCCGTTACATAATTGTGACGACATAGCTCCGTCAGAAATACGTCGGTACAGCTGACCAATCAAACTTTGCCGACATCGGAAACCGTCTGCAAGCTGTCGGAAATCCGTTAAATAATTCTGATGACATATATCCGTCGGAAATCCGTCGGTACAACTGACCAATCAAACATTGCCGACATCAGAAACAGCCCGCAATCCGACGGCATACGGACGGTTTATACAATCAAATACAACTATAAATAGACCTTATGGAGTGTATATCTTCTACACCTCTCCATAACCAAAAAAATATGTCTTCTAGCTCTCCTAATGAAGACGCAAAAACAACATCCGAGGCTAATTTTTTTTATGTCCCAAAATACTCTTGGGAAACCGAATCTCAATGCGACGAATTCACTCAAGAAATTCCCACTTACTCGTGGGAATTTGATACGTGCTCACTGATATGCTCAAATTAGACCTAGAGCTACTCTCTCAAATTAAGAGATCAATGTAGTATTTTAGGGTCGAAATCCACAGGTAATCAATGAAACACAATAGATTATATAAGTTCAGATTAAGCTAAGCAGAATAAAAATAATGCAAGTAAACAAAGCAATTAAAACTGTTGTAAATCAATAAGAGAAAGAAGCTAGGCACAGGGAAATCTCCAGCAAATCAAAATTGCAGATAAATCAATTGATAGGATTATTAAAGCACAGTTCTTGAACATGAACACGAAAGTAAAACAAACCAGCTTCCACTGCGAATATTATCTATGAATAAATTCAAGCAAACCAAATTCCTTTGCGAATCCTATGAATCTAAACAAGCATTGATTTCAGGTTCAATTGTTCACAAAACCCTAAACCAAATCCCTTTGCGAATAGGAATTTTGCTCATCAAAGACTAGATCAGGAAATCAATAAAACTCTCGTTTCTATTAATTAACCCTAGGATCAGATTTTAGTTCATGACGCTCAAATCAGCATTAGCAGCAAGTCAAGATGAAGAACATTCTAATGATATTATCCTAACAATCAGATCAGATTCAGCAATTTGTCATACACTTTCGAATATCCCTAAACCTAACAAAGAAACTACTCAGACATATCGAATGAAGAAAACATGATTTTATTAAGAGATATATCAAAGAGTTAAATAAAATAAAGCGTGCCCCTTAAACAATGACTTAAAAACATATATATAGAGGTACAAGGTCGGCCAGAACATAAAAGTAAACATCTGAAACTTCTAGGCAGAAATTGGAAATCTTCGATTTGGGCTTTTCTTCATTAAACACCCGTGTCGATCGACAGAGAGATTGCCTGTCGATCGACACGTGACTCTCTGGAAAAACTTCTTGTTTCGTCAAAACCCGTGTCGATCGCACACTTGATCAGTGTCGATCGACGCTTGTACTTCTGTCCGATTTTGACTTGATCTTTTCAGCTCTTTCCTTCTTGATACTCCAAAATGCTCCAAAAGCTCCAGTAAACATCTTTTCTACTCCAACCGGTCTAGTTCTTGCAAAGACTCTAAAAACACATAGAAAACACCAAAAGACCCTAAAACATAGACTTATATTGTGGCCTAAATAGGGTAAAAACCACGATATATCACTCACCAATCCAAAAAGAAGATTCCACATCAACAGTAGTGCCTGACAGCCAGTGGTCGCCAAACATCCACCTCGCCAATCCAATCGAAGTCGAACAACCATGTGACTTGGTGGAAAAGTCTGATACTTACGGTGCAAGTACTTCAAACGTATGTAAGGATCAGTCGTATGATTTTGAATTCGCCCAAAGCCCTGAAAAGCCAAACTTAAATTTAGATGTTGATGCAATCAAAAGTGAATTGTGCGGCGGATTTATAGATTGTGCACAAAAGGATCATTACTATGATTTTGAATTCGCCCAAAGCCCAGACAAGCCAAACCTAAATTTAGATGTTGATGCAATCGAAAGCGAATTGTGCGACGGATTTGTAGATTCTCAAGAAAAGAAAATAAAGGGAAAGCACATCAGGAAATGGTTCTAACAAATGGTAAGTTCGGAGTGGAAACCGACATATGATTGTAAAATGAGGAGTTTATTATGTACTTGTGTCGTAACGGTTGTGTGTTAAAAATTTCAAACTCTCTAATGTACCTGTTAACGTTTATTTCATCTGTTTTAAATTTTATGTTCCAATAAATGTAATGTTTTATTGGAATTGCAATAACATTAGTTATCGTTAATTACTCATCGTCCATGACTATATATATATTATTAAATAATATGATATATGGAACACACAATTGTGAGAGAACAACATGCATTAATAAGAAAATTTTTATTCCCAAATAATTATTCTGAATCTTCGGAGAAACCTTCACTAGGGATGGAGTCTGAATCGTCGTCAAATTCTCCACGTGTTTCCTCTTCGTCCGAATGAACTTGATCTTCCCCGACATAATTAGGATCAACGACAAGGTCGATGTTATCCATCTCCTCAACCGGTGACATTTGTACACTTTTCGATGGTTGTAGAGCATCATGTTCTGGAACTCCATAGATTTTTCCTCTAGGGTTTATTGCAGTTACTGTGATCCATGGATCTGTACGGTAGGCAACTCGAGGATATGGAATGTAGCAAACCTAATAATAATTAGTGGTTATTGATAATATACATGAACAAGAAACCTTAACAATGAGTAAGTAGGTAAACATATTACTATATTGATACCTGGTCTGCTTGAGACGCAAGGATAAATGGTAGCTAGTACATATATAGTAATATTATGGTAGTAAGAAACTAATGGGAGTATGAAATATACCTCCAGTTGCTTGGTAGATTGGTTGTGGAAGAAGATATGCAAATACAAATGGAAGAAGACGCTGCATCACGACATGACAATCATGACTCTTCATTCCTATAAACTTCTCTTCCGTCGAATCCACGCAATTACGTAGATTATATGCGTACCCGTCTGGAAATTTTACAAATTTTTTGAACCATTCAAAAAATACTTCTTTCTGGCCTGCGTCTAACCGGTACGCAGGCATCGGTAATCTATCGTTAGAAACATGAAGAGATTCCCTTGAACAAACCAATGGCAAGTCTAACCTAGACTTCCTGTTGTCTTTTGTCTTCCCTGGAACGTTTAAGATGGTGTTCATGATGTTGTCAAAGAAATTCTTTTCAACATGCATGACATCTACATTATGGCGCAGTAGATGGTCTTTCCAGTAAGGCAAATCCCAAAAAATACTCTTCTTGTGCCAATTGTGATATTGTCCACAACCGTCGACGGGGTAATGGCCATTACCCCCACATTCAGGAGTTCGCTCTGCACCAAAATCTCGTAACTGTTCTAATATGCTGCCACCATCTATCTCAGGAGGTGGACCATGTAACACTTGTACATTCTTCTTGAAATGTCTTCTAGACCGGCGATATGGATGGGTTGATGGTAAAAAACACCTATGGCAATCAAACCATGAAGTCTTCCTTCCGTGCTACAATTGGAATGCTGAAGTATTGTCTTGGCAATAAGGACATGCTAATCTTCCATGCGTTGTCCATCCGGACAACATACCGTATGCCGGAAAATCGCTTATGGTCCACATAAGAACCGCTCGCATGTTGAAATTCTGCTTGATTGAAATGTCAAATACCTCGACACCATGCTCCCACAACATCTGCAACTCATAGATCAATGGTTGGAGGAATATATCGAGTGACCGTCTTGGATGATCAGGCCCGGGAACTAGAATTGAGATAAACAGGAACTCTTGCCGCATGCACATAGAAGGAGGCAAATTATAAGGTGTTACGATGACCGGCCACAATGAATATTTTCTTCCATGCTTTCCAAATGGGTTGAAACCATCGGTGGATAAGCCGAGGTATACATTCCGTCGTTCATATGCAAAATCTGGATATACGGATTGGAAGTGCTTCCACGCTTCCGCGTCTGAAGGATGCGTGATATCTCCATCTTGACTATGCTGTGCATGCCATCTCATATCCCTAGAAGTGCGGTCTGATTCGTACAGCCTCTTCAACCTCTCTGTTAAGGGTAAATACCACATCCGTTTAAATGGAATCTTCGCCCTCCCACTTGTGTCCTGGAACCGTGGTTTGTGGCAAAATTTACATTTATTTCGGTTCTCGTCTTCTCTCCTGTATATCATACAGTTGTCGATGCACACATCTATAACCTCGTAGGGCAAACCAAGACCGACAACAAGTTTTTGGATCTCGTAGTATGATCCGGGGGACAGATTATCTTCTGGCAAAATATCTTTCACGAACTCGGCGAATGCATCAACACATTCTTCGGATAAATTGTAATCAGTCTTCAGGTTCATCATCCTACTAGCAGCAGATAGCGGTGAATGACCATCCCTACAACCGCTGTATAGTGGTTGCTTTGATGCGTCTAACATTTCGAAAAACCTTCGGGATTCTAAATTAGGTTCTTCAACCCTATCACCCTCATGATACCCACCCGACTGCAAATTCTCTCTAAACGCATCGTTAACCATCGCAACCGTACTTACCCCAACATCTACTTCCGGTGTACGTTCTCCTACGCTATCCGGAAAATAAGGTGCATTACTACTACTACTACCATATTCATAATTGGTTTCTCCATGTAAAAACCAAACCTTATATCTCGGCCTAAATCCATATATATATAAGTGATTCCAAACTTTACTAACCGAACCACTAATTCTATTACAGCAATTAGAACAAGGACATTTGATATCCTGAGCTTTGTTGGCCGTCTCTTGATTTCTAGGTAACTGCATGAACTCGCAAATACCTTGAGCGTATTCAGTCGTTAATAAGTTCGACCCCTCTTCCATCATTGGCGTGTCCATCCATGACCGAAAATATGAAGAATTCATCTCTCAAATTTTTTTAGTTTGGTTTTCAGATGTTGGTATAATGAACGTCGGAAGAAATGTGCAAACTTATGTAGAGGGGATTTCTGTCGAAAATCCGTCGGAAATCCGTCAATACATCCGACATAACACTCCACCAATCACATCGGCCACCGCAGACGATATATCAACCATTCAAACTCTGCCGACATCGATAACCGTCCGAATTCCGTTGGAATGCCGTCGGAATATACCGACAGCTAGTGTCCGTCGGAAAACCGTCGGTGCTTTCCGACGGATTTCAGACGGAATGCCGACTGGAATGGCATTCCGTCTGAAATCCGTCGGAAATAACCGACGGGTTTCCGACGGAATCGTTTTGGTCGGCATTCCGTCTGAAACCCGTCGGAAAGCACCGACGGTTTTCCGTCGGAAATTACAGTGTTTTTTTGTAGTAAAATGGAAACCTGAAAGAGCTATGTAATTAAGTGAAGGCTAAAGCTGGACGTCGGGGAAATGTAGATTAGGTTATATGAATAATTTTTTTATATAAACACGAAAGTGTATATAAATACAAAAATTCCTACAAAATTCGGTGTAAACATATAGGTAACTCATGATTATAGATATTAAAAGGACAGTTTAACTGGTTATCTAAAAGTACAAACTTTAACTTACTAAAATTAGCACGTCACTAGACTCACCACATACATCTTAAATAGATACCTAAAATCTAATAGATCCGAATAACCTAATAATAAATAAATAAATAAAAGAGATGCTCATGAACTATATATCCTACTTTAGTAATTTAATCAATAAAATCGTGAATCTATATATATAGATCATTCTTCGGATTCGAAATCCGTTAAACATATTGGTTGATTTTTTAACTTATAAGTAAATTGTATGGGAATCAGGTTCGTCAATTCAATATGTTCGAAATCTTAAACTTGACTAAATACACAAGTCCTAATATTTGACAGTTTATGAGAAAACTCAAAAATCTCGTATTACTAACATACTATACTTTTATTCCAATGTGAAAATAAAACTATTAAATGTTTATCAAATCCAAATGTAAAAACGAGGAATGTATGTTACCCTCATGAAGAACACGAGCACGTAAGAACAGTACACGTGTCTCATATTTCGGCGTGAGTTAGCTGTTAATTAACTGGCTGCCTCCAGACATATCTGATATTCCTTTCGAAAATCGTGCCGTCCGTTTGCTCCGTTACCATAAGAGCATGCACAATGGTGAGCTTTTTTGGGTCTCATAAAACATATTTTAATATTAATTTTAATATAAGTTTATTGTTTGAGATTTACTAAGAGACTATTAATAAATCTCTTTCCAATGGTGAGACTCATGATTTTCTATAAAAAAAAAAATTCATCAAACACTTGCAGAAACCTGCACATTTTGATAAAATTATAGGCTTTATATCATGATAAGTTTCTAAATTACTTGTGACAAACTTCATATACTTCGGTTTGACATTCCTTTCATAATATCTATAGTAAACTTTGATCATGAGAAATCGTACGAACGTTCCTTTTGAGTGCCTCATGTATTTCTCTAGAAGAAGCTAACTCAGCTTGTAATTCCTGCACTTTCCTCCTGTATTCCTCCTCCGTTTGTTTCTGTTTATGTATCTAAGCACCAATCGACCGTCACGATTCTCAAAAACGCAGCAAAAAACAAGATCAAATGTCAATTGCAATTGATTGAAAAACCTGAACTACCCCTAAAAACACATCAGATTACTCCTCTATAAGTTTAGCTGATGTATCCCTCAAAATCAATACTCACATTTACACCTCTTTTTGATGATCAATTTCACTAGCCTCTATAAGTTTAGCTTATGTATCTTTCAATAACTGTCCGATGAGTAATCTTGTCTTATGCCTTTAAAACCAAACCAATAGAGTCGATAGATTCAAAAACATCAAGCCAACATACCAATTTCCGCCGGCTCAAACCAATAGCGTCGAGATCAGAGACAGCGAATACCATGGTTGTGGAAACGGTTCAGAATAAAGACGAGACTCAGTTGTTCTTTTGATCCCCTGCAAAATTTGCACACACATGACAAAACATTCTCAAATCCTACCATACAATGTTCCAAGACTCAATACACTAAAATTGCATAATCTAAAAACCTCGCACAACATCCATGGTTCTTGATGAGGTGCTTATAAAGACTATACGACCAAGCAAAACTATACTTTCTCTCATCAGAAGTACAATACATTTTGATTACATGAATAATTTAAATACACTCATCTCTTATGAATTACTTGAGCAAGACCAAAACTTTCAAGTAAGATGTAACTTTAGACTATAAATCCTAACTCAGTGACTTTAGAGTAAGCAAAAATCTATATCAACGCCATTAACAGTAAGTTTCTTAATCACGAAGAGACATACCCATAACAAAGAAATTTCGAATTCCCCCAAATTGATCAAAATCAGAACTGGATTTATCATAGCCTTAAAAGAGCGCAAAATATAGCATAATCGCAAACAATAAAATAAGCTCAATCAGATGATGGAGTTGATGATTACCATAAATTGAACAAGGTTCTTCGTTCTTATACTCTACCGATCGGCTAAAAAGATTTCCGACTTCGAAACAATCAGAAGATCTAAACTCCACTTTTTCACAGATACAACAAGCAAAATCGATAATTGATCTGTGCTTAATTGCTATCTGAAGATGAAGAATCACCTTCGAAAGACAGAGTTTTTTTGGAGATTTTTTTTCTAACTCGATAAAAAAAAAACAACGGATCCACTGACAGAAGGACACGTGCCTCGTGAGGCGGTCTCAAAAGTCTCTCTGGGCAGAGCCGGCTCAAGGCAAAAGGTATCAACATAAATTATTTTTTAATTATTTTCTTTTTCTTTTAATGCTACGAGACTCCCAAAAACTCACCATTGGGCATGGTCTAACGGACACTATAATAGTGAAGTGTTTTTATATCAACTCCATTTCTATTTGAGGTAAGTTGATGACAAATTGTCACGGTTTTTTTTTCTAAATTTAACCAATCTCGAAATGTTAGGACAAAATCTTACTCATACTACTTGATAATTAACACCGCAATTATTAGTATTACTAATCACTCTATTTCGTTTATTCCTTTCTGTTCATTTTGTCACAACTACGTTTTAATTTATTATTGATCAATAAATACGTTATTCGTATCATCAAACCAATAAATACATTGTTCATGCGTTTTCTACCAAAAGAACGACTTTTGTAATTTTGTTACGAATTTAGTAAACAAAAATAAACTTTGAAAAAGAATTACGTAACTCTAGCTCGCTTAGGTGCAAAATCCAGTGACGAGTACAATATGACTAACTGAGTAACAGGTGCATTTGCCCCCATGATTCTTGATTTTCCAATATTTTTGACCAATAAAAATCTATTGGTTGAAATCCCCAGTAATTTATTTATGAAAAAGGTTCAATATACCATTAAAAAAAAAGATTTTGCATACACCAAAATCTAGCTATGCATCTGAATTCGATACTGTCAGTGTTAATTGTGTGGGGGCTGCTGCATAAAGAGAAGAAAAAACGTGGAATACCCTAAAGTACTAAATTGTCCATACACAAATTACATAATAATTTCTTTAAAATTAAAGCCGTGAAATTAAAGATAACATATAAAAATAATAAATAAATTTATATAGTGAAGTAAATTTTGTTCATAAAACATTTAAAAACAGAAAGTTGTAAGAAATAAAATAAAAAGCCACGCCAAGGCGCACAAAGAAATAAAGCACTGCTCAGCGTGGGCCGACAACGAACTGGTGGGACCTATTTAAGATGGGATCGAGGCTAAATGGGCCACCAAGGCCCAGTAGGGAAATAGTACTATTATATTTCTTTTTGTTTGTATAATAATGTAATTAGTGGGTGATTGATTCCGTAATTCTTTAATTTTTTTATTGATTAAAAGAAAGTTTATGGAGAATATTCGGCGGCCGCACTTTTATGCCAAACCCAATCTCTTTTTTTTTTTTAATAAAAAAAAGTGGTGGGATCTCTAATTTTCAATATTTTTAGCAGATTTAGCTAAAAAGGCAATATCTGTATTTGGCAGACTTATTTAAATTTTCTCGACGACAAAAAAAAAAAAAAAAAAAGAATTCTCATGACGTACCAATAACAAAATGAATTAATCATCTTTAGAACCTTTCATTCATTGGCAGAAAAATATTAATTTTAGAACCTTTTCACATTTCATTATTTTTTTTTGACTCCGACCCATAGAAATTGTGACACCCCGGTTTCAGAGCATATATGGTATATGCGGAGAAACTTAAAAGAATAGATTTGGCTACCTATATCACCAAAGTGCACTTATCTTTTCGGTCATAGGTCTTGAGAGAACTTTAGAGTTAAGCGTGTTTGAGCTGGATTAGTTTCAAGATGAGTGACCTACTGGGAAGTCATTTCCAGTACCGTGTGAGTGAGGTCAAAACACGAGAAAGGATCACGTGGTGATTTGCAAGGTTAGTAAACATGACTTTAGAGCCTCCCGGACTAACGCACTGACCGTCGGACATGATGGATCCACATGCTTGTGAGTGAACGGGGGCCCATGGGAGAGACAGTCGGGGCGTTATAGAAAGAAGACAAAAATATACTTAAAATTATCTCTCTGTCAGAAAGCATTAAGGAAAAAAGATTAGTCGTCGACAAAGCAAATTTACTTGAAAGATGGGCTTCTGTTTTTACTGGACCTCTGATTAATCTTGATTCTTTTGTTAATTTGGGCTTTGGTTTAGTTATTTTTGTAAAAAAACATGTTGGTTCAAAGATTAAACGATGCTTAATGTTCCAGCTGGCTCATGTGACATTTTATATTTTCCACCTTAACTGCTTTTAAATGCATTTACCTACCTCTTCCATTAATTGATGTTCTAGAAAAAAAAAATTGTTTTTAAAAGATTAATTTTTTATTTTCTCAATGTAATTTTAACGAAAAAATAATGATGAATTGTAAATTTCAAGACACATTAATTGATTTTATTTAGTATAAAAAACAAGACATTTATAACTAAAAATGAATGTGTTTTCTTAATAGATGTGAAAATTCTAGAACATCAAACAAAAACAACGGAAGGAGTAATTAATAAGAGCAGTGTGGTTCGTAACAAAAACAAAAAAAAGCATTTGTTTATAACCAACAACGGAAGGAGTAATTAATAAGACTAGTGTGGTTCGTAACAAAAACGAAAAAAAGCATTTGTTTATAACCAATTTAGCTGACCTATTGACTTGTATGTGTGATTAAAACTTAGAAATGGCTTTAGAGAAGAGAACTCATCTCCAATCTATATGTTCTTTTGTTAGCACATTATTACAGTTCCTTACCTGCCCATGAGTGGACTAGTGGAGAACCAGTTTTGCTCACCATTTGAAACTTATGCTGGCTTAGAAATGGCTTTATAGAAGGAAAAAAACTCATTTAAGATAGTTCGATAGAGTATTACAAGGTTTTGCTTATTCATACTTTGTTTCCACCATTGATAAACCACTCAGTTATGAAGTTTCAAAAAAAAAAAAACCCACTCAGTTATGATTATTAATTTTTTCGTTTTGATTTGCTTGGACTAATATAAACAAACAAATGATCCTTTGTAATTGTATTCTTAATGATGAAGATCAATTAGAATGATAGAATGACGAACTTTATAAGTACACATAACAAAAGAAAGATAATATAATGACGAATATATCTCCATAAATACAAACATTTTAATTATCCAATTCAAACCTCAAAATGCAAGAGACGTAAGAGCATATTTGGAAATTGTATATCTACACAAAATTCAAATTTGGAAGCAACATGGTCGAAACTTATCAAAAAAAAAAAAAAAAAAAACTCAGAGGAAAGATATCGTTAGTCTTTTCTTTCCATTTATTTTCTTAGTCTCTGTCTAGAAAATTTTACATGGTTCTTACAGTAACACATCAAATTTAAAGAACTTATTCATGAAGTTTGTGTTTTCCAGTGATTTTCTTTCTCACTAACTTTTGTATCTTTGTGAAAGTAAGAATGAGAAAAGGGGTGTCTAAAGTTTTGCTCAAGGTAATAAAACAAACAAATGTAGAGATAATCATAAGGCAAAATGTAAAATCCGTTTTTTTATCCCAAAAAAAAAAAAAGTAAAATCCGGCATCAAAGACGTTCTCGACTATTTGATTAAGAATGGTAGGTGTGAATGCTAACAAGTGTTGAGTTAAAGACAAAACGGCATGAAGAGCTATGTTTGTCCAGTATGTGGCGGTAGTGGAGACCGACGGTAGATATACCAAATTCGAGAGAACTTCACAATGGCTAAGTGAAGGATAGATCTGATTAAGTAATACCACATAGGTTTGGTAGCTCCCTATATTAGATGAGAAGGGTTATAGTGGAGGTTTCTTGCGCTTGAGGTTATGTGTAGATATCTCGCGCTTTCGAAGCCGGTCTAGGGTTGTGTGGATACTCCCTAAGCCAAAAGGGACATAGTAGCTAGGCTATTTTATTGTAAGCCAAATGGGGTGATCAAAATATCAGTTGCATGTTTTACTTTATGGTCTATGTATATTTTGAGCACTTAATTTAATTGTTTGATGTGGTTTGTGAGGCTTTGCCCACTCTCATTGAGTAATGTCTTTCGGGATTACTCATCCTTCTCTTACTTGTTTACGCGTAACAAAAAAACTCTTTAAGGAGTGCCAAGTTCAAATAATCAGAATAGTTATAAGATGAACCCAAGAGTCGAAGTCACATAGTTTATATTTAATTTATGCAGATCGAAGCTATGGTCTTCCATGCGACCGAACCTTAGCATGAATCATTCTTATGTATGTAAGCTTGACTTGACCAATTTGGCATCAACATCTTTTATGTATATATTTAAATCCATTTTTGACGTTAAAAATTTCTCAAACTGCTGTCCTAATTTTCGAGAACGATTATTTTGGTTGTTCAGTTTGAATTGAATTCGCTGGTGGCTACTGGGCCACTGGCTATATGTACGTCAACTGAACCACAGCAGCAAGACATATATATGTTTTAAAAACAAAAAATTATAGAGGCACTTGCTCAATAGTCAATAGCCAAGTATTAGGAGATTTTCTTTTAGCTTGTATGGTCTAAATTTCTAAATGATTTGAGATCTATAGAAATCTTCCATGTTATCTTGATTACAACTTTATCTTGATGACATTTAATAAAGTAAAAAACGAATAAAAAACATTCATGGCGTAACGCCTAGTAGTGATAAAAAAGAGTGAGTTGAAGGTGCAAAGCTACTATGATTTAAACTATGCTCTTTTGGGTTAATTATGAAATTTAGGTCCATTGGGCTTAGTTTCCCTTAAACATACAACGTTCTATGTTCAGTAGAAACTATAAATTTGTAACATCCCGAAACCGAATATTGATTTTTAGAATAGGGTGTCGATCGACACCAAGGCTGGGCGTCGATCGACACCAAGTACTGAGTTTCGGTTTGGATTAAAAATCGATTCTCGGTTTTCGCTCGGTTATGCGGATGACCTAGGGCTCGAGTATTTAAACCTTGTGTGATCGTGGCCACGTCTGGGAGAGGGAGAAACGCAGAAAACCTAGAGAGAAGAGAGTTTCGATTGATCCGAGGTGTTCGGGTGATTCGTTCATCGCGTTGATCTTCCCGAGAGTCCCCTCGCCGTTCGTGTGTCCTTTGTGCCGTGAGTCTCGGTAAATTCCAGTGAAGGAATCCTCTGTTCGTCGCTGTTTCTTCGATCGTCGTTCGTTCTTCGTGTTCTTAGTCGTTTCGATCCAAAAACTCAACGGATTTCTCGTTAGGAATTGAATGTTCATTGCTAGATTGAATGATTTCGTGTTGATTGATGAATTATGAATGTGTTGTTGATGAATTCTGGTCGTATCGTGTTTGACACTTTAACCGTTGAGGCCGTGGCTCGAGTCGCGAGAGGATAGACTTGGATCCTCGGTTCTGCAACGAGGTGTCGATCGACACCTAGAGGTTGTGTCGATCCACACCCCGTAAAAATGTGATAAGCGATTTTGGTAACCTGTTATAGAATATTGTTATTTTATAAATTATCGAACGTTA
The DNA here is from genome assembly GCA_963576765.1 of Draba incana. NCBI lineage: Eukaryota > Viridiplantae > Streptophyta > Magnoliopsida > Brassicales > Brassicaceae > Draba > Draba incana. The sequence goes on along the minus strand of OY755212.1, from coordinate 8,350,254 downwards.
AAAAAAAATGGATTGCTGTTAAAATGGGTTAATAATGTGATATTTGTTTATGTGTTTAATCCATTTGTGGGATGACCGCTCCACTGAGTATTTATGATAATACTCACGTAACTCGTTTTTCCCAATTGTGTTGCATGTAAAGGAAAGGGAAAAGTGTGATCGCGGAATCATGGCTTTAGGGAGAGGATGATTAGGATTGTGTTTCGTTTCTTTTCTGTTTTGCTAAGTTCTAGTGAACCCGGTTAGGTTGCCAGAAATGCATCGAATAATTGTTGGTGATTATTTGCACATTTGATTTATTATTATTTTATTATTGGATTATTGGTTGATGAGTTTCCGCAGTAGATTTAATTAATAATAAAAAAAAGATTGGGTGTTACATTTTGGTATCAGAGCCAATACGGTTTTATGACTGTTAGGTTTGGATGAATTGAGACTATGTGTTTAAATTGATTATTTGTGTTTAGTCAATTCTAGTCTTAGAAATCATCCTCTTCGGCCTTCAATGAGATTTCGCGGTGAGTTTGTTTGTGTTTTTGATTGTGACTTCTTGGGCTCTTGTTTATTGATCTGTGTGGCAGTGAGATGGATACCAGAGCTAGAGGTCGTGGTAGAGCTGGTGCCAGTGGTGGCAGAGCAGTTGCCCGTGGTGGCAGGGTTGCTGGCCGCGGAGGCCGAGGTCGGGGTAGAGGACCAGTTGTTGAGTCAGCAGAGTGTATCTCAGAGTGTAGCGACCGCGTCAGAGTCCCAGCAACTTAGTGACAGTGTTTTGGCCGGTGCCGGGAGAGGGAAGGGAGTTCCAGTGGGGGTGCTGCTGCAGCTCCAGCTCGTGATGACCAAGTTGTGGAATTGCTGACGCAGTTGTTGGCACGTTTTCCGCCAGTGGCTCCAGAGCAGGCTCCGGGTGTTCCTCTAGTGGCCGGGAGAGCTGCAGTTGCTGAGCAGCCGAGGGCTACAGTTGCAGCGCATGTTCCGTCTTATCTCGAGATGATGGGACAGATGCAGAGGATAGCTACGCCGTTCTTCGAGGGCAGAGTTGGTCCTGAGAAGGCCGATGAGTGGCGTCTGAGGTTGGAGCATAACTTTAGATCGATCAGGTGCTCTGCCGAGTATCAGGTCGAGGTTGTTATCCACTATCTGAGTGGTGATACCCATTGTTGGTGGCGCGGTATTGAGGTTAGGCGTGCGGAGTGGACCTGGGGTGAATTCTTGGCTGAGTTCAATGCCAAGTATTTCCCGCAGGAGGCTCAAGATCGTCTCCAGATGAGGTTTATGTCATTGACGCAGCGAGAGCTGTCGGTGCGTGAGTATGACGCCGAGTTCAGCAAGTTGGTTGTTCATACTGGGCGCGGTGTTGAGAATGAGCGAGCTCTGGTGCAGATGTTCCTGCAGGGGCTTCGTTTTAGCATCAGGACTCAGTGCAGAGGAGGAGGATACGTCTCGAGGGTGGATCTTGTGGGGCTTACGGCTTCTATTAAGGAGGATCAACGTAAGCAGTCTTGTCCGGTTATCGTTCAGCCTGCTGTTGTTCCTGCCGTTTAGCCGAGGAGTCAGCTGCTGCAGTCGCAGCAGCAGCGTAGAGGGTCTGGTTCTGGCAAAGGCGGTAAGCCTGCGCAGGGCCAGAAGAGGAGTTGGGATGATCCTTCTAGGGCGAGTTCAGGTGGCCACAACACTCATGGTTGTTTCGGGTGCGGTAGTTCAGAGCATCGTGTGGCGAACTGTCCTAAGTTCACTGGGGAGACTAAGGTTTGCTTCCATTGCAGAGAGCAAGGGCATTTCAGGCTGATGTGTCCCAAGTTGCAGCCGTTGGCGCTTGCAATGGTTCATCCGATAGCAGCGCAGCCATTAGCTCAGGTAGCGGTAGAGCAGCCGTTGGCTCAGTTTAGAGGAGCACAGCAGGGCCATGAGTAGTAGAGGAGTGGGTTGATGTGGCGACAATATTGGAGCAGGATTTGGGAGATCAGTTCGAGGATTAAGAAGTGTCCTTTTGTCGCAGTTGTTTTCTATTGTTTTTCAGTTTTTGGAGCTTTGCGTTGTTGCTTCTAGTTTTTTGTATTTTCGTTGGTGTCGAACGATATTTATTTTGAAAGTTTATAAGATGGTGTTCCTTATTTATTTTTATTCGAGTTATGAGGTGTGTGGTTCCTAGATGTGTTTTGTATGTGTGGACCAGTATGGATTGTTTCTTTGAGGATATTCCAGGCTAGGAATATCAAGACTATACCACGTGAGGCGGCTCCAATCAGAGGAGAGGTGTGTTCTCCTGGATACTTATTGGGAAGTGAGTTCCCAAAATACGTAGCGAGGGATGTGAGATCTCTTGCGGGGAGGTGAGCTCCCCAGATACCGTTGGCTCGAGGGATGTTTCCCTAGGATGCGAGCGGTATGTTGTTTTGTGTGGATTAGATGGAGCCTCTAAGATCAGGGAATGATCTCGTGTGGTATTGGCTAAGTCAGGTTAGGATTTTTGTCCATGTTGGTCAGGTGTATAGTCTGTGATAGACGGTTCGGGAGGCTCGAGTTGTGTGCCGAAGCATCGCGGGATAAGCTAGGCCTTGGATGGAATTCTGGTAACAGATGTAGCATTTGTGAAATCCAAATCGGGACTGACGGGTGGTTATACATGTTCTTGTTTGATTGGTTTATGATCGACCGCTAGACCTAGTTTAGATTAAGAAGGTTGCATAGAAGGTTCAAGGCAAATCTAGGTAAGTAATGGGCATTTTGAGTTGTGGTTATGCTTTTCGGCTTGATAAATGCGCCTGCGGTACGCATGAACTTATTGCGACGTGATCGAGGTGTGTTGGGACGTTTTCGTTTTGTTTTCAGCGTTTTTATTTTGGACTATTCGGGGAATCCTGAGGAGCATGAGGTTCATTGTGTTTGGTTTTGGAGAGGTTGTATGCGGAGTCGAGCAAGTGCGGTAAGGAAAAGCACCGGTTTTGGTTATAGGAAGGCAGAGGGGAGTATCTGAAGGTCTAAAGGTTCATCGCAGTGGGATGGCAAACCAGTAGTTTGAGGAGTTCTTTGTCGCTCGCGTAACATCAGATCCAGTCATGGAGATCAATTTTGGGAGAATGGTGTTCACTCGAGCAGGGAGCATTTCAGTTATCAGGAGGTTGTTTGGGTTAACAAAAGAAGCATAGTTAACAAGGACCAGGCAATGCATCCGAGGTTAGTTCCGAATTGATTTCTGGAAACCAAAGTGTTTGGTCGTTTGAGCAAGAGTAGGTTGTAGCAGTCGGTTCAGTTTTCAGGTCTCTTCGAACGGGTCATGCAGGTTTAGGCAAGTGTATCGGCCGATGGATGGTTACGATGAGGCGTCTTGAGTGGATTTGAACCCTTGTTGGGTAGTCCAGTTTGCGATATTCAGTGCTCAGTATTTATTGCTCTAGGGACTGCGGTCCCGAATAACTCATGTGTTTTGAGGATATGTGAGCTCTCCGGTATATTGATTGAGATGTGTGTTTTCCAGATACCTTTGGCTGGAAGGATGGGTCCCGGGAGTGCTAACGGTATATGTTTTCCTGATGGGCCACATAATATGTCTTATGGGTGTCAGATGTAGACTGAGTTAAGAGCAATAGATATCTGGAGCGTGCGAGGAGTTTGGTTGGTGAGGTGCTTCGAAGTTGAGGTGTGGATCTTCAGGAAGTCAGTTGTGTTAGCCAAGTGTTTAGTAGGAGTACAGTTGTTTTGCTAGATTAGGTTATTGCTTGTTATTTCAGGGAAAGTATTCCTAGTTTTTAGGTGCTTGTTCACGTATGTGTTGATTACTTTAAGGAAACATTTTTTCCTATATAGAGCCAGAGCTTGAGGGAGACATCCTGAGAGGTGGAGTGGCATCGGCATCGTTACCTCAAAAGAGACGTCCTGAGAGTGTGATGATGACGGTATAAGTATGAGTAATCAATATCTGACCATGGTATAAGCATGAGACAGAATACAGACCTCGATGATTTTTCTTGTTCGTTCGGTTCAATGACCGGGATATCAGATATAGTGTCTTGGCTGTGCATGTTCTTGTTTGATTGTTGCATAATCGAATTCCACTCTAGGTCTACAGCTGGTTATACATGTTCTTCTTTGATTGTTGCGCGATCAATTGGACAGACCTAGTGAGGATTTGGAAACACTGCATTATGGTATTCTGAGCTAGGAGCCTTGCGCGTTTATGTTAGAGTAATTTTTTTTAGGTCCTTATTATTGTTGTGGGTAGGCGTTATGGAATTTATTACGGATGGCTCATGATCTGGAGACGGTGGCTATCCAGAATTTGTATCGGGGACGGTGGTTTCCTGTATACATACGGAGAGACGGTGGTTCTCTACAGGAGACAGTGGTTTTCCTGTGTACTGATATTGGGACGGTGGTTCCCTTTATAGTACGGAGAGCCTATATTGGGACGGTGGGTTCCTCTATAGTGCTGAGAGACGGTGATTCTCTCGAGGAGAGACGGTGGTTCTCTCGAGTAGAGACGGTGGTTCTCTCGAGGGGACGGTGGTTTCCCTAGAGTGGGTGTGTATACGGATGAGTAAACGTAATAAATGTCTAAGAAACGGGAATATAAACATAGGATTAGGTGTGGGCCTCTGAGATTATGTGAGAATCTCATGTGGTATTGGCCGGTGCGGGCCAGAGTGTAGTAGTTCGGTATGGAAGTGTTTTGCGGGATTCGAGGTCGAATCCAGTTTAGTGGGGGAGAATTATTACATCCCGAAACTGAATATTGATTTTTAGTATAGGGTGTCGATGGACACCAAGACTGGGCATCGATCGACACCAAGTTCTAAGTTTCGGTTTAGATTAAAAATTGATTCTCGGTTTTTACTCGGTTATGCAGATGACCTAGGGCTCGAGTATTTAAACCTTGTGTAATCGTGGCCACGTCTGGGAGAGGGAGAAACGCAGAAAACCTAGAGAGAAGAGAGTTTCGATTGATCCGAGGTGTTCGTGTGATTCGTTCGTCGCGTTGATCTTCCCGAGAGTCCCCTCGCCGTTCGTGTGTCCTTTGTGTCGTGAGTCTCGGTGATTTCCAGTGAAGGAATCCTCCGTTCGTCGTTGTTTCATCGATCGTCGTTCGTTCTTCGTTTTCTTAGTCGTTTCGATCCAAAAACTCAAAGGTGAGTGCGTGATCGCGGATTTCTCGTTAGGAATTGAATGTTCATTGTTAGATTGAATGATTTCGTGTTGATTGATGAATTATGAATGTGTTGTTGATGAATTTTGGTCGTATCGTGTTTGACACTTTAACCGTTGAGGCCGTGGTTCGAGTCGCGAGAGGATAGACTCGGATCCTCGGTTCTACAACGAGGTATCGATCGACACCTAGAGATTGTGTCGATCGACACCCCGTAAAATGTGATAAGCGATTTTGGTAAGTGTCGATCGACACATTGGAGTGTGGCGATCGACACCTGTTGTAGAAGATTGTTATTTTATAAATTATCGAACGTTAAAAAAAAATGGATTGCTGTTAAAATGGGTTAATAATGTGATACTCCCTCCGTTTCATAATGTAAGATGTTTTAGACATTTTGTTTTGTTTCAAAATATAAGATGTTTTGACAATCTTAGGTACTTTTTAACTTTATTGAATATTGTGCAACCAATAGTATTATGTAGTTTTTCTTTTTGTTGGTTAAAATGTTTTTCATATATTTTTAAAATGTTACTTTTTAAAGTAAAAGTTTTTTCTTAATATTTGTGTTTTCTGCTAAAACATCTTATATTATGAAACGGAGGGAGTATTTGTTTCTGCGTTTAATCCATTTGCGGGATGACCGCTCCACTGAGTACTTATGATAATAATCACGCAACTCGTTTTTCCCAATTGTGTTGCAGGTAAAGGAAAGGGAAAAGTGTGATCGCGGAATCATGGCTTTAGGGAGAGGATGATTAGGATTGTCTTTCGTTTCTTTTCTGTTTTGCTAAGTTCTAGTGAGCCCGGTTAGGTTGCTAGAAATGCATCGAATAATAATGCATTGTTGGTGATTATTTGCACATTTGATTTATTATTATTTTATTATTGGATTATTGGTTGATGAGTTTATTTCCGCAGTAGATTTAATTAATATAAAAAAATAGACTTGGTGTTACAAAATTAATACTCGATAAATTAATAAATTTGGCCGATCTCGAGTCGGACCTGTGTAAAATATAACACAATTCAATAAGATAATAAGATAATAACTTTTTTTTAAAATCCTTTGTAAATATATGGTCCCAATAATATCATAAATTAATATATGCTATATAAACATGACTAAAATATATGTATATATCATTTTATTATTGTTTGTTTTTTCTTAGAACTTAAATTTGTTTATAACTCTATAGTATAAACAAACAAAGATAATAAACTAATTTCATAAAAATATAGCATAATATAAATTAAAAACTTTAAAATAAAAATTATTTTTCAAAGATTATGGAAAGTTTCCATTTTCGGTAAAATAATAACTCTATAAATTAATAAAATATCGTGGTCCCAACATTATTAATTTATAGAGTTTTTACTGTAAATGCAGTGATTAATACTTAATTAGTGATAAATTATATCCAGACGAGTGGTTAACACTTTAAACTACCATCATTTGTTATTAGGCATACAATTTGGACAAAAGAGTGCCAAATTTAAGTTTTGTTTTAACAGTGATATTAAACTACCATCATTTGTTATTATGCATACATGGTTTTGCTTTCTCCATTACTAAATATAATGGCCTCGAGCCAATTATAATTTTTATATAGCTCAAAAGGAGCATTTTGGTTTTGATGAGGAGTCTTGTAAATTCATGTTTATATTTTGAAAAGTATCATTTGCCTATCGTTGAATAATGTTATTGTTCACCATAAACGCAGTAAACACATTGAGATGTTAGTTCTTAAGAAAATTATGTAGATACAACATTAGCCTTATTTTTTTTTTTTGACCAAACCAAATTTTTTTATAGATAATTTAAACTTCAACCATGGAGCAAATGTTAAAGTTTAACAAGAAACAACAAGGTAAAAACACGGCTAAAACATTTGCCGTGTAAAGCACATAAACGGTATAGACAAAAGAGAAAGATTCTAATAGGCAACGAAAGCCGTAGAGTGCTTTCCGACTTCTTGACAAAATCTCTAGACTTGAGAAGCTTGACAAGAGAAAGAGAATCCATAAACACATTAAGGTGTTGGATCTCTATAGTTGAAGCGGCAATGAAGACGGCTTTGCTTATAGTCGTCTCCACTCTAAGCGGAAACATTTTTGGCGTAGTACTCCCTATACCAAATCTTCTTAACACAAGTGAAGAAATTGGGAAGGTACTAAACTCCATTAAGGAGTACTCATGACTCGTCATAGGCATGATGGACCGAAGCCTGCATAATGCAGTAGAGTATCGCGCAAAGACAACAAAGTTGGCACCGGATAACACATAAAAATCATCGCATAGAGACGATATGCTTGCCAACAATCGATTAAACCTGCATATTGCGGTAAAAGAACACATTCTGCATATCGCAGTAAGGAGTCGCACCATGGCGACAGAGATACTAAAGGCCCTAAAAGGTGAGCTAAGAACTACCAAAACAGTCGGGACCAAGCCAATAAAACCGAGTTCCAACAAGACAAATCTTATCCATTCCTCAAAATCCCAACCAAACTCATAATCAGAGGTTGAGAAACTAGAGTAACGAGAGCATACCATAAAACCAATCCTGGTGATTAACAACCGTAGAGGGTCCGGCGGGTCTGGTGGATCCGGGGGATTTGCTTGAGATTTCAACGGTTGTGATGGATCCGGCCACGCCGTGAGAGAGCACAAGACATCCGGTGCGACATATCGAGTAGAGTCCATGGAGAGGAGCGTTTGGATCACTGGCAACATGATACGGTGGCTACAGGCGCTCGTTGAGGATTCTTCACCGAAGAGGAGAGATTTTTATAGGTTTTCGCCGTGAAGACTGTAGCCGACGGACTGGGAGAAACGCCTAAACACCAGTGGAGGAGGAGAAGCTGAGATCCATGTCGAAGGTCTTCAGGTGCGGCTGCCTCGTTTATCGTGCCTGAGAGAGAATAAATTACAACTAGCCTTATTAAAACGGTAATGTTTTGATGTCAATGTCATATGACCACTACATTTGAAGTTTTGTAGGAGGTTCTAATTACCTAATGAGTGATTTCATATGGACAATTAATGATCACTTAGTTGATGAACTGAAATTTACCAAGACTGAGTTATGGTTTGGTGTGATTTAAAAGTTCTTCTTTTTTTTTGCGGTTATAGAGAATTTTATTTCAACGTTTTCCTCATTTTTTTTATTTTAAAAAATTCGTATTTTATTTAGATAGTTTTACGTTTTCACACTATTGATCTTCTTCTTCTTATAAAACTAGGATTGTACCCGCGCTCGTGCGCGGGCGTTATAATTTAGAACATACATATTTATGATTTAATTTTTTTATATAATTGATTTTCTGTTGTATTGATTGGTGGATCTTTTTTTTTTTTAGATTAATCTTCTTGCATTGATTGGTTGATCTTGTTGTATATGTACAATATACATTTTTAGGAAAATAAAATGAACTAAAAATTGTGGATAATGAACTATAAAATGTTTAGTAACTATATAATGTTTAAATTTACTTTTAATTATTCAAAAAAATTAAGGCTATCATATCCTAATATGAGTAAGTGACTTTTAAATAGTAAACCTTAATAGGGGAGTATGAACCCTTACAAATGTACTTATAGTATGAAATAGTTTAAAGAGATTTATATAAATAAATATATCGATTTTAATCAGTTAATCAGTTTGAATAGACTAAGTATGTGGATTTTTTACCGTACTATGCTCTAACATGAGAGCTCAAACCCTCACAAATATACTTATAGTATGGATTGGTTCAAACATACCGATTTACTTAAATATATCAATTTTAATCAGACTTAACTGCCTAAGTATGTGAATTTTAATTAAAACCCTATTATGGGAGCCTAAACCCTCACATATGTACTTACAATACGAAACGTTTCATTTTCAAATGTTTGGGATGACTTTATTTTACTCCAATTTATGAGAACTCTTATAAAGACGATTCTATCACGGACAATCCACTCCGATCCTATTAGATCCACGACAAACGACACTTGTTGTGCTCCATGGCTCATGATGGACACCTTTGACCTTTACTAAATCAGGGTGAACGATTTTAATTGCACACCATTACAAATCTCCTCCAAACTTACCTTCATTAATCTTTAGATTTAATAAATCATATTGTCTCAGAATCGAATCTCAAACCTTCGGATGTAAAAACATTAACAAAACTTTATTGGATCATTAAGCATAAGGTGCTTCCATTATTAATTAGTATCAATTTTGATTAAAAAAAATTAAAAATACACAACTTCGTTAGTTTTAATTAAGTAATCTCTTGATAGTCTTCTTTTGAACTTTAAGAATAAACTTGTCATATACAAAAACCGAAGAAATTTTCTTTTATATGTCACTTTTAACATGCCATTTTACATGTATCATTTAAAAAGTTTTGTAAGATTGTCATCATTTTTTAACTTAACTATTATATTTTTTTTATTTGGATGAACTATTCTATGTTTAAGATATACTCCCTCCGTTTCATAATGTAAGATGTTTTAGCAAAAATCGCGAATATTAAGAAACTACTTTTACTCTAAAAAGTAGCATTTAATATATATATATATATATATATATATATATATATATATATATTAAAAACAGTTTAACCAATTATAAAAAATACTGCAAAATAATATTGCTCACACAATATTCAATAAAGTTAAAAGTACCTAGTATTGTCAAAACAACTTATATTTTGAAAAAAATAAAAACCTCTAAAACATCTTACATTATGAAACAGAGGGAGTAGGTTTTAGATGTAGAGTTTAGGGATTGAGTTTTGAAACGGAGAAAAAAGAATAAATTGTTTTGCTTTTTCTACAAAAGTGGCATATATGTAATAAATTTTTTAAAGTGACATATTTAATTTTTTTTTTTTAAAGTGGCATGTTTATAATTCTCCAAAACCGAAAAGACATAGACATAATACTATTATTATTAGGAGTAAAATTTATCTCACGATTTGATAGTAAAAATAATAAAATACAAAAAATATGTTTATAGAAAGTAATACTAACAAAACATTAAAAAACATAATTTAAAAGTATAAAGTACTCCGATCTAAATTTTTGAAAAACATATGCTATCAAGCAAACAATTTTTTTTTTAAAAAGCTATTCTATTCTTTGACACATACTATCTTAAATAAACAAAAAAAAAACCGTAAATATAATATCATGCCCATTTTTTTGTTTCTTATGTATATCATGTTCGTTCTTTTATAGATCTACATCAAATCTCGGTTTGTAGACTTAGTCTAAAAGACTTGAAATTTTTATTTATTGAACCTCTAAATCATCTTGTGACATCATGTGATATTTTTCTGTATTTTTTCTTTAAAAACAAATATAAAAATATATATATTCATCAATGAGTAGATAATGATGAAATTTTTGTTTAGTTTTTTTAGGTATGATATAATGATGATGATGAAATTTGTTTTGATATTATACCTAAAATATGTGTAAACTTTGTTATATGGATTTTCCATGGATACATTAAACTCATTAGAGGAAATTTCAAATAAAAACCTTAAAACTCTAAATAGATTACCATGATAATATGGAAAAACCACACGAATAAATTTAAAGAAATTATACCATGACATAAAATTTGAAAATTAAAGAATAAATTTTTACAATAACAAACCCCATATAATATTATTATAAAGTTGCGGATAAACCAAAAGAGTTATTTATAAGAAACAAAGTTATGGCCAGATAACAACGAAAATATATTCAGTATCATCTAAACTGGATATTAATAATACTTATTAGCTATAATTAATTTTAAAAATAAACCGTAAACTATACTCATTACCAAAAATATTGTTTAAAGACAACACAAAAAATAATTATCGAATATATCAACAAAAAAATAAAAATTTAAAGACAATACAAAAACACGATGTAATAAAAACTCAACTTTCATTCTTGTGCATAGTTACCTCTCTAATAATATAATAGATATCCGCTTTTTCAATTTTTACAACTTTTCGGAAACTTGTCAATACCATTTTTTATATATCAACTTTTTTTTTTTGGGAGAAAAAATATATATCAACTATTGAATCATGAAAATAATACTCAAATCAGAATTGTCATACACCCTTACCACATTTTTGAAACTTCATTGAAATCTTAAATTTTGAACTCCAAAATTTAACCCGAATTCCAACTTTCTAAACCAAAACCACCATTTTAATCCTTGTCGAAAGCACAAAATCAAATTGGTCTTTCACAGACATTCTTTTCCAAAAATATAATAAATGAAAGTGCTAATTTTAAATTAAAATAGTTAGTTCAGATAGTGAAAGTTAGTTACATGTTTAGTTATAAATTAATAAGAGCGATTCTTAAATTAAAAAATTGTTTTGGGATTCACCACCCCCCTCGTTTTTAAACAAATGTCTCTTAGAGATATTTTCGTTGGTTTCTAATTTTTATGATTAACTATTACACACAAAAATAAAAAGTGTTATTGATTATCACTGATAGTCAAAGCTCCTCTGTTTTAGCTGTCCTATGTCTCGTTCTCATCTTCACATGAACCATAACTTTCTCTCACATCACTCTCCTTTACACAACCCCTAATTTAGACCTCTCTTGCTCCTTTTCTTTCTCTACGTTACATTCTTTCGCTTACCTCCAAAAAAAGCTCTAAACTTTTATTTATTTATTTACAATAATAACCTTCTCTGTTTTTTTATCCCCAAATGGAACAACAACAACTAACACCGGAGCTTTTCCTCGTCGCCGGTAACAACTCTGATTCTTTCGTCGTCGACGATCTCCTTGACTTTTCTAACGACGACGGCAAATCTGACGACGGATTCGACACTTTTCCTGATTCTTCCACCGTCTCCGCCGCTAATCTCGCCACCGATAGCTCTAACTCATCGTCTCTTTACACCGACGGTCCTGGCTTTTCCGACGACCTCTGTGTTCCGGTAAAAATCTCACCTTTATCACATTCATTTTTTAATTCTTTAAAAAGATTACGAATTTGTAAATGGGTCACTCTAATTCCTTGTGTTTTCATAATCATTCGATGAAAAATTAACAATTTTGTTATAAAAATGAAAACTTTTTGGTTATTATAGACACTTGATTAGGAGTAATTTTGAAGCTTTATAAATTTCTGAATTAATAACACATTTTTTCTTGTTTCTTTGATTATTATCACTTCACTTAAAAACTTGTGTCACTCTAATTCCTTGTGTTTCATGATCATTCGATGAAAAAATTGTCAAATTTTATAAAAATGAAAATTGTTTGATTATAGATACTTGATTAGGAGTAATTTGATTTTTTCTGAATTAAGAACTCTTTTTTTTGTTTTTTTTCATTGATTATCACTTCACTTGTTTCAGAGTGAAGATTTAGCTGAATTAGAATGGCTATCGAATATTGTGGAAGAATCATTCTCAAAAGAAGACCAAGACAAGCTTCACTTATTATCCGGTTTAACAAAACCCCACCAAACCACCGGTTCAACCCAAACCCACCAAATTAAACCCGAACCGGAACCTGAATTGGATCAAATCTACATCCAAACCGAAGCCGAAACCGATGACTCAAACGTCGCTTTTCCGGCCAAAGCAAGAAGCAAGAGATCACGCTCTGCAGCCTCCACGTGGGCTTCTCGTCTTCTATCAATCGCTGCCGGTTCAGACGAAACCGGTCCGGAGAAGAAACAACACAGAGTTAAAGAAATTGATGTCGCCGGAGAAATGGACGGTGACGGCGGAGAAGCCGGAGGAGGAAGACGGTGTTTGCACTGTGCGACCGATAAGACGCCGCAGTGGCGAACCGGACCGATGGGTCCGAAGACGTTGTGTAATGCGTGTGGAGTTCGGTACAAATCAGGACGGCTTGTGCCGGAATATAGACCGGCGTCGAGTCCAACGTTTGTGATGGCGAGACATTCGAATTCTCACCGGAAAGTGATGGAGCTCCGGCGACAGAAAGAGATGAGAGATGAGGATTTGATGAGTCAGCTTCGGTGTGAGAATCTAGTGAGATCCAACGGTGGAGATTACTTAATCCGTAATAATAATAACCACGTGGCTCGTGATTTTAGACACTTAATCTAACTTGGTATTTCCACGTGGCTTTTTGTTTCTTCATGGTTCGTTTTTTTTTTTTTTGTTTCTTTTAGCATTTTTAATGTTTTCACTTCAGAACTCTACTGCTGATATTTAATAACTTTTTTTTTCCGACTTAATTAGCGAAATTCAAAACATAATACTTTCTAAAAATAATTTTAATTATGGTGTAAGTATTAATTTGTTTCCTGATTTATATATTTTAAGATTAGGGGGGGTATTGGTTGATGGATTCTTAAGGATTTTTAAAATTTTTAGAATCTATTGTTATTGGTTTGATGAGTTTTAAACTCTATTCAAAATCCATTGTTATTCAAAAAGTTTAGTTTTTAGGGATTCTATAAATCTATTAGAATCTATTTTTATTGGTAGATGGATTTGTTCTAATTTTACTCATTAAACAAGATTTTGAGAATATCTCATGAAATCTTTAGATTTTTAGAATTATAATCACCAAATTTTCTAAATACACAAAACTCTCTACAAATTTGATAAATATTTGGATTTTAAAAATTCATCAACTCTATGGGAATCCATCTGCCAATAACCCCCCTAATAGTCATGAAAATAATTGAACAAATTAAGCAGATTAATCCAAAATGAAAAATCCAAATAGTTGTTATTCCTCTTCAATCTCTCTGCGATATACATGCCTATATGAATAACTTTGAGGTTACAAATAGTGAAATTAAAAGAAAAATACATACGTACGTAATATGTTCCTGAATTGGGTCCATTGAATGTGAGACATGTCAGAAACTCAAATGTGTGTTTAACCGATCAAGTTGCTCGTATTTCAATATATGTACTATAGATTAGTGTAGAAATGTATTGTATCTAAATTGACACAGTAATATTATTCACCCAAAACACCAAGATCCAAGGAGGATGCTCACTCATTTTTGGCAGGGTTATTATAATTCATTTATCAAACTTAAGTATTCCCTGAACTTTAACTTCTTTCACGTTTTACATTCTGACAGTATTCGTGGAAATCTAATGCTTTAATTTTATTTATTTGAAATATCTTTAGTAAAATAAAGGACAAATACAAATTTGCACAGCACAAAAGTTATATACAAGTATTATTTTCTTAAATAAAGGAAATTGGAGCATAGATTGAGGTGCTCGTCACATGCATTCTCATGCAAACCTAACCAGTAAGTGGGCCAAATATAATATAGATATCGAATTATATAATTATTTAAAATATAAACTGTCATCTTCTTAACTAACATTAAATATTTTATCTTCATAGATAGCCAGAGGTCCACGGACTGTACTTGAAATGTCTAATATCCAAATGCATATTATTTTTTGTTTATCGATATATAGAAAAAAAAAAAAACTAGATCACGCACCCCTCGATCTTTATGCATCCATCAAATAATAAGGTTTCTCGTTGAGGTACAAAACACCCCTTAAACTGTGATATGAAACAATGTTCATTTATTTATATGCGTTAATTAACTCGTTTATATACCGAGAGAATCTTTTTTATCAGAACATAAGCAAAAGTTTATATACATGTAGATATATACATACATGACTAGCCAATAGGTTCTCGCAATAAACGTCGACCCTCATGGTTTTTTTTGTTTTGTTTTGTAAAGTGATCCATTATTATTAGATTTTAGTTATGCGCAAACAATTCATATCAGTCCATTCAACTTTAGACTTCAATCTGACAATATATTGTATATTTACCAAATGGTAGGCTTGTATTACTTTACAAAAAGCATATGCATTACACCGTAATTGGTATAGGGTTAATTTGTTGCATAACAAAGAATAAAAGTTTAACTTAAAAACTAACCAAAAGTGATTTATGTGGCAAAATTTTAGCCATTAAATTTAGAAGTTTGGCTAATTTTTAAGTTATTATTTTTCTCATTGCTATACACTAAATTAATCCATTGATATATTGAATATGAAATTTCTTCACACATTAATATATTTTTTTGGACATATTTTCTCTCTTTATTTCGAGCTACTTGCATATAGGGATGGGCAAACGGGAATATGGGACGGGATCTAACGGGAACGAGATTTATGGGACTAGAAAAATACGTCCCATTTATGTCCCATTTCAAATTCGGGGTGGGAACGGGATAAAACGGAATGGGACGGGAACAGTACGGGAAATCCCATAAAATAACCGGACTCAAAAGTTAGATTAAACAATGCTTCAAAATTGTAAATATGTATACAACAAGCTTTTTCAATTTATGAAAAATATGTTTAAATTAAAGAAAATTCAATTGTATTTCATAAAAGTTAAAAATTTAAAATAAAATAAAAACCATAATCTTCAAATTGAATCAAACTTAAACCACATTAAACTATATTTCATATTATCCCATTAAAAAATAGATATATGTATAGATCCCATATTAAACCATATTTCATATTATGCTTATAATTTCATATATCTCATATCCCATATTAAACCATATAAAAACCATAATCTTCAAATTGAATCATATATCTCATATCCCATATTAAACCACATTAAACCATATTTCATATTATCCTTATAATTTCATATTATCCCATTAAAATATATATATATGTATATATATAAATTAATATTTATAGTTATATCAAACGGGATTTTCAAACGGGACTTTGGGATATCCCGTTCCCGTCCCGTCCCGTCCCGGTCCCAATTGGGAATTAAAAACTTGTCACATATGAGAATACGGGAAATATATGGGACGGGAATTCGGGAACGGGTACGGGACGGAACGGGACGGGAATTATGCTCACCCCTACTTGCATATCGTAGAAACTATTTATTTTATTTTATCAAAACCAAAAGATTCAGAGGACAAACTCAAACTAACTTTCAAAGTATATGGAAAACGCAATATTTTTTGCTATTATCCTAGTCAGGGCCGGCCCAAAACAGATGGATACCTAACTCAAAATAAAAAAATGATGCCCATTGAAAACCCAATTTTTATAAAAAAATATGTCATGAGCAAGGTTCGAAGGGAAAAATTGGGCAACTCTACGCTAAGCTAAATATCTTGTATATGATGCCCTTCTGTTTAATAATAACTAGTAATGCCTAACGCATCTCGCTTTACCAGCGTTACCCTAGGGCCGACCCTGATCCTAGTTTTCCAATTTTAGAATTGGTTAAATATACACCTATCACATTTATTGGTTTACGAGGTCTATATATTTCTGTGATAGTTCTTGGAATTATTCTTCAAATCGCTCTCACATGATGCACGTGATGTATGTGATCGAGGGTTTTGAGGTATTTGTCGTTGACGGTTCAAAGTTGGGCCTACAGTGAAAGTCTTTTTATTGCTAGAAGAATTGGTATTATCGGGTTTTCGACTTGTTTTCACAATTTTTTCTCGAGTGGCAGATTTAGTAAGAACAACTATATCGTCACCACTTCGTTTCTCCGTTAGCTTTGGATTTCTGTTGAGGTATTGACTGAAATTTGTAATGCATTATGTTTCTATGTTTTTACCTTTTTGTCATAGAACTATTTGTAGGTTTATAATGTCTCAACTTGTAAGCCTAAACATTTTTTTTTAATGATATATTTACATTTTTAGCACAAAAAAAAAGAATTGGTTCAATCAATATGAAATTTTCATATGATATTTTGAAACCAAGCTTATTAGCTTAACATTGTTTTACTGTTGTTGTTACTATTTAAAAATAATATTTCATATCAAAAATTTTAGAGAAACTTAGATAAGATATAAAAGAAAAACTTAAACAAGATATAAAGAATATAAACTGATCCATTTATTACCAATTAGTTTTGAGTAGAAGCAATACGTTCATTTTCGAATCATTAAATCATATAATCAGTCAAATGAAACATCTAATAGATCGTCCAAAGCGTTTTAGTCGTATTTTTAAATCGCATAAACTGTTCCTTTTCGTCCAAGACCGTTAAAAACTCATCTGCGATGGATAAGAAACGATTAGACATTGTTATCCATGTTGATTGATGATGCCTATACATATTAAATCAATAAGAGAAAATAAAAGAATACTCAAAAGCATACACATATTTATGGAGTCATGTGAGTAGGTTGCGTATACTGTATGCCATGTGGTGCATATATGATTCTGTGGAATCATAACGGTCCAACATAGCCTTCTTTGGGGAAGACTTCGACGTCACTCAAAGAAAGTATGAAAAGCAAATCCATTCTAAAGGCACCAATATATATATATATATATATATATATATATATATATGCATAAAAAGGAAAAGAAAATTAAAATACTACACACATACAAACGAAATATATAAGTAAACCCCTAATCAGAATCTATCAATCAACGTACTAGCTACTATAGACATTGAGTATCGTTGTACGACGTAGAAAGAAAGAAGTGTCACAGAAGCTTTAAAATGATGAGTCCGAACATGTTGGTACTTGGAGAAAATATTATTAGATTCTCAGAAAAATCATTGTGTATGGAAAATATTAGATATACGTTTGATTGAAACAATATTGAGTAATACAACATGAATAAAGCAGATAATCCTAAAACATGAAATCAAAAACATGAATAAAGAAGAAAACAAAAAACGAAATGATGAAGCTTGCAGTTTTTTTAAATAAAATTTAAGAAAAAAATATTAATTTTAACCATTATGATATCTATTTCATGTAGGCAAACCCCTATACTACATACTAAAATTTAATTATGAATAAAAATTTTGAACGAACAATTTTGTTATAGGTTTTAGAATTTCAGGTCGGTTTAAATTGGTTCGGTTTATGTGCCCACTAGGAGATCAACTTCTGGTTGTCACTTTGGATTTGTAACACAATACTATATAACTATAAACAATGGTTTTTTTTATCAAAAAAAAAAAAAAACTACAATGGTAAAAATTTCAAAGTCTCAAACACATAAATCGAAAAATTTACATGAATTCTACTCCATTTAATCAGTAGAAGAAGTACAAACCAAATTAACAAGCAACAAATCTTACATGTACCTTTTCTCATCACTACAATATTTACCTTTATCCCGGAGAAATCAAAATCCCAAAGGAACTACGCCAAAAAAAATCTCCCGAATTAGAGTAGAGCCAGCCTACCGGTTATCTAATTAACCATTTCTTTTAATCCTCCACCCAAAAAAAGTAACGAACATTTTGAGAAACAAAATCTTGCTTCAACTGCAATAACTTCAAACGAAACCGTTGTCTCTACCGGGTCCAACTGCAAGAACCGTTCTTGATCCTGCTACAACATGTGAAAGGAAATCCCAGAAAAAATTGTTAGCTTATCACTCACTACCAAAGAAAATCCCACAAGGCCACAAAAGTCTCGACTCAAGAACATTCTTGTCGTGTTTTGGATAGTAGAAACATTCACATCTTTTATTTGACAAGGACGAGCTATGATTGGACCGTGACAACTAATCAAGCACGAGAAAGGAAAAAAAATGTAATTACCTGTGTTCTTCCAGCATTTTTTAATCAAGCTAATAAAGCATTTTTTACTCTTAGAAATACTCTGTATTTTAAATTTAAATAATAAAAATAGTTTCATATTCTTAACTAGGAAAAGTCATAGTAAAAAAATATCTTGAAAGAGTTAATTTGTTGAATAGCCATAAAAAAATTTATAACTCAAAATTTAGCCAAAAACTTTAGATCTAAGGGCTATTAATTTGCCATATAGATTAGGGCTGTGACGGATCCGGATATCTTGGAATTTCAGAGTATCCGGATCCGTTGGATTTGTGATGAAACTATCCAGATCCGGATCCCTGGTTCCCGGATATCCGGACTTTAAATATCCGACCAAAAAATCGGATATCCGGATTTGGACCCGAATCTAAAAATAATAATTAAAATAACCAAAAATAAATAGAAAATCAATTTAAAATTATTATTAAAATAATTTTGTATAGTATTTTTACAACATATATATGATATATTGTAAAAAGAATTAAAATAATTTTATATGTATATTTTTATATAAAAATAACTAAATATATGTATTAAATATATTATTTATATACATTTGATAGATCCGAATCCGGATATCTAGACCTTAGAATTTTACTATCCGGATCCGGATCCTCTTTTCATGGATCCAAAATTTTATTATTCTTATCCGGATCCGGGCTCTCCAGATATCTTAATTTTGGGAGCGGATAATAACGGATCGGATCTCAGATCCCGAATTATAATCTCACCCCTAACATAGACCACTTTTGGTTAGACTTTGAGTTATAATTTTTTTATGGCTATTAAAAACAAATTATCCCATCTTGAAATAAAATAAGAAAAAATAAAAAATAAGCAATTAAATTAAAATCTACAGTGTGTATTTAAGGTTAGACTTAAAAATTATGATAAATAAAAAATAAAAAACAAAGTTGAAATAATAAAATATTAGTACCTTAAAGTACCATAAATTCTATATAAGAAATATTAAATATATTATAATATATAAATATAGCTAATAAAGTTTTAAACAAACATATAATGAATATTTAAAAAAGGTTAAGAATCACTTTATATTTACATGTTCATAGGGTTTAGATAAAAGAAAAAAAAACTAATTCATTTCAAGCCAATTACTATTTTTAATTTTAAATAATTACTCATTTTTTCAAACTATTTATAAAATAAAATTGTAAAACTTTGTTAGCTATAAAATTAAGGGCAATTCTCAAAAATACCACCAAAAAAAGTTTTTGTTCCAAAAATACCACCAAAAAAGTTTTTGTTCCAAAAAATACCATTTTTCAACAGTTTCAAAAATACCACAAATTTCAAATTAACTTTAAATATTCAAAACTAAAACCTAAACCCAAATCTAAACCCTATCCCCAAAAACTATACCATAATTATGTATTAGTTAACCCAAACCCAAAAAATTTAATTCGAAACTCTTTAAAATCAATTTTTGAACTTGTGGTATTTTTGGAACTTTTGAAAATTAATGGTATTTTCGGAATAAAAACTTTTTGATGATATTTTTGGAACAAAAACTTTTTTTGATGGTATTTTAGAGAATTTCTCTAAAAGTAAACAGCCTCAATAATATCTCATCCCAAATGTCTCAAAATCTCGTTATTACAAAAAAAAGAGAGACTCTTTTAATCTAGTTAATAGATCCATCATATAGATCGAGAGAGGGAAAAAATCCGAAAAATACCCCAACTAATTTACATTTGGCAGAAAAATACATGAACTTTTTAGGTTGCCAGAAAAATACATCAACTAAATATAATTGTTCGTTTAATACACACTTTCAAAATATGATCGTTTTACACTTTTAGATTAACGGAAGTTGGCGTCCGGTAACGGAATAGAAAACGCCGTTAGACTAATTTAAGCAACCCTAACTAATTATTTTTGCCAAAAGTATACATGAACTTTATTAGTTGCCAGAAAAATACCTCAACTAAATAAAATTGTCTTTTTAATACGCGGATGAAGTATTTTGTTCAACTAACCATTAGGCCCCGAAATCCGATGGTCAATTAACGTAAGTTGACTCTATTAACCCCTATATTGTTTCTCTAACTCATCATTATCATGATTGACTTCAATATTTTTGGAATCCACTGTTGCCCAATTATTTGGCATATTATTATCTTCTCCATAATGCAATTGAGTTTTATGAATTGTGAATCATTGTATACAAATCAAACTCAAATAATGAATACAGATCGCAATCGAGTTCATAACCAAACTTCAAAATCAAACACAAAGTACTTAAGTTATACATACAAATTGAGTGACTCTAATCAAACACACACAAAAAGAAGGAAATTGGACGGTATCAACTACACTCTTGAGATTCATCAAAATTTTTAAATGCTTTTGGAGGAAGGGCGTAGTAAGCGAAAAAATGCTTCGGGGAGTTGAAAATAAGCGTAGATTCGGAGATTCCCGAATAGGTTAACCTTTTGAACTGCTGCTGAATCCATGGGCAGGCAAGAGACAACATGGCGAACTGAAACATCTTAGTAGCCAGAGGAAAAGAAAGCAAAAGCGAAGTAGCGGCGAGCGAAATGGGAGCAGCCTAAACCGTGGAAACGGGGTTGTGGGAGAGCAATAAAAGCGTCGTGCTGCTAGGCGAAGCGGTGGAGTGCCGCACCCTAGATGGCGAGAGTCCAGTAGCCGAAAGCATCACTAGCTTATGCTCTGACCCGAGTAGCATGGGGCACGTGGAATCCCGTGTTAATCAGCAAGGACCAGCTTGCAAGGCTAAATACTCCTAGGTGTATTTAGTTGAGGTATTTTTATGGCAACTAAAAAAAGTTCGTGTATAATTTTGGCAAAAATAATTAGTTAGGGTATTTTTAGGAGTTTTGCTTTAATTAGTCTAACGGAGTTTTATATTCTGTTAACGGACGCCAACTTCCGTTAATCTGAAAGTGTAAAACGATCATATTTGAAAGTGTGTGTATTAAACGAATAATTATATTTAGTTGAGGTATTTTTCTGGCAACCTAAAAAGTTCATGTATTTTTCTGCCAAATATAAATTAGTTGGAGTATTTTTCGGGTTTTTTCGCATTGAGAGACTCTGTCTTGTTTAGATTCTTGTAACGTAAAGGTATAATAAACCAAGATTCTTCTTCCTTCCCTCTCATCTCCTTTATCGACCCTAGTCTTATCGGCTCTCGACGAACCCTAAAAATTGAGCAAACGCCATTGTTACGATCTGGTAATTTTTCTTTGCTTCTCTGTTAGTTTGATTTGGTCAAAAAAAAACACGATCTCAACTTAATTTGCTTCTTATGAATGCGATTTTCTGTATCTTCTAGTGTTAATTCGTCTGGATATGTAATTGCTTGCAGAACACGGTTTTGATATTAATTTGGTTTTGGTTAGTGTTGTTTTGATTTCAATGGCATTAGGTTCTTATGTTTTAGGTCTCGACTTGACTGGATTCTGGTTCTATGTTCAATTCAGTGTAGGAAAAAAAAAACAATGGAAGATTTGATAAGCGAATTACCAGATGAGTTACTGAAACTGATACTCTTGAATGTCTCCACGAGAGATTCCGTGAGGACTAGTGTCTTATCGACTAGATGGAGAAATCTTTGGAAAGGTGTTCCTGGATTAAACTTAATAGGTGATGTGTACACAAATCTTGATGTCATTAATTTTCTCGAAAGATTCTTCAATCTGCACAAGGAAACACCGATTCACCAGTTCACTTTAATGTGTAAGAACAAGGCTTATAATGATGTTCATGAATTTTCGCTCAAGTGGTTGATCGGCAAAGTGATTACCCGCGGAGTTCAATGTTTGGCGATTGACGGTTATAGGTATAGAAATGCGGGTGACCATCGTATGATGAATTTGCCTGTAAGCTTATACAAGTGTGAGACATTGGTACACTTGTGGTTGGATTCTGTGAAGCTTAATGACTGTGAGGTTTTCTATCTACCTTGCCTTGAGACTATGCATTTAGATTCTGTTTCATTCGATAGCGATGCGGTTCTAGAGATGCTTATATTGTGCTCCCCAGTTCTCCAAGCCTTGAGCATTCACTATACTACGTTGGGACATTTGACATTGCGGTCTCAGAAGGTAAAGAGGTTGAGCTTACGGAGATGTTCCTCCTCGAGAAGTGATGGTGGAGTTGTGATTGACATCCCCAGCTTAGAGATTCTGTGTATCAGCTTAGAGATTCTGTGTGTCAAATTGGAAAACTTTGGATTGGAGAGCGTGAGTTCTTCTATCAAGATGTGTCTTGATGTCGGCCCTGGTGCGGGGATGCAAGCGTTTCATAATTTCTTTGCAGGGTTCTCGGGGGTTATAACAGATCTTAGTATCTCTGGCAATACTCTAGAGGTATGCATATATATGTATGAGAATGCAACATCTTCATATTTTTTGTTTCCTTACAAAGTGTTTTGGTTCTTGACAGGGATTCTATTCTCACTGGCCACCGCAACAACTGCCTAATTTCGACAACTTGACTCATCTCAACGCTTGTTTTTATTCCAATTTTTCAGAGATGTTACCTATGTTTCTCTCAAGCTGTCCCAATCTAAAATCTCTTGACTTGGTAATCATTCTCTTTACTTTGCTTGTGTTTCGCTTAGCTCTGATTAAATGACTACGTACTGTTTGCTTTGTAGTGGCTTCATGGTTATCCAAATATGAAGGAAGTCGCAAGCTCGCCTATACCTCAATGTTTTCAAACATCTATAGAGTACATAGATGTGAAAATGACCCCCCATTCTAGCCAAGAGAGAAGCCAGAAAGCTGAAATCGAGTTTGCGCAATATATCTTAGAGAATGCCACATTTCTCAAGAAGCTCACTCTATGGATGGATGGAGAAGAAGACGAGTCTAGCAGCGCCCTTGAGCAAATTCTCACGTTTCCAAATCGCTCTTTTGTTGAGGTGATGAATGAAAGACCAGGAAAATTTCAACTAGGTTATGGATTCGTATTTAAGCCAGTCTTTGAACCGGTCTCTTTATTTTACGGTTCCAAATGGTGACGTCCCGCATCATCCCGGCCCGCATTGAACAATTCCAAAAATCTATATTTATATATCTAATAAAAATCTATACTATATTTATATATCTAATCAAGATATAAATTTCACAATATTCTACTATCAACTTCTGATTGTCACCTTGGATTTGCAACACATTGAAACTGTAAATATTACAATGGTAAAAATTTCAAAGTCTCAGAACGTAAATCGAAAAATTTACATGAATTTGGCTCCATATAATCAATGGAAGAAGTACAAACCAAATTAGCCAGCAACAAATCTTACATGTACCTTGTTTAATCACTACATAACAACACTAACCTTGCCTCAAATTAACTTTATCCAGGAGAAATCAAAGGAACTAAGCCAAGAAAAAAGCTCCCGAATCAGAGTAAAGCCAGCCTACCGGTTATGGAATCAACCAATTCCTTTGGTCCTGCACCAAAAAAAAAAAAAAAGTAACAAACATGTTGAGAAACAAAATATTGCTTCAACTGCAAGAAGTTAAGAGACACTTTTCTCTCTACCGGGTCCAACTGCAAGAACCGTTCTTGATCCTGCTACAACCTGTGAAAGGAAGAGCATAGTTTCCAGAAAAAACTTGTTAGTTTATCACAACCAAAGAAAACCACACAAAAGGTTTCGACTCAACAACATTCTTGTCGTGTTTGATTAGTAGAAACATTCAGGTTTTTTTTTTTTTTTTTTGACAAGGAGCTACAATTGGATTAATCAAGGACGAGCAAGGGTAAATCGAAGATTCTTGTAATTACCTGTGTCTTTCCAGCATCAGCTACAACAAAAGTTGGGAGGCCAACGCTTTCAGCCGCCTCTATGACCTTATTCCTGAGAGCAGAAAATACAAATGTAGCTTTCAAATTTGGTGAAGACAACTTATTAACATAAGAAGAAAAGTAATGATATGTCTTGATGTGCATTTTTTCTGTTTCCTCAAGAGTTTCACCTGCTTACATTTCTTGTTGGTTTTTGCAAGTGACGACTATCTTTGGTTGACCGCATTCCTCCCATCGCCTCAGAAGGTATCGGTCACTGAAAAAATTCAGAATAAAACACAACTTCAGAATAATGCATTCTTTACCAATTGAACCACTCACTACAAACAAAATTACCTTTGCATTAACTCTGCATACATTCCAGTGGCAGCATCTGGAAATTTTTTGAGAAATATGAAAAGCAATCATTTGTATTCGGGATTAACTTGAAGATATTAATGTTTAAACTTGAAAAACATATCAAAGGACACTTACGTGCGCATTGTGACGCAATTTTGCCTGTTCTCATCTTTAAGTCTTGCCTAACTACCAAAACCTGTGAATACAAAGCTCATATTAGTTACAAATGTGCTCTGCCTTTAACTTGTAGTTTTGGATTCTGACAATATAAAAAGCATTATCATCATTCCCATAGATTCTGCATGTCTCTTTCGTATTAGTATAATAACACTAGAGACTATGGTTACACTAGAAGAGAAACAAACCATTTTAAGCTCTTGGTCACTAGCATTGCTTGGTTCGGAACTTTGCTTCTGGACCTTGCTGGATAAAAGTCTGCTCTTTCTCACAGGAGATTTCACTTGCTGTGACAAATCCAATAACATACCGATGATGAAACCTATCACAACCCCTGGTATCAGATTCTCTGCCCTGAAACTCCCGGTTATCGACTTCTTCTCTTGTTTCTGATCACAATCACCGCGGAAAAAAGGCAAATACAAAACCACAAGTATATATTATTAGACTCAAATTGAGTCACTCAACGAAACATTTTCAACTAACTAGAATTCTGGTTCAACAGCTACAAGTGAATAAAGCTCCATTGTTGTAGTCCTAGTAAGATTATCGAAACCAAATACGATAAATTCTCGGTGGGTAAGAAGAGAAGCAAACATTCAAATTTACACCACAAATCTCTCAACTCTATATAGTATATACATACAAAACCTATAATTCTGGACTATGAAGCCAAAACACTTAATACTTAAATTAAGAAAGAATCAGACTTTGACATTTTCATACTAATCAATCAATAAAAGAAGAAAGAGCATGTAATTTGTTTAGTATCAAAGTTTCTAAATCATCCCTGAAAAAACTGTAAACCAATCGTTCCTGGAAATTATCGAAGAACCCTAAGCTAATGAATTGAATTTAATTCGTTCAACACTCTAGTCTCGTCTCTTCTTCAGTTTTCCCCAGTTCTTACACAAAATCGGCTTTCTAAAATTTTCTCGGAATCCGAAGCTAAGGAAAATAGAAGATTGAAAGTAATAATACCTTAGCTTGAGGCTGAGAAGAGTTTCCAGAAGAACCCCACATCGTCCGCTTCTGACGATTCTCCTAGGCGATAAAGCAACAAAGCTTAAGCCATGACCATGAAGAAGATAAGAGAAGCTTTTAAACGTCACGGTGTGCATTTGTTTAATTTCAAAACGACGAGCTGTTTGGTAAATTTTTAAATTCGGAAACGTAATGGTCTGATTAGAAAACCTTTTGAAAGTTTTTGTAGGTATCGGTTTTTGTCTCGGCGGAGATTTCTCGATCTCTTGTTTATCTCAGGTTCCTCCTCTTTTAGATCGGTAGTAGTTTGTTTGGGTGGTCCTTAAGACTTGTGTTTGGATTGTATGTAGTTTAAGTGTTTCTAGTGTTAGTTGTTGGGTATTCGATTGGTGTTGATGTGTTGGTGGACTTCATTTTTCGACCAAGGTTCTTATGGAATTTCTTTGGGTCGATTTGATATGTTCTCTTCGCTACCAATTGTGTTTGTAGAAGGTTTTATAAACTGGTTGAATTGCATCTTGGATCTGAGTCCGGCTTTATTTCGGTGGGGTTCTAGTGTGGGATGGGGAGTTGGAGTTGCAGTACGTGGAATCGGTAACGCCCAATTACATTGGACTTCGGGGGCCTCTTGAGGGTGCGGCATAGCTGCTTTTCGTTACGGTCGCTTGCTTTTCTTTAGCTCTAGTTCCAGTGGTAATCTTTTGCCTTAATTTACCGTTGATATTGCTTGTGATGATAGAGAACAATGGTTGGATGCAAGTAGCGAAAGCCTCGCTTCAGCTAGTTTGTTTAATTTGTTATCTGTTTTTATGTAATGTGTAGTAATGGATTGATCTTTTGATCCTTTGTAATCCCACTATGAAATAAATAAAATCGAAGTTTAGATGTCAAAAAAAAAGAAAACCTTTTGAAAGTATATAGCTACAAATGTAATTACTACAAATATCCGTCTACCAAAACGGTGCGTTTTAACTGTCGTCCTTCCTTTTTTCTGGCAACTAGAGCCACTGGTCTGTATAGTTCCCTCCTGAAATCTGAAACCCTAACGGCCATTTCTATCACCGGAGCTCCGGAATGCCGGGTTTATCTTCCGAATCCGGCGGTGGTGGTGAATTGATTCCGTTTCCGACGACGGAAAAAGTTCCGGTGGTGTATCCTCTTCGCTACGGGTTGAAGTCTCCTGTTCATAGGCTCTCAATCTCTTGGGGTTGCGGAAACAACCTACGCGTCACGGTTTTACGGAATCCGGAATCGAGAGGTGATGACGGAGAAGCTGGTGGTAAGGTGGTAAACGTGAAGCTTAGCGGTGAAGATGGTGAAATCAGCGACGCACAGTGGCGAAAAATCGCTTATGGATCGGCTTCTCCGTTTGCGCTTCTGCAGAGTAGGAGAAACTCGATTTCGAGTTTTTCTAAGATGGATATGAGTCCTTCTCTTTACCAGACTGCGTGGTGAGAACACTCGAATTCTTAATTCTCTTGCTGGTTTCTACAAGTAGTATCTCCTTTATCAATTCATGAAAATAAAGTAGAAAATAATTGAAGGTGAATTCTTACTAGAACCCTTAAAAAAATCTTACTAGAATCCCTTTATATGGAGGATTATACCACTTGAATATACACACCCGGAAGATAAATCATATTTTTGAGCTCTACTTCTTGATTGATTATAAGTGTCTGTGTAAAAATTTAAGCTTTTGAAGGCTTGTATCTCGTTGGTTCGGATAGTTTCAGATGTTTCCCATTCAGTGCTAAACTGCTGTTGTGGCTTATGGTTGCATTTGAATGATGACATTGTCAATTGAAGTTTGACTCTCATGATTAGACTTCTAAAGCATGTTTGAGCATTCTGGATTTTCATACTGCATGGTATCAGGTGGGAATACGTGATGGAATACAGCAAGGATATCAAATCTCTCCTTAGTAATTCAGTATCTTCCCCTGCTCCTTTGATTGAAGACCCAAAATCAGTTATAAAGGTACGTAGGTCTTTCTGGTTCACATTGGTTTACCTTATCCATGAGTGAGTTATAGCGTTGAGGGCGGGAGCTTTGTTTATGGATTCTACTGATGACTTACACATGCAGACTTCTGAGGAACCAACTTCTTTAAAGGCTGCGTGGGAGTTGATGGAATTATTTTATGCAGACAAGACATGTCTGTCTTGGTTGCCAGAACGGCTCGTTGATTGGCTATCCGTAATTAGTTTCTTCCCCCAGCACTTGAACTATCTTAATTTTAACCTTCTAGAATTTGTTACCTACCATCTATATTATGGCAGGACTATGATATACTCCTTTCAAGCTCACATCCAACAATCTATTCAAAGCTTGAGGATTTCCAAAGGGAGCTTGTTGGCCTACAGGTCTTGTCTCATATGTATTTTATGTTCTTTCAATTCTCTCAAAGGTGTCGGTGATATTAGAAACTTATATGGTGGATGTATGGTCTTCTCTAAGAAGTCAATTAAAGAATTGGTAGTGTGCTCAGAAAAGAAGTGAGTTAAGAACTGGATTGCTTAATGCGTTTATGTGCCTTTGCAGGCCATCGAGGATGATCCAAGATACTGGGAAGTGATGTCATCCGCTTTATCAGTTGGTTGGCTAGAATTAGTGGTCCGTACTCTTTTGGGATATAGGGCATTCTTTGTAATTCGCTGTTGAAAGTTGCACTTTGAGAAATGTGATACCCATACTTTTATTTTCAGGTGAAGTTGTTACACTTGCATGGTTCTTATCAACTAGACCAGCTTGGAAATCGTGAGGTTAGTAAGACCAAAGTAGTTCATGTCTGAGATTCATGTCATATGGAGTCACTATCTACATGTTAGTACTTTTGTATGTGCGCAGATTCCTGACTATTCATTATGTAATATGAATTTAACGAGGTAGACAGAAAATGGTCTAGTAGAAGCTGTCGCTGTTCTCATTTCAAAAATGCCACGGATGCGTCCAAAACTAGAAGCGGAGAAATTTGGTGAATGCTTTGCAGCAAAGCCTGACTTCATGAAGGTACTTTTAGAAAGATTTATCACTTTATCATTCTTTGTCTTTTTAGTGTATATGGTCTAGACTTATCTTGCCCTTTTTGGTCAGACACGAGAAAGATGGCAGTCTCAGATATCTAAACTAGAGTGCAGTGCCTTCTGGGTTCAATGTGCTCACCATCAAACCCGTGAGGGCTTGAGAAATATGTTGAAGATCATGATGGGGAATGCTGATTGCCTCACAGCTGCCACATGTAACTGGATGGAGCTTTTTGTTTCACATTTACTTTATCTCAGGCCATTCACGAAGGTAAATTGCTGTACCCGCTGTTTGTTTATTTTTTATCTGAGTGGTGTATCTTTTACTCAATCCCTATTGTTCATTGCAGGGATTAGATGGCATGCATAACCTAGCCCAGAAATGTGTTCAGTCGAAGCCAGTTAACACTTCACATAAGCTTTTGCGACTGCTTACTGGAATACTTGGAGAAAATACTGAGGTCAGTAATGCATCTTAAACCGGATTGGAGGTGCAACTATTTCAGCTCTTTCTCACTCTCTAAACCAGCATGGTGTAATTAAATGATGCAGGTTGTTCTGGCAGTGTGTTCCAAGGAGTTTGGCTCCTGGTAGGCACGCAGTCTTTGTTTTATGTTACTAACTACATTGAGTATGCTTTTTATTATTTATCCATACGAATCAGGACGAGAGTATTTTGTGTTTGTTGTTAGGATGGTTGCGCATGCCCTGGAATTATTGACTGCTGGAAGCGATGATGGAGAAGCTCTGGTACATGAGGAGCAGCGAAACTTGGGTGGAATCAACTTGGAAGAGCTCCATAGAGTTATTTACGCTCAAGTTCTTTCTTCTCATGCTTTGACTTGGCAGGTACTTTTCCTGTAATCAAATTGGTCCCTTTCTTGTATGTGTTACTCTTTTAGTTGAGACATTAAAACTTCATGTTAAATTAAATTCTTCCTTTTTCTGTTTGAAATTCTGCAGATATCTCCTATTTATCTAGCATCGTGCGAGAAACAGGGATCAGGCTTATTGGAGTTGTTGTTCTATAGGCAGTCTGTTCAAGACAATCAGTTGCTTATTAAGGTTTAGTTGATTCATCTGCATTTGTACATCGATTTCTATTTCCGTTTAGTTGTTTAAAATTCTAGAATATTGTCAGAAGCCTTCACCTGGTACTTATGTTTCTTCTGTTGCAGAGCCTAGAAATTTGCCGCCTATATGACCTCAGTAATGTCAGCGCTAAACTTATGAAGGTATTGATATATCGAGGCACTATTCTACACATGTGTTATCTAATCTCAAAATTTGGCGAATATCTGAAGTAAGTTATGGTGTTCAGATTTCTGGAGTGCATCATTGGAAACATGGGAAGAAAGGATCTGGGATTTTCTGGCTCCAGCAAGCCCGGGACGAACATTTTCTCAACGTGATTGCTCAACAGTTGTTTGATTCTGTTGGAAAGTCATTGTCTGATGAAAGTCTCAAGGTATATTATCTTCTCTAATCCATATTGACAACAAAGTCCAGCATAAAATTGTCCTATTTTCATTTCATTACTTGTAAACATGCAGCAATGGGAAGGCCTAGTCGAGTTGCTGGGTTCTGAATCGCAGATCTCTGGTGGTCTCGATTTTCTACACAAGTATTAATCATGTCTCTCTTTCTCTTAGATAATGATTTGTGTATGAAAAAATCTGTCCTAACATTACTATCAATTGCCATATTTTCCAGGTATAGAGATTTCAAGAGATCACTAAAGCTAGTCCATGATGGAAAATCTATAGATGCTGCTCACGAAGCTGTGGAGAGACTTGTATCGGTGTGTAATACAAACATCTATGATGGAACATTTTTGTCGAGCGTATTAACATTGCTTTACCGTTTTTAATAATTGCAGCTAATGAAGAGCTCTTCTACTCCTCAACGCTTCTGGCTTCCTCTTCTGCATGACTCGGTAAAGAATCAAAACTTGTTTTTCTTTTCCTTTGATTTTGCAAAGCGAATGCGCAACTAAATCTTTGTTTGTTTGTGTGTGTGTGGGTGTGTTTAACAGTTGAAGCTGTTGAATTGGCCAGAGCGTTCACTGTTGAATGTAACACAGACCAACCTGATGTTGAACAAACTACAAGAGCTATCAATTGCAAGGTTAAGACCAGGCTTTGTGGAATCCGATTTGTCTGCTCAAGCTGTGGGTTCTGTGAGACTTGCTCTAGCAACCAATCTCGGACGTGCTTTTCTCGAAGAATGTTAGCGCCGGACCTAGTGTGTTTGGGTTTTTGGTGTTGTAGACAATTACTCTGTATTTTCCATATCAAAATTGACTGTTTATACACTTGAGCTTCCATTATACACTTGTTTGAACAGATGAATTCAAAAGTAAACAAGAGTTGGAAAATACTGATTAGCCAAATCTGGAACACGACGTTGCTACAAGAAATTGGGGTTAGCATTAAAACCACATAAATTGATTTTGTGAGTGAACCGGTTTAATGAGCCTTTAGAAACGACACAGCGTTTATGTTCAATTCTATCCACCAAAGGTTTTTCAGTTTAGCCATGGCGACCAGAGCTTTACTCGCCGTTATATCTTCTTCTCCGACTCGCTGCGGAATCAAAATACAAGCTTCGGCTTCTCCAAGGCTCCATTTCCAAAGTAGAAGGATTCATCGAATAGCTCGAAGTTTCTCGTCTGACACTAACTCCTCCGCTCTTCAGCCGCCGGACGTTTCTCGTCTGGCTGAGACAGCTCGAATCTCTCTCACTCCGGCAGAGGTATCCTATCCTTTTGACTCGAATCGTTTGGGGTTTGAATTCTACTTTGTTCGAATCATATTGTTCCTCCTTTGATTTCAGATTGAGGAATGTGGACCTAAAATTCGTCAAGTCATCGACTGGTAATTTAATCTACCTCCTCTATAATTTCGTCTTGTTGTGTTTTCTATGATTATTATGTCTTTGAACCAAAAAAAAAAAAAATGCAGGTTTGGCCAGCTTCAACAAGTTGATGTCAACAGTGTGGAGCCAGCAATTAGAGCAGGTCTGATTCACACCTTTTTTGTTACATTACACAACTTCTTTACAGTGAAAACTATGAATAAAACAACAAGTAGAACCATGAGACTCATAGATTGGGTTATGTAGTTAAGAAATTAGGGCTACTAATTGGATTTTTTTTTTTTTTTTCTTCTGATATCATTGGCAAAACTAGCTGTAAGTAAAGCATTGTTGCACTTAATCTGGTGTATGTATGGGTGAATCATGAGTTTGTTCCTTATAAAGCTAAAGTTGATTGTAGATTAGCCTTGACTTTTATGATTATTTTATTCTAAGTACACATACTCTTGGTAAAACTTGTCAAGGCTTATGGTTTTACTCTAGTAAGAGGCCTAGTTATGGATTTTGATCCTTGTGGCAATCAGGAAGATATAGCTGCTCTTGGTCCTTTACTCATCTCAAAATAAACTTGCAGAAATGGATGGTGGAAATTTGCGAGAGGATGCTCCCGAAACATTTGAGAACAGGTTTCATCTTCATACAGTTTTCTCCATCTCAAATAACAGAATGATTCCGGTTTTAATATGAAAGCCGTCTACCAAAGTTGAGATTTTTTTTTTACATGTTAAACAGGGACGGTATAAGAGAATCCATTCCAAGCTTTGAGGACACATATCTAAAAGTCCCTAAAGTACTAAACAAAGAGTGACTCTGTCAGGTACTCTACTCTTCAAGAACAATCGTTTACCCCTCATCATCTTTAGCTTTTATGTTTAAGATAAAATCTATTTAATGGAAAGAACTGATTTTCTTCTGTGCGTGTGCGCGTCTTTCATGTGCAGCTTCTTGGGGTTGTATGGCTGGAAAGATTCATTCTCAGATCAAACTTGTTCAAAATTGTCAACCACCACTTCATGTAGGCTGTTGCTTTACAACATTCTAAGTTCACAAGTCACCACAACCTTGTTGTGTATGGTACTTAAACTCAAATCCCTTTTGAATAGAGTGGTCGTGAATCGTGATGGACCAGGCCTGGTCGTTTTGAGCCCCCTCATTTTATTTCGATGTGTTCTTAGCCCGATTATGAACCCGGACCGAACTATTGCTCTACAGCATCCCCCCTAGTTTTGATTCTTTTTTCTTCTTTCATCTCTTGTTTGATTTCTGACATGGATCTATTAAAGGCTTGCTAATGATCTCTATATTGAGAAATTCAATAATCTGCTCAACTTGTGTAAAATGCTGAGCTGGGACAACATGATACCTTGAAGATTGAATTCAATTTATCATGTTTGTTTGGAATAGTAAGTACAGGTAACATTTATATACTCAATTAAGATGAATCAAAAATGTTGTTTCATTCATTTGAGGTTTTCATTCTTACAATTAGCAAATACAAGGAGACAATGCACATATCCTTAATAGATACCAAACATCCTAAAGTTACCCAAAATCAAGTTACATTCTTAAGATAAAAATTACGCCAAAAAATAGTCGAAAATTACGCCTTTCATGAAAAAGTGTTCCTTTTTACGTGTGAATTAAGCAATACACAGATTAGTAGATCAAGCAATAGAAGAGCATCAATGGCCAGACTCGCTGGAAGTAGAGCCACCGCATTGGCCAGAACTTGTGGTCGGAGGGACGAGAGCGAAACAGAGCTTTCCTGTACCGGATCGAAAAGACCAAACATAAAACACATCGTCTACTCTAAACGTGTTGTTAGCAACCACATCGTTCCAACCATCAACGAAGACATAATTCCAGTTTCCACTCATCTTCCACTTCCTCAAATCAACGACACGTTTATTCAACAGAGGATCAACCAAATCAACACTCACACCTTCTCTACGACTCTTCAATACAGATTGTTCGTACATGATTCTTGTTTCTTCCTCTGTCAAGAAATCAGTGTTCACTACTTGTTTTAATGGCATCGAGAGACGTGCTTGGACTCTGTCCAGATCGCTTCGATACAGTTTCCTCGCTATGATCAGCTTTGGATTGTATGATCCGTTACCTTCTCTCATCATCACATTCACTAGCCACTCAGGAGGAGTAGGAGGAGTCGTTTGAGTGGGGAACACGTTTCTATGTTTCTTCCGATCAAGATTAGGGTTTTCTTGTTCTACTCGTAATTCTGATGATCCCACTTCAAAACGACGGCGTTTCTTTAGGCTTCTCTCTTCTTCGTCTTCAAGAAAGACACGACGTTTCTTGGATTCAGCGATGTAACAAGAAGGACAAGTTTCGGGAGGATTAGGGTTTTGAAGTTCCATGGATCTCTGTTTCTCGATGACACGTGTCCACTGTGTTGATCGGTGACTACTACGATGAGATCTCTTCTTTCTAGGTACAGTCACAGAGAGTCTCGCTGTTTCTTCTTCTTCTTCTTCTTGTTCTCTCGCAAGGAACATGGCGGCGACTTCAGCCAACACCATCATCTTCGAGTTTGATCTACTCGGTGTTGAAAGTGAAACCCTAGGTTTCGTACTCGGACATGTCGGAGACTTGGAATGGTGTTTCTTAGTAGTGATAGTGTCGTACTCTCTAGCGGCAACATCGGCCAACATCATCAGATTCCAGTTGTCCGGTTGTGAAGCCCTAGGATTATTAGGGTTCTTCATTCTCGAGGAAGAGTAGTGCGCAAGAAATTGAAAGCAAGAGAGGCGAGAGTGAAAATTCGTGAAAATAAAACTAAGAGATGGTGTCTGATATTTTATATAAGATCTATATTTCCTTTTTGTTGTATATTTGACCGTTGGGCTGATTTCCTTTTCTGAAATTTGGTAATCAAAATTAGGTTAATTCATGTTCTAAACCCAACAAACAAAATTTGCTAAAAATACATAAATGACTAATTTCTTTGTCGATTTTCAAATTTGTTCATATACTAATTGCCAAATCAACATCTCTATTTTGGCGACAATTGTGTTCATGGATGATGATATTACATATGTTGGATAGTAAATACATTTATATACATATATGTAGTCAATTTTAGATGAATAAAAAATGTGATTGTGTTCCCCTGCAACACAAAGACAAGGTCATATTCGGGAAGGTTACTTGAGGTGCATGTCCAGTTTGTTGATGAAAGACTGGATTACTCTACGACATTCAAGTTCATTAGACACCTCAATCACAAACCTTGTAAATGGAACTAAACTTAATCCATTTTGAATAGGGTTGTTGTAATATATATATTCTATACGTTCTCTGACCGATTGGTCCGAACCATTGCTCTACAACATTCAAGTTCACAAATCACAACATTCCTAATCTAGTTTTTAACAAATATAAACCGTTACGAGTATATATATATATATATATATATAGAGCCATACGAACCCCTCCTCGCATCTAACCCTAATGTATCAATCTCCGGAAATGGTTAACGCTAACCCCTCCTCTTCTTCTTTTTTGGACACTGAAAACTGTTGTTTTTTTTACTCTAAAACCACAATGAGAATTGTTCAACTGGTTGGATGTAGTTGTCTTGTTTTTTTTAAAAGTCATCATCTTTGCTCAGGACTCTTTTGATGATTCTTCAATTTTTCTAGTTGGATGCAACTGTCAAATCTCAACCAGTGTGATTTGGTGCGTTCCATGTCCGATCTGTTATGAACCTAAACTGTTGCTCTACAACATTCAGAATCTTGATTCCTATCTCAACATGTGTTTGTATAACGAGTGGACTAAAGTAGGAAGAGGAGAGACAAGAGGAGTGCATAAACACAATTACCAAACCAATAGAAAAAACAATATTTGTAGTGAAGACAAACATCCCGGTACGGATCATTGAAGAGACCCATCAATGTTTAACAAAAACGAAACACAAGATGGATCTTTGGCGTGGGAATCAAATAAAAGCTTTTTTTAGTTCTCCCAATCTTTCAGGATTATTCTTTTTCCTTTTTCCTTTTTCCTTTTTCCTACTTAATCCTAAGAGTTAGCTTTATATATTCACCTGAAAAATCTTTGAATCAGCTTTTTAGTGCACAAACCAGAAAGACGCCTTTCAAAAAACCAGCTTCCTCCACCAGTGTTTTCAATAATTATGGTTTGGTTTGTGTCCTTTACGACTGCCAGAACAGCTCCGAGTCATCACTGTACAAGGAGTAGTCTTGTATCTCGAGGTTCGCAACGTGCCAGTTTACAAGTTGTGATTGTAACACTTTGACCAGAAACAATGCAACCGGGAATATCCACCATTCATTCTCGTCCCTACAAAAAAAAAAAACCGAATATGTGAACATTAGTTGATGAAGCAAGAAGGAACGTGTTGTTAGGTTTGAATTTGAAGGTCCTTCTCACATGCTAATGTTCCATGGCTGGAGATACGGAATCTTTTTCCCCGTTGATGAGCCATGATAGTGAATGTATCCACACACAAATGCAACAAACTGCGGAAAATAACCAGAGAACGTCGATTTAAGGACTTAAGAAGTAAAGTAGCAATTGAATAAAGAGAGAGAGAGAGAGAGAGAGAGAGAGAGAGAGAGAGAGAGAGAGAGAGAGAAGTACTTACCACATTGACCAGGGATGTGAGGTTCCACAATGCATAAACACGCGTGCGGCTAGCGGAGCGCCTTGGTCCATGGCTAAACAAAGCGCTGACTCCAGCAGGGAATGGGAAAATGATGCTGAGGGGTAAAATAAACAAAGCGAGAAAAACGTACAGCATAGATATCGAGTAGAGTTGGAGCAGCGTGAGTAGCATTAGAGTTGCATCTCCAAGGAGTAGCACAGAGATAACCAAACCAACCAGATCCTGTCAAGAAGGGGGGAAATTACGGATTTCAAACCTCACTAGTAAGCAAAATGTTTGAAGCAAAGAAGAAGACGCAGGGAGGGTTTACCTGATGGCCAACAGGTTTTGTGTTATGAATCAAGAAGGAGATAAGGGAAAGGACATTATTCTCTTCTTTCAGAAATTGTAAGCTACCGATGTCTATGATTTCTCCGCAGTCTCGATGCCTCCCATGGTTAACCATGCTTCTTAGGGGCTGTGTGAAATGCGAATTCTCCCTCAAATCACCGGAGGAGTTTTCAATTTGTGCACCCCTGCATATTCAAAACTCGAAAAACGTTAGGATCTTTTGTAGAAATGTACTTGGCAAACAAACAGCAGAGAGAATCGGAGTTAAATTTCTAACCATGGATGCTGATGTTCTGTTTCATCGACACTTCTTGTTGATGTCACTCCATCTACAACGGTATGAACAAGGATTCCATACTGGCAAGACAAAGAAGGTGATGCCTGAAACCTAGCTAGGTCAACACGTACACCATGTCTTTTTAAAGCAGGATTTCCATGAGTTTCAATCCATCTCATAACCGAGCGAAACGTGGACCTTAGTTTCCCTTGCTGAACCAGACGCAGCTGAGCATTCAAACCAGCGACAAACCGGTACCAAGTGGTTGGTGGGACCAACTACAAAAAAGGGGATCAATTCATTATGACACTCAATTCCTTTAAAAAAAAGACCACGCCACACAAATCGGTCTAAATGAAATAACAAACCAACCTGGCTCAACAGACTGGTTAGAATATCGTCACTTTGGAGTAAGTAACAGGCCATGTAACTTCCGTCGCCTCCAAAAATTATAGGCATTGGCAATCTTTGATGAACTGGAGGAGGAAGATCGTTTCTCTTTTCATCGCCACCAAGGAAGAAATCTAGATGAGCTAACATTAAATCAGGGGTAGCAGCTACCTGCACATTCACATCACAAATTCCCATGATTTTTCTAACGTAAGCTTACACCTCTTGACTAAGACCCTATTAAAAATATAACGACTGATCCTCCTCTCCTATCCTTACATAAACTATGGTTAGATCTTTATCTTTCTTGCTAAGTTTTTTACAATGTTCTAAAGGTAGCAAGTAAAGTGCATTGGCCAAAGGATGAATATGTACCTTTAGCCCTTCATATAATGCCCTTGAACGACAAGAGCGTAGACAAGAATGGTCATATTCTGATCGAACAAAGTCACGGAGTTTCTGAAATTTCAGTTTCCGGCGTGATTGCTGCCATGACCAGGCAAGAGGATAGACAAGAACTGCAAGCATGATGTAAATCGCACCCTCCCACCACTGATATGCAGCTACAGCATTGATCTCATCAACAAAGCTATTAAATGCCGCCTCGTAGCTGGTACAAAAATCAAATTAGGAGACCCAAAGCATAAGGTATTTCACAAACAACTTTCAGGCATGAAAATATTATTGCCAAAGGTAAAACTCACAGCTAATAACTAACTTACACAATCTCTTTTATTTCCTCTGGGGGAGTATGAGAAAGATGCCACGGTTCACTGAAAGTATTAGGACCTACGAAATAGATCCTATGCATGTGGCCTTGTGATTCCTCAACTCTGCTTGTCTCCATCACCTGAATAAGATAAACACCAACATTAACTACAAAAGGAGCATCTAAAAAACTGTATGTTGAAGAACAAGTTTATCAATTGAGACATATATTAAGGTGTGGAGATCGATTATCGCTATAACCTACCAATAGTGCCTTAATAATTATATTTCATCTGAAAAATAGAGATACAAAATACAGGATTATAACTGCATTTCGCAACCTATTTAAGAAAAATCATTCTTCCTTACGACAGGACATTTTGAGATTTATCTGTCAACAGGACTTGATAACAACAACTATCATTATTACTCTATGTCGTCAACTGTTATGTTCCATTAACATGATATCTCCCTTCAACACAATTCATTCAGATGGTTATAACATCTACAAGTAAAATCAGCAGGGTCAAGATGAAAGATAAAGACAAAGCAAACCTCGTTTAATGACTCAAGGAATGGAAATGAGTGATCAATCTGGGAGCCATGATGGGTTGGGGCAGCCCCGTGTCCCTCCTCGCCACTAACAAATTTCATTCGGGCGACGCTAAAGACAAGTGCTAGTAGAAGGAGGACAACTACTAAAAGAATACCAAACAACCATGGTCCACCAAATGTGTATATTAACTCTTCAAGTGTAGTATAACAGTGTGGCATGTGGTATCTATCCGAAACACATTGATATGGACAAGGAGTTTCTGCAACACCACCTATCAAGAAACAAGTAAAACACAACAAAGTTTATGTATCAGACACATTGAGGATAATAACAAACAATGACAGGGAAAACACTGAAAATCAATATCCCTCACTAGATTAGGTATTTCTATTCATTTAAAGTTGAAAATTATAACAAACAAGGTCATAGACCAATCACTCTTTCTTATACAAAAGTACCTCGAACAGTTACATATACAGCACGATGGGGAAGGTCACTAGCAGGACAAAGATGACAAAGTGCTTCATCAGATCCAGTAACATTCTTATAAGTTCCAGGTGGACATTCCTATAGAATTATGAAACATGAAGATGGTTGAAGCGTGTTAAACCAATGATGTTGTTGGAGTTTGAGTAAAACCAAAAAATGTTTTGATGGTCAGAAACAGTAAGGCGTAAATAAGTTCAATACTACCTCACAATATAGACCATATAGCCCTTGAGGACAAGCTTTACCAGTCAAAGTTCCTACATCTCCAATGTTATCTTCACTGGCACCCAACCCTCCTCTGTAATTAATTACAGATATCAGATATAATGTTTCAAAATGCATACATAAGATAAATTAGACTGCTTGTAACAAAAGACTGAATTGTGTATCATAAGGGATCCTAACACAGTGCGTTGTGTATGAACTTCTTATAACAAACCTTACATAAACTCTTCCCTTCACTTTAGCAAAGTGATGATAGACATCACCAGTAGGAATGTCTGACCAATGAAAATGAATCCTTCCACCACTTCCTCCACCACCTCCTTTGAAACTACCATTTCCTCCAATACTAGATAGAATCGCAGACGTTGCTATATCAAGTGTGCGCAAGAACAAAAGTACGGTTCCACCAGAACCACCACCAGGTCCTAGACTTGAATTGCTTAGGGCTTTCAGCGACTTCCTGGGAGTTTCACCATCAGTTGTTATCGAGCCCTCGATTGACAAGCTTGAAAGTGGGTGCT
This sequence comes from Draba incana, assembly GCA_963576765.1. Taxonomy (NCBI): domain Eukaryota; kingdom Viridiplantae; phylum Streptophyta; class Magnoliopsida; order Brassicales; family Brassicaceae; genus Draba; species Draba incana. The sequence goes on along the minus strand of OY755212.1, from coordinate 8,310,173 downwards.
CAAGTGAACCAATCACTTCACAAATTGGGAAGAAAAGAAAAACTTCTTAGTAAGAGATGCATTTCAGAGACAGTTAGTATATTAGTAAGAACACCAATCACTTCTCCATAATGACAATGGGTACATGCGGAGGCTATCTGAAATCTGAAAATATCAAATACCAAATGCGCAACATGACTTACCAATGATTCCTCCACCAGCGACTGAATCTGTTAATTCTTCATTTCCACTTCCACTGCCAAGTTCACACGGTAGATCTGCATTTCCATAAGAATCGCCACCCTCAATGCAAGTATGATTGGAACACCCGCTTCCGCCTTTGCCACCATGTCCACCACCACTCCCAATACCACTTCTTAGAAACCTACCTGTCCCAACTCCACCTTTGCAGCCTGTATGCATGATTAAATATCTCAAAAAGGGTTCCCGTTACAAAAACAAATGACAGAAAATAAACACAAATCAGGAGAACCTTATATGAATATGTGTGCTTACCCATCCCGTCTGCGGTTATTGTTCCAGAAGGGTGGACAACTACTGTTCTTGCCAGATGGAAATGGATAACAGATCCTTTGATGAGACCTTCAACAGTAATATCCTCAACTCGGCATATCTGCAACAGAGACTAGTTAGAATATGAAAACTTCTTATTTCATCATATTTTTATGTAGACAAGCACCTGAAGAGTGAATGAAAGGGATGAATTGACATTGCAATCCTCCGGAGGGTGGAGTAGTTCAACAGGGCAATCTTCGCGTTGACAGTAAAGCTTCGGAGTACTTTAAAATAAACCAGAGATAAAAGTTTTATCAGGCTCAGTACAACAAACCAATATAATAAAAAGACAAAAGATTTTTGTGGAAGGATCATTCGAACCTACAGAACTTACAGGCCACCAGTTGATGTATTCTGAAAAGGACCACGCAAAACCGCTCCAGCTCCAACCTTCACAACATAGAAATAACTTTTAGCCAGGAATACTATTGTCTTCCTACAGGTTTACCTATGTCTGAACTCATATATCCTGAATATAGAAAACAGCTACATTTTCCTCCTTAGAGAAGATAGTGACAAAATCGAAACAGTTAAACTATTCAACAATAAATGAAAGCTTCAACCCTTTTACCAAGGCACACTAAATGTAACAACCCACAAAAAGCAACAAAGTCCACAAGCATATAAACATATAATTCAGGTTATCTTTCTTACCTGGATACTATAAAACAGAGACAAAATCAGCCGCTGTGCTTCAATTGTATCTCCTGTGCCTGTTAGATTCAACAGACCCTGCCCATGTACTCCGAGGTTTCCATTGGATTGTATGACAGATGATTCCTATATAAAAAGAGTACAGGATAGAACATCAAAGTTGTCTACTATTTAGCAGCAAGATGAAGAATGGATTAGTAGATAATAATTTGAATACCTTGAGCACCAACAAATTACTAATTTCAAGCATTGAAGTTCCCAAAATTGTCACTCCACCACCATCAATATACATTCTCGAGTTCAACATCAAGAACACCTTGACTGTCATCCGTAAAGCCCCAAACACCTGATATATATATATAGCATAGAGATTCACATAAAGAAAAACTAACAGTATTCTCAAAATTTACTTGTTGAGCAAAATTAATCGTGTACCTTGATAGCAGAATTGCTCATCAAGAGTTCCTCTGCAAATAGTTCAAATTCCGAAGAAGCATAGCGAGGAAGACCAAAATTCAACTTTCCACCATTTGACATACTTATTAATCCTTGAACCTGTAAAACCATGAGAATATATAAATCTCTGTAGGACTTAAAGCAATATTCTTGGAGGTTCTAAGCAAATTTAGCAGTAAGACCTCATCATTTCGACATTTTCTGGCAGAGAAGAATAAGATGCCAATAAATTGATATAATAAAACAGAGACAGAAAAAAAATTCAAAGGAGAACAACATCGGAAACACAACTTGTGCTCAATGAAAGAACTATAATCCAGGTTTCGAACTATTAACTCGTTCATGGGAAACTTATCACATCGCTTCAGTGACCAAATGTATCACAAAATAAAGAATCTATCCAATTATCACAAACCTGGACACGGCTCCAACGCAAGGGAACAGCAACTTTTGCCATATTTTGGATATACAAATTAGTGAAAAGGTGATGGTCAGGGAACTCCAGGAGAAGAGTGTCTGTATATGTTGTCTTATTGTCGTTGTCGATAGTTAAGCTCTCTGAAATAACATCATACAGAGTCCCAGCAGCTCCAGCATTATCTGGACAACCAAAACTCTTCCCTCCTGCAAAAGAGACAATTATAATTGAACTGCCACAAATACTTCAAACAAAATAAGGGACCATCAAGATGAGTACCATCACAATATCAACTAAATTTAAAAGTGGTTGAAGAACCAAACTGATGCTAACCATGGATAAAGATTTTCGGGTCAGAATGGCGACTATAAATATGAACCGATACCCGTCCACCACCTCCACCAGCATAACCATCACCACCAGATGCACTTATACAACCATTTCCTGTCCTGTGGCATGAACCATTTTCAGATATCACATAAGCTAAAACTCAATTTTTGACTTGGTAAAGCAAATTGATAATAATTAATGATTCATATGCTACAATTTCAACAAAGTTTAAAAGCTTAGTCTCCTAAACAACCTAAGACCTTTGCATTAATTAACTCCCAACCACCAAATGTAGAACCAAGAAGAGTCAACTATTAGATTTATTTATTTCTAAACGTCACAAAACCAATGCAAAGCCTTGAGCAATCAAAACTCTCTAATTAAAGAAAGAAAGAAACCATTTAGAAGAACGATTAAAGAAAAGTAAAAGAAAGAGTGAAAGAGACAAAGATAGAGTTGTTTTTTACATTTTATGTGCCATGACGAAGATGCTTCCACCGGACCCACCACCACCTTTAACTCCACCACTGGACCCATCAGCTAAAACGCTACCGTTTAACCCCACATACCCTAATAACTCCATTGCCACCGTTCCGCCGCCACCACCACCGTAATCAACGTCATTACTCGTCGACCCACCACGACTCCCATAAATCTCCGGCTTCTCTAAAGAAGACCAACCATACACGTCACCACCCCAAATATCTCCGGGAATATTCGTAGTAGTATCCGACAAACAACAAGCACCTCTACCACCGTAACCACCACCGGCACCATCCACTCCTTGCGGCGTACCGCTCGTCCCCTCCGGTGGTTCCCCACCCAATCCGGTAGTATTCACCACCGAGCCTAACCCGAAATCAGCGTTATCCGCCGTGAGACTGAAATTCCCGGCGAGAATCGTCGAATTCTCAGCCATTGAGAAATTCCCAGAGATATTAACTGTAATCGAACATCCGCGAAATTTGCATCCCAATCTAACACCAGGCAAGACGTAGAAATTACCCTTACCGGAGATATAATAGTCATGCGTCAGATTCAAATCTGCGACGAGCTTACACGTGGAATCCAAAGACCCAACACCGCCTAGGTCGACACATGAAACCGATGAATCACCATCATCGGAAGAAGGTGCCGGTGCCGGCGCCGGAGAAGGTGACGGAGGATTGTAGTCTCCGTTAAATCGAATCGCACTCTCATCGGTTAATTTCGGATTTGTAGATACCACAACGTAGAAGATGAAGAAGAAGAAGAAGAAGAAAAAGGCGAAACGGAGACGGAATCTCACCATTGAAATGGAAATCGGAATCATATAGAGATGAGAGAAGCCATGAAGGTGGTGGTGCTCTGTGTTGAAGACAGAGGAGGAGAGAGAGAGAGGAGATAAGTTTGCTTTTGTGTAGAGAGAGAGAGAGAGAGAGAGAGAGAAGAAGGAAGCGAGAGGCGCGCTTAGTTTGGTAAATGGTGGAGAAATAGCTTTCGCGTTACACGTGAGACTTTCTTTTTATCTTGACGAATTAGTTTATGACACGTGTTAATATAAACAGCCAAAACTGTGTTAAGAATTTCTAAACTTTACTTAATCGTTGTGTTAAATATATACATCGACTTTAATTTTGTTAGCGAGAATAGGAAAACTTCAGTTGGAAAAAAAAGGGAAAACTTCGAGAAAAGTCTTCAAAATAACCAAATATTACAAAAGGAATCTCGATTTTATAGAAACTATCGAATACCTCCCTACTTTAATTATTTAGGAAACGAAAATAGCAATACGACATCTAAACTTTCTTAAGTTAAACATTTTTGTATGGTGGGTGATAAAGTGATAATAGAAAACAGTGTCATTTCGAGAAATGTATATTTGTGGAGGTTGAGCATGTGGAGATTTAGGGTTTTGGATTTGGAAACTTTAAGATTTTCTTCAGTTTTTTAAAGGTCGAGGTCGTTCTCGTGTTGCCACATGTGACATGTATGTCCCCTTATGTGATCGAAAAACGACATGCAACTTTAATTTCGATATTGTCGTTTTAGCTAACCCAAAATAATGCAGATTTTAAGTCATCATACAGTCACAATACAAACAAAATCCGAGTGAACTTCCGTGATTTTGTAGCCGTTGAGTGCTCGACTTTACATATTTTTCAATGAGCCTGAAATGTAATACATTTTATCTAAAAATAAACGTATAATATCGTTTTGACTAGCTCAACATAAAGTCATAAACGAAAATCGAACTCCTGGGAAAAGAATTTCATTTTGTCCCAAAATTTTTACAAGCAAGTCACCGTTCACAATACAAAATGACAATGTTCAAATCCAATTATACACTATATTATAATTAGTAAACGGATGGTTCGCTAGTCTTCACTAATCGTTTGTTTTGTAGTTTTTATTACTTCAAATTGATGTTGCGAAATTTGGATAATGCGAAATTTTTGTTTTGTTCTTTTAATCTTTTTAGTTGAATGAAGATCGAATTTAATCACGTGACAAATTTAGTCAAAGAAGATAGAAAATTTTCACGAAATTTAGTCTTCACTTTGTTCAACAGAAATATTAAAAAAACAGCCACTTGCATGTTGTTGACCGTAGAATACAAGGGGCTAAATTTTTACTAAACCCATTTTCTGAAGTCAAAAGTTCACAATTTAATTTTCAACGTATCATAATAGTTTTTGGCTTCAAGTACCACATATATTTAGTAGATATATACAAAAGAAATGTTGGAGGAATTATAAATCAAGTTTAGTATATAAATAAAATATCTAAGTATTGACAAGAGATTTTTGCGAAAGTGATAGTTTAACGGTTAATAATAGAAAAAGAGGGACCAACCAATACTACTAATTTTTCACATTATTATATTTTCGGATTCCATTTTATGTGTTGCAAAGAATGTAGATAGTATTTGTCAAGTTTAATGATAAAGTAGTGATTACAAAAACAAAAGGATAATGACAACAATAATATGAAAAATGACGAACTTTTTTAAAAGAATACTTTGAAGGATTGGGATTGATTGGGCATGAAGCTATCTATCTATATATGTAATGTAGAGAGATGTACGTGTGGCTTTTGCGAAATCGACATGTGTTTCTCACCGCCACCGCGAGAGGACCCCCTCCACGCTCGTGTGTTTACGAATCCTCTTTGCAGGGCCGGTCCTCACCAGAAGCGCAAGAAGCAAGGGCTTCTGGCATCAAATTATATAAGAGATTTTAGGGGCATCAATTTCTGTAATATATGTTTGGTCCAGTGGTTAAGGTGAGAAATAGTTTCCCTTCTTGGTCAAGGGATCGAGTCCTATGTACGTTTTTTATTTTTTTTGCCCTGTAACCCAGATTTGTTTTCCTTTTCTTTTGGCGTGATGTGATTTCTTCCTATGTTTAAAACTTAAAATACCTAATTACCTAAACATTAAAAGTCAATTAATTAACAATTGAGCTAAAAAATAAAGCTCTGTTTTGTTCGACGTTTCAGTTTCTTCAACATCGACATCGACATCACCACCAAAACAAAAATTCACCTTCAACGACTTCTCTTCCACTTTCAATCCAATTTCCGGTGTTGTGTCTCCTTCTGTCCTTCACTTTCAGTCTTTGCCAATTTCTTCATATTCCCCATGTACGTCTCTTCTCCTTCTTTTCTTCTGCATCAAGTTTTTATTAGTTTTGTCAATTGGCTCTGTAACTCAATTGAATACAAACAATTGTATAAACCAAGCTATTTCATTGAAACAACTTAAGGATTAGGAATTTAGGATTTTACAAAGCGTTGGTTACTTGTATGATTTTTTATGTGCTAATTTGTTTGTTTATTCGAAACAGTTTCTATGTTTGTTTTCAAAATCTACTTATTTTTATTTGTAGAACAATGCCGCCGGGAATTAGAAGCCAGCCAAGTGGAACTGCAAATAGAAAGAAGAGGAAAAGACGAGATGACTTGGTGAGATCTCAAACTAATGTTATGCTAAGGTATGTAACAACAACTCGGAATCCTGGAAGTAGTGATACTGCTAGAGCTGGTAATGAGAATGATAGAGCTGGTAATGAGAATGCTAGAGATGAGATAAATGAGAATGACGAAGAACTTGTTACTATTGAAAAGGATGCAGAGGAGAAAAGCATAGAAGAACTTGATAAGGAAGATGATGCTTGTATGAATGAGAATAAAGAACAGTTTGAGAATGAAGACATAGAAGAGGATTTCTATGAGAATGTGGATATGAATGATATTGGAAATTGGGAGACAATTGATCAAAAAATGAGAGATTTTTTGGTTGAGAAAGGGCCACCTACAAGACCGCCGAGAGACTATCGTTTTCCAAGAGATGGTAATGATAGATGTTTCACTTATTCATCTTATACAATGAAGCTGGATAATGGAGAGAAACAAGACAGAAGATGGTTAATTTACTCAAAAGCTAAAAAAATGGTCTTTTGCTTTTGTTGTAAATTATTCAACCAAGAAACAAGTCCTCCTCAATTGGCAAGTACTGGGTTTAATGACTGGAGAAACGCTTGGCAAAGGCTCAATAGACATGAGAGAACTCATCATCATATAGCTTGCATGAGTCGTTGGATAGAGCTAGAAGTGAGATTGCAAAAAAATCAAACTATTGATAAGCATGTTCAAGAGGCAATAAAGAAGGAGAAAAAGCACTGGAAAGATGTAATGCTAAGAATAATTGCAGTGGTAAAAACTCTAGCTGAGCAAAATTTAGCTTTCCGTGGAGATAATGAGAAGATTAATGATCCAAACAGTGGAAATTTTTTGGCACTTGTTAGGATGATTGGAGGCTTTGATTCAGTAATGAAGGAACACATTCGGCGGATTAATAATAGTGAAACGCATTACCATTATCTCAGCCATAAGATCCAGAACGAGTTAATAGAATTGCTTGCTAATGAGATCAAGCTGATGATCTTAAAGAAGATTAAAGAAGCCAAGTATTTCTCAGTCATTCTCGATTCTACTCCGGATATTAGTCGTAAAGAGCAGATGACGTTCTTAATTCGATGTGTTGATGTTTCAGCGAGTTCACCTAAGATTGAGGAGTTCTTTTTAAACTTTTTAGAAATCAAAGATAAGAGAGGAGAAGGAGTTTTTAAGACTCTTCAAGATGCATTGATCGATCTTAAGCTCAATATCAACGACATAAGAGGACAATGTTATGACAATGGACAAAATATGAAAGGAAAACATAAAGGAGTTCAGAAAAGATTGCTTGATATAAATCCAAGGGCATTTTACACTCCATGTGGATGTCATAGTCTCAACCTTGCACTTTGTGATATGGCTTCGTCATCAAAGAAAGCTGTTTCTTTTTTTGGCATTATTCAACGAATATATTGTCTATTTGCAGCTTCAACGAATAATTGGGAAGTATTCAGAGACATGGTGAATGGTATTACACTTAAGCCATTGTCTCAAACCCGTTGGGAAAGTCGCATTGATAGTGTCAAACCGATAAGATTTCAAGCTTCAAAGATACGAGATGCATTGTTTTATTTGGTTGAATACAGCGATAATCCAGGACATCGGAGTGATGCTGAGTCTCTTGCTGTGAGTGAAACACATGGAATTGGAGGATTTGAATTCCTATTTGGAATGGTAATTTGGTATGATTTGCTCTCTGTTGTCAATATAGTGAGCAAAACTCTACAATTGGAGGATATGGATCTTGAGGCTGCTATTTCTCAGTTAAGAGGGCTTATTGAACATTTGAAAAACTATAGAGAAACAGGTTTTGAGAAGGCAAAAGCTGAGGCTACAAAAATTGCCATTGAGATGCAAATTGAACCGGTCTTTCCTACGAAACCGAAACGTTTGATAAGAAGGAAAATGCACTATGGTGAAGATATTGAGAAAGTTGATGAAAGTAACACGTTAACGGCGGATGAGAGTTTTAGAATTGATTACTTCATCAACATATTGGATCAAGCTATAATGTCTCTTGAGGTAAGATTTGAGCAATTTCAACATTATGAGGAAATCTTTGGATTTTTGTTTGGCTTAAAAAAGTTAAAGACAACAGCAGATGATGAGTTGAAGACATCTTGTATCAAGCTTGAAGCTTCCCTAAAGCATGATGTGCATTCAGATGTAGATGGAGAAGATCTTTTTGTAGAACTTAAGCTTCTAAAAGACGTGTTGCCAAAAAATATTACAAAGCCGCTAGAGATGTTGGAATATTTGAAAACAATGGAAGGTTGCTATCCAAACACATGGATCGCTTATCGTATATTATTGACGATTCCGATTTCAGTTGCCTCAGCGGAAAGAACTTTTTCAAAGTTGAAGCTCATAAAGAATTATCTACGTTCGACTATGTCTCAAGAGCGATTGAACGGCTTGGCGATGATATCTATTGAACAAGATCTAATTGAGAAGCTTGATTATTCAAAGTTAATGAACGAGTTTGCTAGAAAGAAAGCAAGAAGGATTATCTTTCATACGAAAGAAAATTGATGTCTATGTTTTTTTTTTATAATGATGTTTCTGTTATTTGAGTTGAAAGAAATTTTATGTATGGGGGCATCAAAATTTTGTTTCGCTTCTGGCAGCAAATTCTTTAGGGCCGGCCCTGGTTGTGAACTTGAATGTTGTAGAGCAATGGTTCGGACCAATCGGTCAGAGAACGTATAGAATATATATATTACAACAACCCTATTCAAAATGGATTAAGTTTAGTTCCATTTACAAGGTTTGTGATTGAGGTGTCTAATGAACTTGAATGTCGTAGAGTAATCCAGTCTTTCATCAACAAACTGGACATGCACCTCAAGTAACCTTCCCGAATATGACCTTGTCTTTGTGTTGCAGGGGAACACAATCACATTTTTTATTCATCTAAAATTGACTACATATATGTATATAAATGTATTTACTATCCAACATATGTAATATCATCATCCATGAACACAATTGTCGCCAAAATAGAGATGTTGATTTGGCAATTAGTATATGAACAAATTTGAAAATCGACAAAGAAATTAGTCATTTATGTATTTTTAGCAAATTTTGTTTGTTGGGTTTAGAACATGAATTAACCTAATTTTGATTACCAAATTTCAGAAAAGGAAATCAGCCCAACGGTCAAATATACAACAAAAAGGAAATATAGATCTTATATAAAATATCAGACACCATCTCTTAGTTTTATTTTCACGAATTTTCACTCTCGCCTCTCTTGCTTTCAATTTCTTGCGCACTACTCTTCCTCGAGAATGAAGAACCCTAATAATCCTAGGGCTTCACAACCGGACAACTGGAATCTGATGATGTTGGCCGATGTTGCCGCTAGAGAGTACGACACTATCACTACTAAGAAACACCATTCCAAGTCTCCGACATGTCCGAGTACGAAACCTAGGGTTTCACTTTCAACACCGAGTAGATCAAACTCGAAGATGATGGTGTTGGCTGAAGTCGCCGCCATGTTCCTTGCGAGAGAACAAGAAGAAGAAGAAGAAGAAACAGCGAGACTCTCTGTGACTGTACCTAGAAAGAAGAGATCTCATCGTAGTAGTCACCGATCAACACAGTGGACACGTGTCATCGAGAAACAGAGATCCATGGAACTTCAAAACCCTAATCCTCCCGAAACTTGTCCTTCTTGTTACATCGCTGAATCCAAGAAGGTGGCGCCGAAAGAGCCTTGTCACCACGAGCTGAGGAACCCAGAGCCGCTGAAACCAGAGCCCCAGATAGAACCGCCGTCCTTAAGCGGTAGAGAAGGATAGAAGACAGAGGCAAAGAAGCACGACGGCGATGGAGCTCCAAAGCCTTCACCAAGCCAACGAGAAGCCAGATCTACTCACAATCTGCCGGGGAAAACCAATCAAGAGGCAGGGCCGGCCCTAAAGAATTTGCTGCCAGAA